>OZ002740.1:53050689-53650689 GCA_963924295.1 Dioctria rufipes
GGAAAAATATACGTAATAATTCCTTTAAACAAATCACGTGCACGTTATGTATCTCGATTTCGACCTATTTATCTGTTTTTGAGTTAATTCCAAATCTAACTGAGCGTGTGTGTACCGATTGTTTCGGGGTTCTCTCGTTTACTATCTCGTCAATTTGTCCATTGGAGATATGAACCTTTCCTTTTTCTTCCTTTTTTTGATAAGAACCTGAATTTTCTTTTTGTTTAATTTATTAAGTAATCGTCCAACTAAATAATCATCACGCTCGTCTAGATAGACGAGAATAATCTCACGAAGATAGAGCGGGGATGACCTTATCTATAAGGCGGCACATAATTTGTGAAGCGTTGCATAAGCCGAATGGCGTCACTGTGTACTGATCGAAAGGATGATCAGGTACAGTAAAGTCCATGATATTAATTAATGCACACAGGTTGCTTTTATGACAACTTTCGAGGCTGACAAAGTGAAACGCGAATAAGGTTGTATGAAAAATATATATATATGTATATATATTTGCGAGTGTGTGTGCTTTGGTTAAAATGCTTCTTTGTTTCTCACACAAAAGCTACAACCTCATTTTTACCAATTCCTTTCACTATTAAGGCTGTCAAAATAAAGCTCGCCCACTGCAAAGCGTATATAACAAGTCGTTGGTAGGGTTGAAATTCGCGTTTTTGTTTTTGTTTTTTTTTTTTTTTTGCTTAGAACAATGTGAAATTTAAAGTATACTTAAGATATGCTATAACACAAAAGGGTAGAAAAGTAGAAAGGTAGGATTTCATAAGTTATGGCTAGTATAAATGTAAGGTTTTAAAAAAAAAATGTTTAGCCTTCATCATAGAGAAAAGCTGATAACAAAAATGTGTAATAATTGTTAAGTAAAGTGCTTTTTTAGCTTGGGAATTATTCTTGCATATATACAAGGATTGTAGCTGCTTGATTATGTCACGGGAGATTTATACGGAAATCGGGACTCTGTGAAATTATTTTTCAATTTAGCACGCTAAAATTAGTGAAAGAATTACTTAGAAGACTCCTTGCAATTAAGTTGAAGGACCTTATACTATATCAAATTGAGAAGCGATTAAAAACGAATACTTTTTATCTGGAAAAGTTATTTTACGATAAATTTCAGATTTAAATTTTAAATCTATGTGACTAATTTTGAGATCTAAAAAGTTTAAAGTATCATCCTCTTCCACTTCCAAAGTGAACCTTATATTTTCTTCCATACTATTAATGTATTTCAAAAATTCTTCCAATTGTTTATTGTCTCCCTTCCCCAGAGATAGCGCATTATCCACATATCGGTACCAGAAGCCAATCCGGTCTTTAAAAGGAGGACTTTTTAAAATTAGTTTCCCTAAACTGTTCATAAATATTTCCGGTAATAGGGGTGAGAATGGCGAACCCATAAGTAGGCCATCCTTGAAGATGTAACATTTGCCCCAAAACTCCAAATAATTTTGATTTATGCACAAAGTAAATTAAATTCTTCAGTTCCTGTTTCTTCCTTCTACACTTAAACTAAACAATACCTTTTTGAGTCTACTATTGGTATCGATATTAATAAGCTAGCAAAGTCAATCGATACCAAGATTGAATTTTCTGACATATCTACATTTTTTATCTTTGAAATCAAATTGACACTGTTTTTAACTGAGTAAAATTACACAAATTTGGTCTCTTCTATTAATACCTCTTTAACAACTTTACATAGTTCATACCTAGATGCGTTCATAAACAAAATAACTGGTATGATCGGATTATCAGTCTTTTGCAATTTAATGAGTCCATACAATGCAGGCGATTTTGGGTTCATATATAATCTAACATCCTTTTACTTGATTTAAGACATTCTTTCAAATCGCGTTGAAATCTTCATGTTGGATCCGTCTTGAGTTCTATAGCTCCTTGCACTTTCTCCAGGTAGTCAGCCTTTTTAAAGATATATGGTGAATTACCTTCATCATCCGTGCTCACACCAAGTCCATGCCTTTTTGGTTTTCGTTGAAAACAAGAAATTAGTTTTTCCGGTTTTGTGTTGGTAATGAGCTTTGTAATTGGTGGTACTTCTGTTTAATCATATCCCCACATTTCGCTTTAGTTTCAATGTCGTACGGTTACCTGAATTAATACAAATAAAAAATTGGATAAAAGCTACTCAGCCCTATAATACATTTCAGGGACGGACTTTTCAAAAAATTTAAATTGCTGCTCTATATGCAAGTAATTAGGCCAGTAATCACCTATTGTTTCACTATATGGCACACCATCTCTCCCACTTACACGAAAAACCTCAGCATACTCGAAAGTAAAGTCCTAAGAGCGTGCACAAGACTCCATACAAGAGCCAATTGCAAGCACTTCCCAAGCAGGGAAGTCTAGGACGCAGCCAATATCACTGCTATAAAGGAGTACTTGTTCGAACTGGCGTACAAAACAGTTAAGAAAATCCCTAACCTAACCCAGACCAACTTATAAACAAACTTCCGGACCTTCTCACACTGGCAAACTTTAAATACCTCTCACCAGGCTAGTGACATCTACATGATAACACAATAAATCTCTATGACCACAAAGGTGATTACTACCGCGGGTAATCTCACTTTAGACGCATATACTCAGAGAGTGTTTCTGAAGGAAACCAATTTGTTTAGGAACCATCGATTCCTAAACTCTATCAATAATTCACATCTTATCCTGTCCTAACTCCTGCTCCAGCCCTTCCACTAACAACTAACTCTCAAAAAATAATGGCATCCAGTACGGCTGATATGACGGATCATCCATCAAGGAAAAAACGACAACAAAACGGAAAGTTGCAAGGAAGACCAAAGCACAATCATCAACAGGAGGAATCGAATTGAGGGGTAAATATGAGCTCCAAGGACAAAAGAGGAACATTAATGATTAAAAGAAGATCGAGGGAAAGATCCACAATCCGAAGAGAAAAATTGTGCAAAACTCACTTCACTTGCCTCGACTTGGGGCCTATTTTATGATCTTTGAATCTTTGGAGAAACAACATCTGATCTAATCGATATCTTCTTCCTACATTTATGCTGCTGTCTTTTGCTGAAAGATGTTTTTGGTTGGACCTTTTATTTCTAAGCCTACATCATTTCTTGTCGCATTTCTGACTTCGAGTTAAGAAGCATTTTTGGCTGAGCATATAGGACTTACAAATAATACCTACTTTTATCGTACGTGCCTTGCTGTATATTGGGTGTCCCAGCTCACAATAACTGTAGTTTGGCAAATTATTCTTCTCTTCCAGACAAGTAAAAAATTTTATAGTCTGGGGTTGCAAAATGTCATCCTGTCTATTTATAGGATGATTAGTAAAAAATGCTCTTTTTTCATTAAACACCCTATATCTTCAAAGGCACACCCTGTACGGTCTGTTTTAAGATGGAATTGTATGCAGAAGCTCATGGCCGTTCCAACGACCCCCCCCCCCCTCCCACCACTCTCATGACGCTTCAAATTCAATATTTCGTTTTTTTTTTTAGTTTCTTTTTAAATATCTGCAATAAAATGCACTTTTTTTACAAAATTTAAAAGCCCGGAGTATCCTCTTTAATTTAACCTATCACACTTATATTCTATTTCTGACGGTTATGGAATTATTAGGGTGTTGAAAAATAGCATACTTTATTAACTAACCCTGTAGCTCGACAGGGTGACAGTTTTCTCCCCCCGCCCCACCCCGCCATACAATTTTTCACTTGTCTGGACGGGAGGAATCTATTGGCAAAATATAGTCATATTAGTCTTAGACACCCTGAATATATAAAAATCATGAGCTGGATACAGCTTACTGTAAATTTTCCTGCTTAATAAGTGAATGAAAAGAAAATGTTGACTGTTTCTGAAGGAAAATACCAAGGTAATACGTGTTTGCTTTTCCTAAAAATTTTCCAGACTCAACATTTTTTTCTTAATTAATCTAAATTCCTTTATCGAAATTGTGTCATCCGTTTTTAATGGATATACCTTAATACACTGATTTATCCATATCCGTTGAAAAGCCATGAGAATAAGGGGCAATTTCCATACTTTTTGCATTCATATAATTTCTCCAAGTATTTAAATTACGAGTATCTCCGCAAGAGCTTTCCTACAATTTACAGTTATACGAATCTATATAAGCATGACCGGTTCGATGAGAGCTCCATTTGTCTTGTTCATAAGTACGTATAGAGGGTCTGTATAGATTTATTACAGTCATTCCAGAGAGCTTAGCCAATAGCATCGAACACTTAGGAATTCTGTTAACGGAAGTAATATTTGCAATTACTTTAACTTTCCGTGGCATTGCTCCATTTATTATTATGTCTTACGTGTCCATTAGAAGATGTTGAAATGGGTTTTGTCTATATTTTAAGCACCAGATTTATTTTCTCAAGAAATATTTTCCTCTTTCTATTTTCCTTTCTCCTACTTAACAATATATTGCAGGACCTGGTAGAAGTACATAGTACTCCAGTACAAATTTTGTCTGTAATGAATTGAAAGTCTAATTAAGGAAATGAGAATAAGGGAAATAAGTCTTTGAAAATGTAATTTGGAAATGTTTGGATTCAGAAGAATATTTCGAAATGTCGGGATATTGTTGACGGGTACTGTTTTGTCGTTACACCCATACCTCGCTATACGGCCGCTCTTTATACGGCATTTCGCTATAACGGAAAAAAAAAACTTTTTTTCGATTTCGATATATCTACATGTTGCCAATCCCAACATTTTAAAGGGAATTATTGAAAGAGGTGGTTATAAACCTGAACAAGTGTTTAACGTAGACGAAACAGGTCTTTATTGGAAGCGAATGCCTGATCGCATGTACATTTCAAAAACTGAAAAATCTGCGCCAAGTTATAAGGTGTGTAAAGAACGATTAACTTTGCTACTTGGTGCAAATGCCGCGGGTGTGTGAGACAATTCCGGCCTCTTTTGGCGGATAGCGTTACGCATATGACGCATAACGTTCAGATAATATTCCTTGTTGACTGTTTGACCCGGGAGAAGGAACTCAGAATGCACAACACCACGATAATCGAAAAAAACTGTCAACATCACCTTGATTTTTGAGCGACTTTGGCGCGGTTTTTTTGGTCTCGGCACACCCTTGGCATGATATTCGCTCGATTGATCGGTCGTTTCGGGATCGCAAGCATAGATCCAAGTCTCGTCTCCAGCGATCATGCATTTCGTCTTGTCAATGTAGTCAGAAAGCATTGTTTCACACACTTCAACGCGACGCCTTTTTTTGCAAAAAATTCAATGATTTCGGTACCAGTCGAGATTTGACGCGTTTGAGGCCCAAAGCATCCTTCAAAATGGTATTGACTGAGCCTTTCGATATGCCAATATCATCAGCAAGGTCTCCAATCGTTAATCGATGGTTTTCAAACACCAAATCTTTAATTTGTTTGACGTGAGCCTCGGCGGTTGAGGTTGATGGTCGCCCAGGGCGTTCTTCGTTTTCGACACGTTCACAGCCTGCTTGGAACTCACTATACCACTTGTAAACATTTTTTTTCGACATAGCCTCATCAGCAAAAGTATTCTGCACCATCCTCAACGAATCCGCAGCAGAAATGTCAAAGATAGTCCTACCAACCTAAAAAAGAAAACAATTCGCCAACTCCTTTGACGCGCGCAGTTTAAATTCAAACGTCACCTTATTTTTTGGGCACAGTATACATACACATATTTTATTTAACATGAAGTTGTTTCATTTTTGTTTATAGATTATTGTTGGTTTTTGGAGTCTGTTAATATTTTATGTACAAATGTATGTACTTGTTATGTATGTATTTTTTATTTAAATGAAATAAAAAGATAAAATGCATTTTGAATGATAAACCATGTTACATATTTAACAAATTTGGAACCAATACCATTGAATTTGTATTAGAATAATTGATTCCTATACGGCTTTTCGCTTTGTGGCCAAGCTTCGTGGAACGTATCTAAACCTTACAAGTATTGTGAAGAAACTTTGTTAAATTCGTAATTGTATTAAATCTTATCTTTCCAGAAATCTAATCTGCCTCTATTTTCTTCTTTTCTTTAGTAGGTATATACATATGATGGATATACCTTATTAGGGTAGTCATAGCTGGGAGACTATTACACATGCCTCTTGAAAGGCAGAGCCCAGGAACCGATTAAGTAGATCGGTATGATTTGATGAGCTCCATCTTCGCTTATAAAGAGGCATATGAAGTTTTACTTTTTTGCTTTAGTTATGAGCTCCAATATCTTTGGTTTTAATTCCCGTCCCCAGAAAACCTAACAGGCGGATTTGGCTGAGCAATAAAAAAACTTATACCCAATAAAAATTCGTATTTCATTAGAGACAATTTCTTAATCTTATTTACGCTAACTAATTATTCAATTAAACTTTTTTTGTAATTAAGGTAACAAGTTACAATAGCGAAGATTTAGGTAAAAATCACCAAATTAAGAAAACAATACATTAAACTAATCCGATATTCTTTTGATTGTAATGTTCATTTCAGATACCATTACTTTGATTTCCAAGTGAATCAATTGTACATACGTAATACTTCCCAGAGCAAATGAAGGGAAGCCTATCGAATATTTCGTGTTAGCATATCGAATTGAAATTAGACAGTGCTATATGAATGCATCACTTGGAAGCATATAGTCATCCTGTGCATCGAAGTCTGTGTGTTTGCGATACAGGGCAACATAAGAATACAAAAACAACAAATTACAAAAAAAAATAATATATAAACTTAATGTAAATTTCCAGATCACTCACATAATGGAACCATCCTCATAACAAGAACAAACCTACAAAAGAAGAAACGAAAACATTAAAATAAAATCAAACAATCACGAAATAAGCAAAACCTTTCAATAAAAATTTGCTACTATTAAGCCTTCAAGAACAAACTCATTTATCATCAGACATGAAGACAAGCATCCTCACTTTCTATGTAAAGAGAATAGGCACCATCAGAGCTCACGCACGCAACCATTTTTCCACTTTTTTTCTAAAGCTCGGCCCTGTCAAAATTTCAAATTGAATTATGAAAAAGCTACTTCCCATAGCACTCGATTTCTTTCCAACGATATTTAACAATTATATAAATAATCGTTACTTCCCGGAAAAATGGAAAATCACACGAATTTTCCCCATTCCAAAAAAAAAACTTCGTCTAAAGACATCAAGAGTTTTAGACCAAAATGCGAAATACCTAGGCGTACACTTCTATGAACTTCCACGATTCAATAACCATGCTAAAGCGAACATTAGCAAAGCCAATTTCGTATGCAGCCTAATTAGCACTATAATCAATGTCGGGGACAGAGTCACAACCCATACAAAACTACTAATGAACAAGAAACTAATAAGGCTTCTCCTCACTTATTGTTTTCCCATATGACACACAATTTCCCCCTTTTATATGGACCGCCTTAGCAAGCTCGAAATAAAGATTCTTAGAGCCTTCACAGGACTCCATAGAAGAGCCAACGGAAAATACTATTGCAATGAAGTATTGTATATGGCAGCCTATATAGCTCCTATTAAGGATCGACCTAACGAAAAGCAATTCGAGAAAATCCCTATCCACCCAAACCCACTCATAAACAACTTGGCAGATCTTCTCATACTAGCAAATTACAAATACTATTCACATTTGTTTTAGCACAGCCACATGGTAAAAAGTTTCTATAACACTAAAGGGGATTACTACATCGCATAATCCCAAATAAACCCCTCCAGAGCCCGGGAAGGTCTCTGACGAAACCTGTTAAAATAGGAACTTTTTAGTTCTTAACTTCCTAAAACTCTCTAAACATATCCAATCCTGGGAGGAATAAAAAAATAAATAAATAAAATTAATAACAAACCCTTGTGAGAAATTCATATAAAGGGTTTTCCAATAAGAGGTGTTATTTTAATTAGCCCGCTATTTCAGTAGATGGAGCTGTCATTTTTTGACATTTGACAAGTAGAAACTACGCTATTAATAAACATGGAACGATGCACGATTCAACAATGCATTGAAATTATTAAAATTCACTATAAAAATGGTGAAAATGTGGCAGAGACGGTTCGTAAAACTCGAACATTTTTGGGTCGTCGTGAAGCACCTTGTCGGACCACAATACAGAAATTGGTAGAAAAATTCGAGCTGTCGGAACAAGTTAGTGATGTGAAAAATAAAACCCGTGCACGTCGCTCAAGAACAGCCGAGAATATTGCTGCTGTAGCCGAAAGTGTTGAAGAAAACCCAGGTTTGTCCATTCCTCGTCGTTCTTTGGAATTAGGCATTCCACAAACGTCATTATACCGTATTTTGGATAAAAATTTGGGTCTTAAGGCTTATAAAGTTCAGTTAACACAAGAACTCAAGCCGGCCGATCATCAACAACGTCGAGTCTTTGCTGATTGGGTCCTTGAAATGCATGAAAATGATCCGGAGTTCCATCGAAAAGTCATCTTGAGTGATGAGGCCCATTTCCACCTCGATGGCTTCGTCAACAAGCAAAATTGTCGCATCTGGGGCTCGGAAAATCCAAGATTTATTGTTGACAAGCGTCTCAATCCTCAATGTGTGACTGTTTGGTGCTGTTTATGGTCCCGCGTGGTCATTGGACCTTACTTTTTCGAAAATGAGGCTGGAGCAACAGTTACGGTGAATGGATTGCGCTACCGATAGATGATTAATGATTTTTTATGGCCGGAATTGGATGGTATTGATCTGGACAACGGTTACTTTCAACAAGACGGCGCTACTTGTCATACAAGCAACGAAACCATTGATCTTTTACGGGAAAAGTTTCCGGACCATGTTATCTCTTGAAGAGGTGATCACAATTGGCCACCGAGATCTTGTGACTTAACACCTTGCTACTTCTTCCTTTGGGGCCACGTGAAAGAGAAGGTCTACGCCAATAGCCCGGCGTCGATTCAAGACCTCAAAGATGGAATTCGTGAGGCTATCGAGGACATAGGGCAGCAACTTTGCGATTTGGTTATGGAAAATTTCGTGAAAAGGATATGGTCCTGTAGGCGTGGTCGTGGTGGTCATTTGGCTGATGTTATCTTCCATTATTAACGGCATACCTTCGTCTTTATAATGAAATAAAGATCCGATCATTTATCTCGATAAATGGCATTTTTCTTTGAATATCAAAATAACACCTCTTATTGGAAAACCCTTTATTACAGATGATATGGCGCATCAGAACACACATCAACACGAGAAGTGAACAATATCCAAATCTAGGATCCAAAAGAAGAAAATCGAAGACAACAAATTAAACTGAGGGCCAAATATAAGTCCCAACGCCCTAAATAAATCAAATCCCTAGGACGAGGAAAATTATCAATTAAATCCATAGCAGGAATGCAGCACACTTGACTTGACTTAACTTGCGCTCTGAGAAGTCAATATAGACATATCGGCAGTAGTGAAGCCTAATTAAGTCTTGGACATCAAAACTAGAAGTATTGAATCTTGTATATTTCACATATTAAGAGCATTGATCTTAATATACTACCCAAAAATTGCTGGAAGCATTGATTCTAAGTATATTTTCACTAGGAGTAAAGTTCACATTTTGAATGTTGTTTTATAAGTAATTATAAACTTACTCTTCACCTACCCATTAAAAACCAACATATAAAAAACAAGCACTCAGTATGTAAAATTCATTGTACATTTAGTAACCATTAAGGTTAGAGCAGTGCTCTGAACCGAAACTAATTCCCGGTACTTTCTGGAAACAGTATTGATGCTTATTTATATTTGAAATAAAATACTGAGCTGTCAAAACTAACATTTATTTATTGTGTCATGTCCCTTAATCTCTTAGTTGAATTCTTTATTCATTAACTATAAAATTGGTTTAAAAAACCAGGCCTTCAACACCGAACTCATGATACCATTGAAGTCTCGCACTCAGTTAATTTGCACACGGAAGCGAAACTGACCTTGCCAATATGTAATTACTTTCTTCCAGTATTGCATCCTAGATTTGTCAACAATAAATAAAAGTAAGTATTCATTAGCAAAAGCGAGTTACTTAGCAATAATTCATTGCGTCATTGGTGACCTCCAGCTGTAGTGCTATTGTTTTTACACACCAGCTGTGCGGAGGGATGTGCCAAGTAATTATCCATTACGTCATCGCTATCTGCAACGATGTTGATATAATTTAAAAATGTAGGAATCGCAGTAGCTCGCTGTGCGAAAATGAAGTGGTGGCCGTGAGTACTCATTGCCTAATTAGCCCAGCAGCTGGCGATTTCTTCCACCTCCCGTCCTACGGAAGCTGGATCAATTACTTACAAATTAAAACACGAATTTATCATTGGATTACTCCAGAGATTATATTCGATTTTTCGCTGGATTCCTTCTTTTATTTTCTATTTTACTTTTTTGTATTTTTTATTATTTAATCTTGCTTTGAATCTTCTTTTCAATAATTGTAAGGCATTGTTTTAATCGAAATTTGTGACAATACAGTGCAAAATGAAATTAAAATTTTTGACAATAGATCACCATCTTCTTCTTATTTCTATCTTTTTCTGATCCGGTAAAGTTAGAATGTATGACTAGACAAAGTCGAATTAAGTTTAGATTTTTTTATGACTAAGATTATTAAAATTTGCACCCAATTGGCTTTGTACAGATTTTTGTTTTCATTAATGACTGTCGACTCTTTGCAACAATGATGTTATAAAGCAGTAATTTTTATAAAACGCTGTGAGTCCACTTATCTGTGAATGTTAGCTTTCTTAAATCATATCCCGTTATTTATAAAAGTGTGTTTAATATACGAATACACACACTTGGGAATATTTTGTAAAAGATTTAAATAAGTAAATTCGGGTCTCGTTTTTATTACTTTCATCGCTTTTAGCTTCAAACATTCAATGCAACCATTCTGCTAAGAACTGAATTCATTCCAGTCACGTTTATGTTATAAAAAGATTCCTGACCTTTTTTTTCATCACGCAGAAGATCTACGAGTAATGTCGATGACATAACTGTTTGTTAGGAACATAAAAAAAACATTTTATCATGCTCTTTCTATTAAAAAAGAAAACATTTTATTTGCGCGTGACAGTCTTTTTACAAACTGAAGTGCTATAAAAGTATATACAGTGTGAGCACTTCCTGAAAGAAAATTTCTTTTTTCTTCCCCATTCAATATCCACTTTATTCAAATGGCAACAAATAAGGATTATTTTTCTACCACATGCGTACGTACTTTATGTCCTTTTTATTAAAAAATTTTATTACTGGTCCTGTAGTCTGTTATCTGAGTTATTGCTGTTGAAATAAAAGGGGTTCTGGATGAAAAGCAAAACCATTATATTGATATGGGCAACATTTCAAGGACAGTTTGCCATAGTTACATTTAAGTATGACCGAAATAGGTTTAGTTTTATTTTGGTCATAAGGTAGCAAACTTTTAATAAAACTTTATTTTTATACTCATTTATTATGTTTCTCATAAATCTTCTGATGCTCTGGGGCAATAGTTATTCAGAGATCTTGGAACCTTCTAAACGCTGGTCATGGACGCTTAAAATGAAAAGGAAATGACAACAAAGAATCGTCATACCCTAGACGTACAGCATGATCTAATTAATCATTAGTACCAAATATTCATTAAAATACTCTGTCACATAGTATATGTCATTATGGCTCGAAATTGAGATCATATTGAAGTATACCAGGAGTGTTAACTCGTACATAAGATAGGGAGACCAAGAAAAACAACTAAACGAGGGCAATCTGATTTCCAGGAAAATTAAAGTTAATCCGTTTGTCTCATACACAACGACAATAGAAGATTTAATTGTATTGCAAATAACCGTTAGAAGACGCGCAGTTCACCTCGGATTAGCTTTTTACGACCAGCAAAGAAATCTTCTGATTCAATTCAAAATAGAAAGCGAGGGTTAGCTTTTGTACGTTCTCATATTAACCGGACTGTTCACAGATCGAGGACCATTCTTTCTAGTGTTAAATGCAAATTTTAATTGATAGTTTCGGATGAAAATGTCGAGTAAGGGCGACCGCACATTGCCGAGTCAATTGATTGTCTAGTCAGCGACTGGTCTGTTGACTTGTTACCGACTAGTAGATTTTTAATCGTCGCTGATTGACTCTCACGGCATATGCGCATATTGTATCGTGTTCTGTCAATTTAGTAATCCAGTCAAAGATGATGAGTTTGAGTGGTGTTTCGAGTTTCGTGAAAATTTCACAGTGTTATTAAACACTAGGTCACCGATTTAAAAATTGCAATAATAAACATAAACCCTGTAGTAATTCACTGATGGTCGAGGAGAAGAAGAAGAAGGATTTCAAGAAAAAGGATGTGGAAGAATCCATCCAACCTTTTCGAGCATAAATTTGAATGACTATATTTAAAATATAATATAAAATCAACCGAACTTTACTTAAAAGTTGAAAATTTTAACAAAGCTGTAAGATTCCTAAATTGCTGGCGGCTTCGAGGAAATTAACAAATAACACCGATTTTTCCACTTTCAATTTTCAGGATGTTCTCTTTAGAAAAGCAATAAGATCTCACCCCGTAAATATTATATGTAAATCCCTTTTTAAAATATTTATACAAATATGTTCTTTAGTCAGTACTCAGCAAAAGTTTCAATTTAGATACCAGCGAACCTGTATGTAATAAATTTTACTATACGTACGTTTGTGTCCTGAAAGTGAGAAAATACATATAAACTTAGCTTAGACTTAGACCACTGAGCACACTAGAGACATCTACCGCAAAAGACAGAAACCCAACATCCGACAAAACCATACAATTTAAGACGAAAACTGAAAAATTTGCAGTGCACATAAAATGAAAATTTTTCACGAGAATTAACTCTCCTAAATTTTGTTTGCCCATAATTGTCAAATATGCTACTTTGCTTTGTATTTAAATAACTTTCAAATAAATATTGCAATTTATCGTCGGTGAAATGTCGGGAGAAAAAACAAGTACGCTTGGAGTCAAATAATTATAAAAAGCGCCACTAAAAATGAAAAAAACTCAACGTTATTTGCTAGATCTAGGCCTTATCTTTCGAAAACAGTCACAATTTAAAGAAATGAGAATACCTACCCACAGCAATTTGATTTAAAAGACTTCAATGTTTACCATTTTTTACAAGTTTCCGAGCTAATTCCAATTCCAATACACTTTTTTTAATTTTTGCCGACGTTATTTACTAGACCTCTTCATTACCTTTAATTTAAGAAATGTATCATTATTCTGCTACAAATAGTTTGCCAGAAATTCGCATTGAAAATTGTATGAAACTTACAATTATTGGTACTGACTTCTCTTAACAAAAGAAAAATCTTTACTTACGGTGGCAGCAATCAACAACAATCAACTGATTGATATTAAGTTTGCTGATGTAGACTGAGCACAACAGTCGGTTGAATTCAGTTAGTTGCCAGTCGTCAACTCCATTCTGATTTTTTAGTTTCTGACTGACGTAAATTACAGCATTTTGCGGTACCGAACGCTGTTGGGCGTAACGAGCAAAGTCAACTGACTTTTTAGTCAACGACTACAGCCGGTGATTGTGCAGTGTGTGGCCTACCTAAGGTTCCCAAGGGAAAGCGATTGGATCCAAAACAATGCAAATGCACCGTTAAATACTGCGTAGGATGCGTAATGGTGTGGGGGTCCATGTTCCATGAAATATGCATTCCAACATGACAACGACCCCAAGCACACGTAGAAAACTGTGAAAGAATGGTTTAATGAGAGTAGAATTGTGGTATTATAATCCCCAGCCCAGTCGTCCAATCTGAACCCCATTAAAAATCAATGGAGCTAAAACGGAAATATCAGTAATAAAAGGGACTTGTTTAAAGAAGTTAAAAGAGTTCGGAATGAGATCCCACAAAAAACAATTGATAATTTAAATGACTCTATGCCTCACATGTGCTAATCTCTCAGGGTGTTGTTGGAGTTCAATGAACATGTGATGTAATTCACTGAAAATTGTCCTTCTTTTATTTATTGGATTCACTGCAATTACCTTTTTTCTTTTTACAAACTTTTTGAAATTAAAATGTGGACATGTTTAACTCTCAAATGTCAACCACTCGAAACCATTTCGAATTGAACAGAAATCGGCGCATTACTGCTTCGACGTTTTCGTACTCTCTGTTTTTCTAGTTTTGTAGTTGTGACGCACAAACCGTTCCAATTCAAGCCTCCTCAGATTGAACTCAACCTTAAGATTAAGCACCGACGGTCGAGGATGTGAGAGTAGGCATGACTTCCAGTGTTTTGGACCCCTGATGTCAAATGAAAATAAAAGCAATTAAAAACTGCTCACAGTCAGATCGCAATTTATTATTATATTTTACCCTCTGTTTCAATCAAAGCTGTAAGCAAATTTGAAATTTTCCCTTTCCGCCAAAACGAAGCCAATGATAAATGTTTTTAAGAATATGGAGAGACACTCTAGACAGTTCTAACGCACTGGGTAAGTTACCTGGTATTGTATAATTATTTCATCATTTATCTATGATTAATTTCAAAACGTTGTTCTAAAACGTTTTAATGTTACACACATATTAACCCATATGCAAGTTTTGTTGCAATCGTAACAATTACAAAGATAAAAAAAAATTAAATCATTTTATGTGCACTGATCAATACCCGGTCAGCATAAATAAAAACTGACCTAATGGCCTAATTACCGTCGCAATAATGACGTACTTCGCAGGTAAACAAAGCGAAGTAAGAAATAAAAAAAATATTGTTTGAAAACAACTAAAATTCTTACACAGAAATTTCGAAAACAATAAAATAAGTCGAGTTTGAGTTTGGACAGCCTATTTTTATAAAAACGTTTAGTGTTAGAGTGACACGGATCCCACACGTTCAAATACCATACAGTTTGTTCGATGTTGTTCGATTTTTATGAAAGCGAAAATGAAACCGCTTCCTCAAAGCAGTGGTGTCGGTTGTGATAGCACTACAGACTTCAATAATATAGATTAATAACAGCCCACAAAAAGTTAATCCAGCATACTTTTTATGTTGTTAGCGATTAGTGCGGCCACAAACTAAGAAAAATACTTACTGAAGGCGAATTGTCACATATAAAAGAAAATTATTTATTGCAAAATATATTATAGTAATATTTCAAGCAAATAACAAAATCTGTGTGCAATGTGTAATGGTTTTTATTAAATAATAAAAAAAAAACATCTTAGAGAAGATTTAATGCATTGACAACCATGAAAAATAAAATAAAAATGTTAATTAAAAAAAAAAAAATAAGCACTCTGAAGAATATAAAATGTTTCCATAATATTCCATAAAATACAAATATTCGTTGTTGGCTACCAGTAAAACATCTAAGCGTACATGAAAAAAAATTTCCATTGAAACATATATTCTTATAAAATAGTATGCAGAAATGATTCATATTAGACCAAGCATGAATCAGATATTTGGATTAGTGCACATATACTTGACCGATATGATAGGTAATAATATAATAATAAACCAATTAACTACAATAAAACTTCATAAAAACAACACTCGAATTACTAACATATAAATCTTTATTCCACGCAAAACTGACCTATCTTAATAATTTAAACAAACCTTACCCAAACCGAGCGTTGAGTTAATCAAACGCAGACAAGCTGAATTCAACAAATCAATGGACTCCCTGATCAGCGGCTTCGACGATATTAAAGTTATGGCTGAAAAGTTGATAATCATGAGAGTCGTATTAAACTACTCGAAAGGGAGAAGGCCGATGTTCAGCATGAGCTAGCAATCATCACAAATCGCCTTGAAGTCTTGGAAGATAATGCTCTTAGTCATTTGCTTTAATTCGGCAATGTTCCCACTGATGAATAGGAAAATATATTCAACATAGTACAAAAAATTCATCATGCATGATAAAAAGAAATAATAACGCTAATAGATCTATAAATGACAAATAAAGTTCGGAATTTGTTAGAGATTAAGTAATTAGTACCTATGAGATAAAAACGATATTAATGTCAGGTTTCGATATAGACTCTAAAATATTTATCAATGAATTTCTGTCAAAATCTTAAAGGCAGCTTTTTTATAAAGTCAAATTGTTCAAGGATGAAAGGATCAAAATGATACCAGTAAACGATTTCTGATTAAAAATGAGGGAAGTCTTGACTTCATTTTGAAGAAAAGCCCTACATAATTCTCATATTTTCTTTTTTTCTTTTTTCCACACTCTATACTCTTTATTTCCTAATACATATGTCACTTAAACTTTATTATCATAATGTTACAGGTCTAAGAACTAAGACTGAGGATGTAAAACTATCCTTCTTGACGAAAAATTACGACGTTATATGTTTAACTGAAACTTTTTTGCAAGATTTCATATTAAGTAGTGAACACTTCGATAATCGCTACCTTGTGGTATAGAAAGGACAGAAACCTAAGTCTGACTACCCATAAGGATGGAGGAGGATGCCTCATAGCCATTAATAGATCGTTAGTATCACATCACGCTCCTGAAATGGAGTGTGAAAACAAGGATCTTTGGGTTGTCGTCAAGCATGGCTATTTTCGGTTATAAATATCTTGCATTTATATTCCTCCTTCTACTACATTTGATGTGTACGATTCAATTTTTTCTAATATTAGTGACAAATGCTTGCAACTTCCTGAAATGTCTAAAGTTATTGTCACTGGCGATTTTAACCTACCTAATATAATTTGGACTTATAGTAATGAGGAGATGTGCATGAGTATGTTTGGTTTTATTAGTTCCGCTTCATCTTCGCCTCAAAATAACACTAACATGTGTAATTTAAGGCAATTTAACGTGATACTTAATCATAATAATAGAATACTAGATTTAATCTGGTCCAATTTGACCGAAAATTATATTAGGGTATCGGCTTCTCTTGAAGTACTTTCCCGTATCGATCAACATCATTCACCTCTGATGTTGATTTCTCATTTAAACGACATGAGCGCCTCAAATAAACTTTTTTTTCACACGGCCGATTACACTCTTATCAATGAATATCTGGCTACAATTGACTTCTCTTCTAAGTTTTCCACTAATGTAAATAAATAATTTATTTTTTTTTTTTATTCTAGATAATTGTATTGCGACCTTGGTCCCATCATTTCAACCTAAAAATCAAAAATATCCAAATTGGTACAATCGCGAATTAATCCAAGCTTTAAAAGAAAAAGAAAAGTATCGCCGTAAATATGAACACTTAAAACACCCCAAAATTTATGCGAGTCTTTCCCTATATCGTCGATTATCCAAAAGACGAATCAAAGAGTGTTATAAGAAATATTTAGAAGAAACCGAGAGAGCTTTAAAAAGCAACGTTAAAGCATTCTGCACTTATACAAAAACGCTTAAATCATCAAACGTTTTTCCTAGTGAAATGTATTACGATAATACATATTACAACACACCTCAAGATATTTGTGATAATCTTGCTCGTTATTTCAAGACAGTATATTCTGATAACACTAGTGATAATGACTTGTCCACATCCACAGTTGCCTCAACACCCCTTTCATCTCCTCTATCTTCCTCCACTACTATTTCTGTGCTTCCAATCACTCCGCCAGATATACAAACAATTCTTCTAGGTTTTGATATTAGTAAAAAAGCAGAACCTGACGTTGTACCAAACATCATCTTGAAGAGTTGATCTGCAGTCTTAAGTACCCCAATAAGCGTATTATTCAATTTCTCATTACATCACAAAGTTTATCTATCCACGCTAAAGAAATCTTTCGTTACTCCTATCTTTAAATGCGGTGATCCTAAATCCGTAGCAAATTAGAGACCTATGTCCATCTCCAATAGTCTAGTTCTTGTGTTTGAAAAAATATTTTACGACCAACTATTCCCCAAACAATCTCCATTTTCAACTATCAACAACATGGATTTCCTCCGGGTAAGTCCACTATCACGAACTTAGCGATATATGTATACTAAAAAAATTGCCGTTGCACTTGATGAGGGGAAACAAGTTGACTCTAGTCAAATAGATTTTTCTGAAGATTTTAATAGGATCATGCCCTCTCGTATATTAGTACAAATGTCTTGCTTACGTTTTCATGCAAATCTAATAGGATGGTTTGCGTCATATCTCCGTGAACGGCTCCAGATAGTAGTTTTAAATGATTATCAGTCCACTCCTTTTGTGCAAACGTCTAGTGTCCCGCAAGGTACCATTCTTGGTCCTTATATATTCCTCATCTACATTAATGACCTACCCTTCCAACTAAGAAGTGAATGTCTTTTATACGCAGATGATACAAAACTTTTTTAAAGTTATTGAGACGCAGGAGGACTGCATATCTTTACAGAGAGAACTGGAGCAAGCATAATTTTTTGCCGTTGAATATCTCCAAATGTAAAACCTTAACTTTTTCTAGAAAAACAAATACCATACATTACCATTACAAAATTGCTGATATCTGTCTTGACCTTGTTACTGAATTGAAAGACCTGGGTGTTATATTCGACCAGAAACTATTATTTCAATCACACATCAACTGAATTACTTCCAAAGCTTTTAAATCACTTGAATTCTTATTCCTAGCTTGTAAATCTTTTAAATCTTTAACCTCACTTATTACCCTGTACAATTCCTTTTTATGGTGTTATACACAACAGATTGAATCTGTGCAGAGGAAATTTACTAGAATTCTGCAATACAAAATGGATGGATATTATCTAAATTATTTTTCTCGACTTAACAAATTTGGTATCGCTACCCTCGAAAAGCGGCATCTTTTCCTTGATGAAATTTTCTTGTTAAGATAATACATAACCATATTCGTTGCCCTTAATTATTAACCAGCATTAATTTTGTTAATCCAACTATCGTTACCCGTTCACCTTTAACTTTCCAGATCCTTACTGCTAGAACCAATCTGCGTTATAAACCTTAGTCTTATAGGATTCAGAAAAATCATCATGACCTGCTAAACGATGTTGACATCCTCAGTCTTACCCTCTACTCATTTAGAACTGTTATCAGAAATGATATTGAGACTCCCCTCTCTCCGCAATCAGTATAACCATTATATAATAATAATATAATACCAAGAATCTTTGTACATTTCCCCTCTTGTCGATTCATCAAATTTCCTTAAGATTTCATTATTTAATTTCAATCTTTTTACCTTTAATTATTTCCTGTTATCTTGAATTCTTGATAGTAATTAATCTAATTTTCAATAGCTGTTAATAGTAGCTTTACATTGAATTCTATAATACTTATCGATATAGCATCTAACTTTGTTAATTAAAATTTGTCATTGTTTGAAATTTTCTTCTTATGCATATTATGAAGGATAAGGTAAAAAAAAACTTTTTTTTCATTTTATTTTTCTAATTTCTAGACATAAAGATCCCGGAAGCTTCCAGTCTGTAAGCTATCGCTGTAAATTTTTTTAATAAATAACTAAATACTAAAATTAAAACAAAAACAAGTTTCCACTAATTTATGAAAAAATATTTACAGAATAAATAGTTGGTCACTTAACAACTGACTGGAATAAAACTGCTATAGCTGTTATTTGCTTGCATATCACAAAAGATTAGTCATCAAGTCGAGAACGATATTTCCATTTAATTTTTAATCCTGCAGGCGGGTCTAGACAGCTACTGTAACAATAATAATTTTCTTGTTGTCTAAATCATTTGTTTTTAAATCATATTTCGTACCCTGCTGTTACAAGTATCCTTGGAAATTCCTTAAATGCAAAATCAGCGCTTCATATTATGCCGTCATCATCAAGTCAAAAAATAATCGAATAACGAGAAAAGCATTAGCTGGAAAATATCCTAAGCAAACTTCTTGGGGGAATTATATTAACAAGACCTTATCAGAGTTTTCCATAAAGATGAACCAGTTTGATTGTGATTAATTTCTTGATCCAAAAAGGCTGGAGCAGAACGAAGCAATTTTCCACTAAATAAACTCACAAACAGCCTCCGGAATCATATTAAAAAGGGTTCCATTAAAAGTTGGAAAGCGATATTAAGTCCAAACCGTCTGGATGGATTGGCAAAGTTTCTTAGTCAAAGGCAGAATATCATAACGCTACAAATCTGTGACTATAAATGCAAAAGTAGCTATTTCGTGAAGATTTGATAATAATAATTAAACATTAAATATTTTTGCGATACATACATAGACATTTTCTGATTTTACATATTTTTATCCAGAAATTGTTTCATCGGCCTTGGATTATTTTTTCCAGCTCGTGAAACACAGACTTATTAATTAAATTCTTTTATGTCCAATAATTTCGGAGAATTAAAGATAACAAAACTTGCAAATCGATCTGCTAGTTCGTAAAAAAAAAAATCGCGCTAAAAACTTATTTGAGGTTACAATTAATTTTTGGATAACAAGTGTAGGTTCGATTCCCGTCTGGGAAAAAATAAATAAAAATTAATTTTTGCTGGAACAGACTTAGGATGAGATCTGCCGCTCTGCCGCTCCCTTGTTAGTTTTAAAAAATGTTTTGTTACAGAAACATATTCGCATAAAAAGCAATAAAGTTCTCAAAGCACATAGTCATCAAAATTTTGGAATTTTTGCTCAGTTTTATTTATTTGCAACAACTTCTTTTTTTCTTCTTCTTCTAATATACCTCATAAATATCCGATTTTCCTATGTTACATACATAAAAACTCAAATCTAAAAACATCAATTGCATACCTACCTACCTACATCAGTACATTGCAAGTAAACATTTCACATATTCCGATCAGGAAATAAAACAAAAAGTTTACGGCATGGTATACCTACATACCTACATCAGTTTCCACTGCATGTAAAAACAAACGGTATACGTACATACATAATTAATCATCACTGATCTACCTCAATTATTTCAGTGAATGATGTGATAATACCACTGCGCGCAAGAATTCGCACGTTGAAATACGACGACCTTGCACCAGAGGTGGAACATATGTTTGTAAGTAACTAAATTGTTTTTGTAATAAGCCGCAAAGTACTGAGTGCAATTCGAGTAGGAAAGAAATTAAAATAAACAATGAGTTGAAAACCTGCAACATGGATTGGGTAAGATATACGTATAAATTTATAAAAAGCAACGAGTGCCGTGACTTGCATACTTCCGTAAATAGTAAAATTAAGTAATAGTTGTTAATGAAATACTTCCGACTTACACTTTGTATGAATTATACGTTAAATAAACAAAGTGCTGGGTCAGAGGTATTTCATATATTATTCTGTGTAGTATTAGTAGTCTTAGAGTAAGACAATTTTTTATATAAATATACTGCAGAATAAAGTACAGAGAGTTCAGTCTTCAACCAGGTTTTCAGTAATTAAATAGGTGCAAAGCCTTATTTGGCTTCGCCTATTCCTCAGTCTTCAACAAGGTATACGTTAAATAAATAGGTGCAAAGCCTTACTTGGCTTCGCCATTTATTAACAACAAGTTGTACATTAAATAAATAGGTGCAAAGCCTTATTTGGCTTCGCAATTTATTTAACAACAAAGCTTCGCCTATTATAACGAAAATTACACACCGCGGCTCCGAAAGATACTCGTAAGATCACTCGAAAACACAACACCTATCAGGATTAAGAAGCCGAAAGCCCTTTTAAAAACTTCTGTAAAAGTCTACACTCTGTAGACGAAATACGACCTTCTTTTTATATTTTGTGGCTTTTCTTCATAGTTTAGACAAAGTACCTCAGATGTTGACGATATTTGCAAGAATTGTTCTCAAAATTTTGTAAGTGTAAAGACAAGCAGGGGATTGGGCTGAATGCTGGTGCTTTGTTTTGTTTATTCATTTCTAGCTATATAATTTTTTAGATCTCTATTAATACATTCTTCAAGTTTTTGGAAGTTATAGCGTAAATAGGGCTACCATTTCCTGGATTATACCATTTTCAAAATCCTTCCTTTGGAGGCCATTAAATAGCAACTAAAAGTGAATTAGACATTTGTGCTAATCAGTGCTTTGCTATTGTTCTCACTGATGTATTCTTGCAAATAAATGGAAAGAAAGAAAACATTGGAGTTCGAGTTGGCACCTTATACATATACTGTCTTTATTCAACGCAGAAGAAAGAATGTGTAAGGGTACACGATATACTTTATTCTTGACCCTGTAAATTCTTGCCGGACAGAACTGTTTTTTCATTGATGATGATGGTTATATTTTGCACAAATATCTTGGGAAATACTGTGAAACATTTCAGAACGTTTGCAAAAAATCTTTATGCACGTTGTAGTTATGACGATCACATACCGGATGATCCTCATAATATCGGTCCAAAACATCAGGAGATTGAGTAGGGGAAAGATGCTCTCGAGACATTTTGGCGAATGCCAATACTTTGTACAGTTCTAACCTGGGGTTGATGTTGTAGCGGTACTGTAGAGGCAAAGGGGACGATCAATTACTGTGTATTCTGAACGGCTACCGTTCTGGATGCTGTCCAACAAGTGACCAGTTTGATTGTTGTTGCAGTAGTAAAGGCGGCTCGGCAGAAGTGGACTTCATTCTTGAGGAACATTACTCCTTTTTTAGCGAGCGTATGTGCGCCAGAGACCAAGATAATCCTGGGTTGGCTTTGGCTTCACAAATGGCGATTGAACCTAAAAGAATTTTCAGTAACCAGATTAGAACTGGTACTGGAGTCTCATGCATGTAACGTCCGGAGCATGTCCATATAGTGCGTGACTGATTGGTGACAGACTGCAGTTATTGAATGGCTCGCAATGGAGCAGTTTGCTGCTTTTACTACTTATGATATTCGGATGACTTGTGAGCTTGACAACTAACTAATGAAGCCATCACAAAGCTGCCATAATTGATGCTGTAGAAGAGTCAAGCCGACCCTATGTCGGCTTTTTGTCTAAAGCAAATTCAGCTGAGATTCCAACTGGTAGGAACCAGTACAATCCGAGTGCGGACTCAAGATGACCCTATATCCACACGAAGGCCACCGCGGCGATAGCTGCAATCTCGGACTACTGTCAACTAGATGGACTCACCCTTCACTTGCTGTAAGTCTGCAAGAATAGGCTAGATAAACGGAATTTCTAAAAAATAGAAAAATTAAAAACTAAAATTTATTTAATTAATAGACAAAAGCATCTGTTTGTTGCTGACTAATCAAACGCTTCGTTTACGTAAATTTTTCTTTGTCTTTTTAATTACTTGTCGTATCTGAATCTTTTCTGCATTTTACAAATCGTTTTGATAAGCTTTAGATTGACGCAGAACTATTCACATTTCCATTTTTTGGTTTTTTTTTATATTTTTATAAAAATTTAAAGCTTACCTAGCTAATAATGCCTTTGCCGTCAACAAGATATCTCAAAGTACTTTTTACTGGAATTTAATTGCAGCGATTACAGCGATTGATTTGCAGTCTATTGACTGTACAGTCTGGAACGATACAGTCGCCACAACATCATATCTAACGTAAATACGATACCATTATTGATCTAAGAAAATGAAGCAAATTGAAATAGCTCCACAAAACTCCTTAAAAATTATTTGCAAAAAAATAACGTGGATAAGGATAGCATTTTCTTCCTGCTCTCATTTATGTTTTACGATACAACACCATTATTATTTGGTATGAGCAAACTGTACTGTTTCTCCCTCTCTTGTAGCATAGAAATTTGGTGAATGTAAAGGGAGCTCAGTGTAAAGCATCACTACAAAAGTAGGACACGCTCAGTATGATGGCGTCAACAAATGCCTCAGTAAAAGTCATGCCGAATGGCGGCATTTGGATCAGACGACAAACTGGATTTCCTCAAGAATTAGAACATCGTTTGTATACAAAATTTCACCCTAAGTAGGTACATATAAATTTCTTACAATCAAATTGCTTACATCAATCAATTTGATCGATTACGCTCACTCACTTCACATACATTTCTTTTGCTTTCTTTTGTTTACATATCACATAAAGTTTTACTTCTTACCTAATTACCAATCACCATAGTGACCATTACAAACCCCCATACAGTGAAATTGCATTACTTAAGCGCCGCCTTGCGGTATTGTTGACCTGGTGCATGGGGTTTCGTATTTCATGTTTGTATGAAAATAATGAATCAGAGTGTAGTTTCTTTAAGGGGTAATACCACTGTAAATTTTTCAGAAAATCAGAATTTTTTTATTAGCTTAAAAGATGCGTTGAACCTTCTAGAATATGAGGCATAAAGCTTTTTATCTGAAAGGAATTTTCATCATTGAAATCTTAGGCTCCTCCCCGAGCCCGTCGGTCTGCTCCGAAATGACTACCGGCGTCAAATAAAACCTACTGGAAACGTGCTTTCTTACCTTACTGACGCTAACACAGTAACATACTATATGTTGTTAGGAAGTGTTTATGTTCAGTTAAAATCATTTCCAAGCAAAGTACGTTACTTTTAAAGAACAAAAACGAGAAGACGTTTTTTCTAATAAAAACCACCTTTTATTGCTCACAGTACAGGTTTGAAAAACACAACTTAAAGAGATTTTGCTAAATGCATTTCGGACTCATTTGTCCATCTTCAGTAGCTTCTTACGTGACTTTAAATGAACCTATTATTATGGTATATGACTATATTTACAAGTACACTATCATTACAAATGCAATCGTCAAAAGTTGTCAGCAAAAAAATACAAATGTAAAAATATTATTTTAAATGAGATTAAATGAGATTAAGCTGTGGTATGTGATTGTCGGTTCAAATACATTAGTATTGAAAAAGGGGGGAACACGATTACTGTCGTCAAAAATACTAAAATATACATATATAAACAAATACTTTAATTTTAATTTTTAATTTTATCCTACTGGCTTTATGAAGTTGAAGAGAGATGACGTTATTGGTGGCTGATCAATGTTCATTAATGTGTTGTTTAATTTTTTCATGTACACACTCTCCCACGCATCTAATTTGTATTGCCTTTGTATTGACTTTCTCAGATTTAGGCTGTTCGTATTGATGTTTGTGTGGCCTTCAGTGACCATATGTAAAGCTACAGCTGATACTGGTTGAACGGATTTTATCTGCGAAATATGTTCTTTAAACCTGGTTATTATCTTTCTTTACCTTTGACCTACATATATCTTGTCGCAATCTCCACAATTAATCGAGTAGATGCCGGATTTTTCTGCATTGTCTATTCTGTCTTTAGTATTCCCTAGTAGAGTTTTGAATTTGTCATTGTTGTTATATACTAAATGGATGTGGTATTTATCAAAAATATTTTTTAATTGGTTAGTGATTGCTGGATTATAACCGAATGTTGCTCTTTTTATAAGTGGTTTTTGCTGTTTATAAAAGCTCGTTCTTTCATTGTCTCTGATACGTTTTGAATGTTTTTCAACCATTTTTTCTATTACGTTCATTTTGTATCCGTTCGTACTAGTAATGTTTTTTATTGTTTTTAATTCGTTCATATAGTCCTCTATATGCAAAGGTATAAAGACATTGGACAGTGTGAGTCATTGGTGATTTATCTTGCAGTGTTTGTAGGTTTCCGGTAGATTCCTATTTGTATTTTATTTTTAGTTTTGGTCAGTATTGTGTCTAGAAATGGTAGTTTTCCATCGCGCTCTGTCTCAACTGTGAACTTAATGGATTGATGTTGGTTATTTAGAGTCTCTAGTAGATTTGATATTCGTGATTTTTTCACTACAGAGAAGATGTCGTCTACATACCTTATCCAAACTTTTGGTAGTGTATCTTCCTTGTGTAATTTTGTTTCAAGGTCTCCTAGAAGAACATTAGCTATGAAACATGATAGTGGATTTCCCATGTTTGCTCCCATCGTCTGTTTGTAGTACTCATTTTTATAGCTGAATTTAGTCTGCTCCATACAAAGCGATGCTGCTTTTTGAAAAATGTTAGCTTTGTTGTGGTTAATTTGAGCGACTGCTCAATGTAACTACCACAACACTGGAGAATGTTCTCTTGCACTTTGATCACCAAAAAACAAAACCACTTGACTTATTTTTTATGGCATTTATTAATACAATTACTACATAACTGTTCACAGATGAGTAATAAGGTTGTTATCAGTGATTTACCGAAAGACAAGTAATTTGACACTTCTGTACGCGCGAGTGGTCAGAACAAAACTCTCTTCTACTACTCGCCTACCTCTGCCTCGTCGCTTCTTTTCTTCATTTTTATTTTTGTTTTTATTTATTATTAAAACAATGAATTAATGTACTACCGGGCCATTGAGTAATATTTTTTACTCACTGACCACAGGTGTACAATTTCAAAACAGTGCCGCTTAAATTCGTGGTCACTGTGATTACATATATTTACTTTAGTTCCGCAAATGCATTGCGATTACCTCATAGCTACCTACACAATTCATAGCGGCACTTAATGGGTCATCATGAAATTGTGCAGCTGATGAGTGTCATCACATTGCATTGCGTTCGATCTACAAATATTATTTTCACAACTTTCCTCCCCCTTGCGAAGACGCCGTCGTCGTGACAGAAGCGTTCGAGAAGCTCTGGACCATTATAATTTTATTTTGCTTAACATGCATATTACTTATTACATATTATTATATGTTTTTTTTTTTTTTTACCCTAATATCTAATTCGACATAGTCTCTATTATTTAGTTCTTAATTATGTACATGTATTTGTAAAAAAAAAAAAATCATTATTACATGAAATTGAACTTTTAAAATTCTATACACATATATGAAATCATTATTACTAACAAACTTCTTGTTTTTTTTTTCTTTTGCATTGGCGGTCAAATTTCTTACCTACGTCAAAAATTTCCGTCTTTGTTTTTTTTTTTTTTGAACTTGACATTGTACATACTGAGTGTTATTATTACATATGTATATACGAGTACATATAAACATTTTTTTTTTTTAATTTTGTTGACTAATCTTATCGGCTTTTAATTCTTTCAATTTGATGGACGTAAAAAAAAAATAAAAACAATTTAAAGTTGGTAAAAAAAAATGAAGTAATAAAACAAATTTCTCATAGGCAGTGATAATTTTTTCAAACCTTGTAAAGGTATGATTCGCTTGGGTCGTTTGATGAATGCGAATTTTCAATACTAGGATGGAGTGTTATTATTTGATTAATGTTTGGGTTTGGCTCGTCCGTTTCTGGGATTTGATTAGAGACGGTGTGAATTTCATGTATGGGTGGCTGTTTCCCATTTTGACTTTTGACTGAGGGTGATTTTTTGTCCAGGTTATGTGTGTCAACTCTACTCATAGTGAAGGTTTGCCTGCGTTGGATTTGTATGTTGGGGGCTTGGACAGATGCTTTATTCTGACCTTTGTTTTTAATATATCTTATAATTAGGAAAAGAATTAGAGCAATAGAAAATGTTACCATAATTCCAGTGTTAGTATATGTTTGTATACTGAGTTTTTCATGTTCCCTTTTTTCTACAGTTTTCCGCAATTCTTGTTGTAGTTCTTCAAGATCTTTACTTGTCTTCAAGAGCTCTTTATTGTGATTTCCGGAGGTATTTATTTTTAGACCTGTTTTATTTCCGAATTTTACTTGTGGGGTTTCCCTAAACATCTCTTCTAGGTTGATTTTGGGGAAATTTTGCAGCTCAGGTTGGTGTATGAGTGTGTGATAGCTGACACTACTCTCATAGGGTATCTCGTGTTCATTTAGTGTAAATATGCATGGTTGGGTTAGTGAGAGTATTCCAGAACCCTTTAGGGTCATGTGGTTGAACTGATTACTACAATTACAAGAAAGTGTTTCTTCCTGCGTGGCTACAAATAGCCAAGAGTTCGGTCTAACCATTTTTGTAAGTAAATTCATATTATTTTCCATAATTCTATGGGTACAAGGAGCGGGTCCCGGAGAGGGATTATTGAACAAACCCATGAGACAGTTAGACTTACTGAAACTTATTCCCTTAGGTACGGTTTGGAAACAAATGTGTATCTTGCTACTAGCAGATGTTGTCTTCTTGCAGTGTTCCCAGTAATCTGCACTGGACAGTTCTACATATCTCTGCGCTTTTGTATTATTTAAAAAATAATTTGCTTTGATATCTAAGATAGCTGATTTCGCCAGTGAGATCGGTGTGGGTAGCAAGTAGACTTTGTTTATTGTAAAAATAGTGTCTTCTGGTAGAGGTAGTGTAATTCTGATAAAGTATTCTTTTCCCTTCTGGACGCTATCTACTTGAAATATATGACTTACCAGTTTAAAATCTAGAAGAATATTTCCCATACCCTGCGCACTAATTTCTTTATAAATTTGGACTAAATCGTTTGCGGATAAAATTAAAGGATGTAATGAGTGTTGGTGTAGAGCATTTATTACCATATATTCGTCTGTTAGACGTTGATATATCTCCTGGAGTTGGTGTAGAATATATATAAGAAGTCCATTTGTGTCGGCTTTAATGTGGACTGATTTGAGTTCTGTCTTGATTTCATTCGTGGAGTTCTGTACTTGGCCTATGAAGTCCTTAAAACGTTCATCTAGGCTGTTTTGGTAATGCTTTATGTTTTGGAATGTTTGGTCAATGGCATTAAATTTTGCCTTCACTATGCTGACTTGTTTTTCCATTAAATGTATGTTCTCTGAATTTTGGCTGTCAAGGTCTTTTAGTTTTTTGTAAATGGTTTGAGCATCCCTATCATCCATAGTACCAAATAAAAAATTTGAAAACCTGCCTACTATATTTGCTAATGACCGCCTATTTCGATTTAATAAATAAAAATTTGTATCTCTTAACCTATTCTTAATCTTATCTACCTGCCGATCTAAGTCTATTTTCCACGTATAACACGAGTCTCTTTCCTCGGTGCTTCTTTGTACGTGACAGAGACGTTCCACTGTGTCTTCGCAGCGGTTAATAAATTCCAACGCCCCCGTTTCTTCAGTGATTTGAATTTTGGTATAAACAACCCAGGTCTTCGTGTATAAGTACGCCGGATTGAGTGGTTCAAATAATACGCCTGTGGGGGTGAGAGTCTCTATAGCAGCTTGTGAGTTCGCTAGATGTATGGCCGCCCACAGCCATATTAATGTTCCCTGTGGGTAATAAGGAAGTAACAATTAAATTCTGCTAATCCCCAAAATCGTAAATATAACTTATTTTTAACTAAAATAATTTTAACCTATTATTATGCACCCTTCGTAACTACCGACCAATTTGAATCGTGCAGTTTACATCATTATTAACCTGTTTTACTATGTACGGCCCAGTCCAAACTGGTGATAATTTATTCTTTTTAACTGCATTTTTAGTAAGACTTGGTCTCCTACATGCAGTACAATGCTACGGGT
Organism: Dioctria rufipes; assembly: GCA_963924295.1. Classification (NCBI taxonomy): domain Eukaryota; kingdom Metazoa; phylum Arthropoda; class Insecta; order Diptera; family Asilidae; genus Dioctria; species Dioctria rufipes. The sequence goes on from OZ002740.1 coordinate 53,080,059, forward strand.
ATTTTTATCGTAATATTCCTTAGACTTTAGCTTGCTTTTAAGAAGCTCCTTCCTAACACGCTTGTGCAGTATTTGCATTCTTCTTCTACGAATGCTTACAAAATCGTCATAGTTATAGATGGGTTCAGGCTGTCGTTTTAGATTGTTTGGTGGCGGGTCATAAAATCCCCATAGAGCCTCCATCGGTGTATGTTTTCCACCAACATGAGTTGAATGGTTGCGAACATGGACTGCTTCCTCGAGCCACTGGTCCCATTCGGCTACATTTTCGTCCACCAAACTTCTCAAATACTCAATCAGGGGTCCATGTGCTCTTTCAAGAGCGCCATTTGCCTGTGGATGGTAGGCTGTGGTCTGCAACTTTCTCACTTTGAATAGCTTGCAAAGTCGTTTAAACAAATTACTGGTGAAATTTGCTCCCTGATCAGAGACGACAGCTTTGGGTATCTTATACTTCATCATTAATTTATAAAATCCTTCGGCTACCGTGATGGCTTCTCCATTAGTCAGCGGTATGCAATCGAAAACTCTAGTTGCATCATCCAGTAGGGTAAGTATGTACTTATTTCCCTTAGTGGTTTCTGGTAGCGGGCCCACTATGTCGAGATAAACCTTATCGAATGGCCTCGCTGCAATGGAACTTATTACCATCGGCATCTTGGTGATTCTACTATGCTTATTTTTTCTACACTTAATGCAATTTTTGATATGCTTGTGAATGTCTTTGAGCATTCCTTTCCATTTAAAGTTTCTTCTGATACGTTTATAAGTTTTATAGACTCCCAGATGACCTCCTAAAGGTGCGTTATGGTAATCCCGAAGAATGGTCTCGATCTCATTCCGGTTACCAAGTATTTGCACACTTTCGTCAATCTTGGACTCTTGGGAACTAACTGAATTAGTTTCTGAGTCCTCTCCAATACAACTAGACTTATTTTTGGGCGAGTCATCTTGTCTTTCAGAAAAACTTGTGTGGTCTCCTTTAGCTCTGCTTTGCGCTCTGGTAATGGCCATGCATGCGGGATTGGGTTTATATTCCTTATCATCTGTAACTCTTTGCTGGTGGACTTGTGCTTTAGTTATCATTGTCTGCGGAACTTCGTTCTTATTGCACTCCATCTCACTAGAACTCTGGATTCTGCTTAATGCGTCAGCGTTACGATTGAGCCTACCTGGTTTATACTCTATGATATAATCATACTCAGAGAGTTTATGGCGAAATCTTAGTAATCGTGAGCCAGGATCTTTGGTACTGTAGATTCCCTTAAGTGGCTTGTGATCAGTGTAAATAGTAAATTTGCTACCATACAAATAACAGCGAAAATTTCTTGTAGCCCAGACTATTGCCAGCATTTCTTTTTCTGTGGCGGAATAATTTCTCTCGGCTTTATTCAAACTCCTGCTTGCGTAAGCAATGGGCCGATCGTTCCCCACATCTCCTTGGGATAACACTGCACCCAAAGCTTCTCCGTTAGCATCCGTAGTTAAGGAGAATGGTTTATCGAAATCGGGGTAAACTAAAATAGGGGGTGAGATTAGCTTGTTCTTAAGGTTTTTAAAAGAATTTTCACATTGATCCGTCCATTTGAATTTTACATTTTTTCGTAGGAGTTTATTGAGGGGTTCTGCTATTTTAGAGAACTCTGGAATAAATTTCCTACAATAATTAGCCAACCCAAGGAAGGATTGTACCTGCCTTACTGTCTTGGGCTGGGGGAAGCTTTGAACGCAGCTTACCTTTGAGGGATCTGGCAAGGCTCCTTCTCTGGAACACTTATGTCCCAGATAGATTACTTCCTTTCTCAAGAACTGACATTTTTCTATTTTTAGTTTTAAGTTATTTAGCTGAAGTCTTTTGAGTACCTCCCTAAGTTTAGCGTTATGATCCGACAAGTTTTTCCCGTAAATTACAATGTCGTCTAAATATAAGAAGCACTTAAAACCCTGCAAACCAGTTAGCACATGGTTCATTAATCGTTGAAATGTAGCAGGTGCGCTTTTCAACCCAAAAGGCATCCTTTTAAATTCAAAATGCCCGTGTGGAGTACTGAAAGCGGTTTTAGGTTGGTATTTCTCCTCCACTAGCACTTGATGATAACCACTGGCCAGGTCAAGCGTGGTAAAGTACCTTGAATGCCCCAATTGATCGAAGATATCTTCAATTCTGGGTAAAGGGAATGCATCTCCAATCGTGATTTCATTTAGCCTTCTGAAATCTACCACAACACGCCATTGTTTTTCTCCATTTATTCCAGCCTTTTTCGGAACAACTAAGAGTGGCGAATTCCATGGACTAGTGCTAGGTACTACTATATTATTTTCAAGCATTTCTTCAACTTGTTCATGGATGATATTTCTTTGCTTCTCCGGTAGTCTATACATTTTCTGATTGAGAGGGGGACAATCTTGCTTAATTGGAATCTCGTGTTTTATTGAGCCCGTATAACTCAATTTATCTCCAGGTAGAAGAAAGATATTGTTATATTCATAACATATTTCGAGGACAGCATTTTTTTCTTCCTGATTGGCATCTGTATCCATATTGATTTGCTCTTTCAGAATTTCGATTCGTTTCCTGTCTCGATTGTTAATAAACGCATGTTTTCTGCTTCCAAAGGTCTTACTCTCTTCGGTTTTTATTTTGGGTTTTTCCCAGTTCGTTTCGTTTAATGTTAGAATATGATAATTTTCTATTGGGTGAAGATCAATTTCCATGTTATCTAATACCTGATCAGTATTATTGACGTTAATAATAGGCAACACAACTCTACCTTTCCATGATCTTGTTAAACAATTTCCTGAAAAAACACCTTCACTCACTTCTTTTGATAAACAAACAAATTCGCCGTTGTCTCTAATAGGAATTGGCATTAATTTTTCTGAGCGTGCTGGAACTAGAATCTTCGTTCTAACCTTAAGTCCATTTGCTTGCTTCCGTTCAGATTGTTCACCTTTATGCGGAATGGACCACTTTCTCTCGGAGATCTGAGTGGTGTTTTCCATTTCCATAGGTTGCGGCTTTCCAGGCTTTTCCTTTTGGGCTTGGACCGTAGACCTGCTAATAGGTGAATTTAGTGTCGTTTTTAAGTCCTTAGAGTCGCGAAATTTGCAGTTCATATTAAGTGGCACTGAAAATGTTGCTAAATTTGTAGGTGTCGCTGGAAATTCTAATATTCCATCTGGACCCTTTATATTACATTTATTTAATAGAAAATTATTTCCAAGTATTCCATCATATGGGACATTTTCACTATCTTTAATTACGTGAAATTTAAATGTTTGAGGAGTTTCTAGCTGAAATTTTCCTGTACATGTTCCAATTGTCTGTCCCTTTCCAAAAATACTGCTCAGTTGCGTTTTTTCTTGAGTATTTATTATTTTCTCTCCTTGTAACATGGATTTTTTTAACAGGCTCACGTCAGCTCCCGTGTCGACTAATAGTTCTACCGAGGACTTAGCTGCTATATCCAAGGGTAATTTAACTGAACATTTAGGAACTTGGGAGGGCTGACACCGATTTTCTTTACTAACGTTTGGACTTCCGCGGTGTCCTCGCAAGTCCTTATTTAGTTTTCCGAAAACTGGTGGTTATTTTGAGTCGACCTACTTTCCCAGTCTTGCTTCGCTCGGAACTGGTTTGTATTGTGACCTCTTCTTTGACAAAAATCACATTTTATTGCGCCAATTGTGTTTTTTGGGCCACCTTCAGCAGACCTGCTATTTTGTACTAGGTTTATCTGCCGATTTTGAGTCTTACTATCCCTGTTATTGTTTCGAGAAGCGTACGCAGAATTCTGATAACTATTACCAGAAGTCGCATTCTTCCTTTGGTAGCACTCCGAAAACGTATGATTGTTTTTATTACAATAAGTACATTTAATTCGGGGGTGATAGCTTTTGGTATTATCATACTGATTCCTTGCACTTGGGGCGAAATTATTATAATGGCTATTTTGAGGTGGGTTTTGCATTGGTAGATCTCTGATAGGCATCCAAGTAGTATTGACTGGATAACTATCAATTACTGGTTGGGCCAATGATATACCTAAAGGATTTTGTAAAATCGACAGTGTTTGTCTTTCGGCTTCTTCTAGCTTTTCAGCTTTTTCGACTACTGATGCTAAACTCTCACCAGAGTCCTGTAAGAGAAACATTCTGTGGTTTGGGTTGATTATACCTGTCTTAAATACATATATGGCTGTTTCCTCTAAATCCCTTTTTATTGCCTCTGCTGCTGTGCCAGAGTGTCGATCAGGGATTTTAGAAACGCAGCTTTTAAATAATGTTTTTATCCTTTGAGCATAGCTTGTCAAAGTTTCTGCTGGTAATTGAAACAACACCCTAAGTTCATTTACAAGAGCCACGTAGCTCTTTGTATTTACTAATTTATTTTGGATCTGGGTCTCCAATTGCTGGAAGTTATTGAAACCTGTACCTTCCAGAACACTTGCCGCCCTGCCTCTGAAGTGAGTTGGAAGCAATTTAAGGAATACTGGAATTTCACTTTCGGTTAGACAATTAATAACATGCTTACAACAATTGATAAATATATTTATTTCTGGAACTAAGTTGGGACCTATTTCGCCCATTAAAATTGGTACACTATTAAATATTAATTGATTAATTTTAATTATATCCACTGGTGGCTCCATTTCTAAAATTGAGTTTTCCGATGAGCTCTTTTCACTGGTTAACTCGTCTAGCTGCACAGAACTATTCGAAGATTGACTGTGTTGCTGTTGTTGTTGCTCTTCACTGATATTGTCTTCTGGCTGTTCGAAAGATTGACTCCGTAGTTCTTCTTCTTCTTCTTGGATTGATGGTAGTGCGTCCAAGGATTGTCGATACCTCCCTCCGGATCTTAAGGACATCAATTCCGTTATTGTATCCCTGGTCTGAGTTTCCACATCCACTTTCTCAATAATGGGCCTTCTATCCTCAGTAGTTTCCGTAATGATACACTTCTCCTCTATTGGTTTGGGGATAACTGGTTTATTCTCGTCCAGTTCTGGCACAATTAACTTATCCTCTGCTGTTTCCGAAGTTCCACAATCAGTTCTTGAACTAGTGTCCTCTGTACTAACAGACGGGCTGGTGTTCTCGAAGGAAAAAGAGTTGATTTTCTTCCAGAATTTCTTTTGAGCAGAACTCAATACATAGAACGGATACTCGCTCTGATCTCTCGTCACTGGCGTGGAATGGCTTTTTGGTGGACTGCTAAAAGTCGCGTTGGGTGATCTTGGGTCATCTGATGTTTCTTGCGACATTAAATGTCTTACCTGGAATCGATTTTGGTCTCACACTGCACTTTTTTTTTCTATCACTAACACAATTTTACACAATATCACACGCAACGCTACTAAATTTTGACATTAACCGGAGAAATACTCGAACGAGACCAACAACCGAAACGGAAATCAAACAAAATGATTTCAACACGTACTTTGCGAATGGATAAAACAAATATCACACTTAAAGTGAAATGTCTACCATTTTCCGGATTAAAGAAATTTCAATGAAACATTATTTTGTGAACCGTATGTATGTAAGTAATTCACTGTTCTTCGTTTGAAAATGGACTTTTAGACAGGATTCTGAATTATATCAATTTTTTTTTTTGATTTTTTTTTTTCGCAATTAGCGGAAGTGCGGCCAACCATTTACAAGTGAGATATCGGACCGCCACGATCTAGTATTCGCATTTGAATTTAAAAAAAAAAATCAACGGGAAGTTGACAACTGACTAGTGTCACCTTTAAAGTGACTAACTTGATCTATAGTCATCAAGGTGAATTACACAAAAAATTTTTTTTTAAATTATCACGCCTAATATCAATTCTTGCCGTTCTTAATTAAATATCACTCTTAAAACCGATCAAATTGAAGGAATTTTCACTCATAAAAATCTTAAATCTATACCAATTGTTTTTCTTAAATTTTTTTTTCTTTTAAATAATAATATTCTAATACTTTTCTTGAGGAGAAAAAACTTATAATTTAATAGTATATACTTCTATATACGTGTAATAAAGCTTAATCTAAGTATATCTTTTCAAAATGGATTTAACTAGAGAATGAAGTGAATTTTTACCTTAATTAACTTAGAGCATTTATTGTTGCCCATCTCCTCGTAGTAATGAATTTCCTGTTTCTTTATTGTCCAATTTACTGTAATACTTTCGTCTGCTGTTGTATCGCTGCCGGGGGGGCCCTAGGCCTTCTTAAATTCCCCTGGATCTGCTGAAAGGGGGGCTTAAAGCCGTCTTCGTTTTCCCTTTCAACACAGGAACGAAGTTTTTCTGCTACTGATGATTTTGTTGCTGCTGATGAGATCGAATTGGAGGTGACGTTGACTTCTTCTGGCTATGATGTGTTGCTGGCCAGAATTCCTTGTTGCCTTCTTATCTAACAGGGGTGAACGCTTGCCCGCCTGGAGCAGAGGCGCCTAAAGATGCTATCTACTCCGAGCGTTGGGGGTGACTTGGCCGTTTTATATGGCTCTTTGTCACAGGTACCCCTTTTTGTTCGTATAGGATCAAGGCTTTTAAAGCGTTTACGGTTGTTTATTTAACCAAGCTTCCTTGATCCTACCGGCTGCGCCAATTTATGTTGTGGTTAATTTGAGCGACTGCTCAATGTAACTACCACAACACTGGAGAATGTTCTCTTGCACTTTGATCACCAAAAAACAAAACCACTTGACTTATTTTTTATGGCATTTATTAATACAATTACTACATAACTGTTCACAGATGAGTAATAAGGTTGTTATCAGTGATTTACCGAAAGACAAGTAATTTGACACTTCTGTACGCGCGAGTGGTCAGAACAAAACTCTCTTCTACTACTCGCCTACCTCTGCCTCGTCGCTTCTTTTCTTCATTTTTATTTTTGTTTTTATTTATTATTAAAACAATGAATTAATGTACTACCGGGCCATTGAGTAATATTTTTTACTCACTGACCACAGGTGTACAATTTCAAAACAGTGCCGCTTAAATTCGTGGTCACTGAGATTACATATATTTACTTTAGTTCCGCAAATGCATTGCGATTACCTCATAGCTACCTACACAATTCATAGCGGCACTTAATGGGTCATCATGAAATTGTGCAGCTGATGAGTGTCATCACATTGCATTGCGTTCGATCTACAAATATTATTTTCACAACAGCTTTTTCATCAGATATATCACTATTATCTAACCAATCACTAAGAACGTCTAGTGCTGTGGGTATCGGGACGCTGGGATAGAGTGATTCCACGTCAAAAGAAACCATTAACTCGTCTTCCTTTAATGTTACATATTTAATAATATATACGAATTCAAATGTGTTTTTTACATATCTTCCGAGTGGTTTTGGTAGAGATGTGAACTCCTTGACAAGTAGTTTGGCAATCTTGTATGATGGTGAATTTACACTAGAAATAATGGGACGCATTTTATTACCATGTTTATGTATTTTAGGTAGTCCGTATAATTGAGGTAGTCTTGGGTTTGAGACTGATAAACGCCACTTAGGAAGATTCAATGTTTCACACAGTTTTTTGCTAATGGTAGCTGCTTCTTTAATCATTCCGGGCAATGGATTCCGTGTAATCTTTTCAAAATTCCCACTGGCAATCGTATTCATTATTCTGTTATTATACTCTTGTTTGTCCATAATTACAAGGGAATTGCCTTTATCAGTTTTCATGTAATATACATCTTTCTGCCGAAGTTCTTTGATGGTCTAAAGTCATCGTTGTGTCTGATTTTGTTATTAAGTGTGGATTTAATTACGGGTTTCACTAGTTTTCGAATGTTTTCTTTATCATTGTTGTGTAAAAATTTTATTGCGCTCTCAACGTCAACTATTGCGCTTTCTATATCTGGTTTTTGTGGTCTCGGAGTTAAATTCAATCCTTTTATTGTCATCTGTTTCTCACTAAATTGTGTAGTTGAGATATTTTTCACATAATCTGGTACACTTTGAACGCTTGCATGTTTGTCTTTTTCTTCACTTAATAACTTTCCGAATTTTTTGTTCAATTTTTCCTTTTTCTTTTTTATGCTTTTTATCACAGTTTCATTAATAGATTCTAATATTTCATCTTGCCAGATTATATATTCTACGCAATTTAAACTTTTTATAATTTTTAAATGTAGATTATATAGTTCAAGTTCAATGTCACTCAATTTAGCGTGGAGGTACTTGCGTTCTAGGTTAAGCCATTTATATTTATCATAAGTTGCTGCTTTCCTAGTTCTTGAGTTATCTGTACTGCACTTTATTTTGATGAATTTCGGAAATACTTTATTTTTCTTGCACTGTTTCATGAAAAATATGTCTGCTTTTAAGCAGTTTCAGTTTCAGTCGTAGGAAAAGTTTCTAAATCGTTAGCTTGGTTGCCATTTTACTATTTCACAGAGTTTTTGGAAAACACCGTAGAGCTATTTTTACTTTTAAAGAACAAAAACGAGAAGACGTTTTTTCTAATAAAAACCACCTTTTATTGCTCAAATTACACTTTTGAAAAACACTACTTAAAGAGATTTTGCTAAATGCAAACGACGTTTCTCAAGCAAGTGCATATTCAAAAGCTTCAAGCGATCCTCATAGAGTGGACGAATTAAACAATTATTCCAGAGTAGGTGCCTGAGAGCAAATCGTAGGAAGTTCCGCTGAACAGACTCGATACAGTCAATGTGTGTACCGTAAAATGTAGACCAGACCTGGCTAGCATACTCAGGAAGTGGTCGACAAAGTAAGTGTACAAAGGCAATGTTATGGTAGGATTCAAGAACTCTCGGGACCAAAGTTTTATAAAGCCCTGCATAGTACTACTCTTTGATGCCATGGGAGGTAAAATTCAATCTGTGATCACATTTGACACCCAAGCCATAGACAGAGTCCACACGGCGATTCGAGGAATCCGAGAACTCATAATCATAAGTGATTGGTGTCTGATCCCTATGGAAAGTCATAACCTCACATTTGTCGATAATGAGTACTAAATTATTGCTCTCGCACCAATTGTAAAATTTTTCAAGGTCACCCTGCACCTGTTCACAATCGTGAACAGATTTAATCTGAGCGAAAAGCTTAATATCGTCAGCATAAATCAAGACCTTACAGTACCTCACAACAGAGACAACGTCGTCAATATACAGAATAACGAACAACGGGCCTACATGACTCCCTTGAGGTACGCCAGAAGAAGCCTACAAGCCTCTAGAGATGGAATGGCGCAATAAGATTTGGTATATTCTGTTATCTAAATAAGACTCTGTCCATTTTAAAAATGTTGAGGGAAACCCATACTTTTCCATTTTAAGGATTATCACGTAGTGAGATAACGCTCGAACGCTCTACTAAAGTCTGTATTAATACAATCTGTCTGATAGCCTTTTGCCAACCCGCCAGTGGTATTCTAGACCAATTCCAGCAAGTTAGTAGTTGTAGCCTTGCCCGAAATAAACCCATGTTGGTTTGAAGAGAGCAGATTCATACAGGAAGTCGATCGTTGACAGTAAATGATAGACTCGAATAATTTGGGCATGCAATATAATTTTGCAATAGGTCTATAGTTAGAAATTTCATTTTACTACCTTTTTGTGGATAGGTATGATAAAGGAAATTTCCCATAGGTCTGGGAAACAACCACTATCAAGCAATTTTTGAAGATAATTCTGAGCGGCGCTGCCAGGGCGAAGCAGCATGACTTAGAAAATGCTGGAGGGATCCCATCAGGACCAGTTTTGAAGTCATTTGGAAGTCCATTAATTTGATCGAGTATATCGTCTTCTGAAATTGAAGGGATAGTGAATGAAATGTTATGAGAGTCGTTCATAGGACTGAAGGTTAGAAATTTGGCGAGGCAAAACCATTGTCAAAAAAAGAAACATACATATCGCAAATTTCAGACGAATCATCATTACCAAATTCTTGTACCTCATGGTATTGCGTGGGTCAATAAATAATTTCGTGAGCATGATTTGAATATACTCATCATAAAGTGTTGAGAAAAGTTCTTTGAATTCAATATAGGATGTGAGGAAATTGTTGTGACCTATAATGTCCTTGTCCCTCGTATAGCTTTTCCACAGTTTATTCTTTCTATTATTAATACATTTCAGTTCTTTATTGAAGCATGGAGGAGTTGTTTTAGAGAACCGCTGACGATCACGGGGAACATGTGAAGAGAAAAAATCAAAAAGAATTATGTAAAACTTAGAAACGTCTTCATCAACACTATTTCAAGACAGAAATGTGTTGAAATCAATAGAAGTAAGTCTACTGGAATATTCCGAAAAGTCAGCCTATCTAAAATTTTAAAAATATTGCTTTTCGTCACAATATGTGAGGTTTTCGATTACATGGCAATATGTAATTAGTAGAGGGGCTAGGCTCACATAAAAAGTTATCCGCTGCAGTGGAAAATACCAGGTCTATCTTTCATAACATTACTAAATTGGCTGAGACCTAGAGATGAAATAGTTTCCAAGGAGAGTGACTCCTTTGTTGTCAAGTTTATTTTCATTAAGTACCCATTGTATATTGGGTAAGTTAAAATCACCAATTCGTCAAGAGGTTCCATCGTACCATGGATAAAATTAGATGTTGAAATGAGTAAGTCGTAAATATTCGGACCTTTGTCTTCAACAATATTTATAGAGTCTAGAGGAATATAGCAACAAAGTATGTATGTAAACATATAAATTTAATTATATTTCACCATACGTATACTTCCTTGTTATATAGCTAAGCCGTTGCCGCGCCTCTTGTACCGTCGCAAATCGCACGTTTTATAGCAAACCTTCTCACTCGGGAAGTGTTGACCACTTTTTACACTTTTGGTACCTTTATCACAGCTCAAGAACAAAATAAAATGCGAATTCTTGAGAGGGTTGCTATTATGCCATTTGCATGGCACCACAGCGACGGGCTACCCAAGGTAGTGTGTAAGACTGTCCCAGGCACGTAAACAGGAGGGGGAGGGGTCACGGGGGTCACCCCCCCCCCCCCAGAGAGTGCCACCTCACCTATGCGGTGAATTGAAGCAAATCGCGCTGGACTGTAGAGCACGTTTTAAAAGTTTCGCAGGGCTATTTTTGTATGGTACGGGCACAATGTTTAGCTGACGCCAGCGTTTAATGCTGGTGATATAGCGCACTTCTCTAAATTTATAATTTTAGTGCTGCTGTGTCACAGAGATAATCTGCGGCAAAGCTTAGTTAATGATAAGTTAAGACAGAGGCGAACAAGATTGGAAATTAATGTCATATACTTATGTACTTATGGCTTTGCATGAATGGGGGAAAGAGCTCCGCTATGCATTATTGTAGTGCGACTGAGCTGAGACAACGAGTTAAAAACAAACAAGTAAAACAGTTAGAATTGATACCCTGGATGATGCCCCTTCTGGGCAAGTTTGATTTTTGAAGTGGTTTTTCGAAAAAATGATTATAACCAATTTTATAGAATTTTGTATTCTGAAGTTTTTAGTACAATAAAAATGTCTTGGACTAATCATTTTCACAGTATACGAAAAAACTCTAAATTTTTTTATGGCAACACCTAAAGGGGGTTGCCCGATTTAGTCCATTTTTGAAGTTTTATTTGCTAGTACAATGAAAACACCGCGTCCAATCCAAATGTATAGTGGAAAACGAAATTTTTGTATGGCAACCCCATGAAGGACTTGCCCGATTTGTCTTATTTTCGAACTTAATTTTACTTTTTTTTTTAAGTTCGTGTACAAAATTTCAGTTCTCTAAGTATACGCGTTCATGAGTTATCGTGCGCACAGACAGACGGACGGACGGACATTCAAAAATCAAAATAACTTTTAATATTATGCGTGGGTGTTCAATCCATTTTATTCTACCATCATTATTTCGAGGTGTTACAAATTGAATGACAAACTTAGTATACCCTTAGATTTCATGTAGAGTATAAAAACGAGAGAACCTAGGATTATCCGAACGACAAAATCTTATTAAATCCCTCAAAATCCTATCAAATTATTCATCATAATGTACTCCCGGTCACAGTACTTCACTTTTTTAATAAAAAGATAAACTGCGCTTTGGCCCAGATGCTGAAAGGAGATGTAAAATTTCTGTCAAATAAAATTTTCATTTTTCCCGAAAATATTAGAGAATCCAGCATTAGTTTCTCCCATTTAATCACTTCATCAGATCAAAACGAATGTAAACAGAACCACGTGCTGTTCAAATATCATAGGAATTATACTAACAAGCATTGGTTATACTATAAAAAACATTGGATATTTCTCACAATATTTCAGCAAAAATGGGTTTTCACAAAAACGCGGGAGCATTTTATGAGAGTAAAACCTGAAAAGTCCGCCCCTTATCATTTATTTATGAAAATTACACATTTGCCATTTCCGTTTATTTACATGTAATCAGCGTTTTCCCATTTTATGTCCATATTCATAAAAATTTTAAAGAGAGTTCGATATCTTTTTGTTATTTTTTCTTCTTCTTTCTGTCCTTTTCTAGCCGTGTACATTTAAATGGAAAACAATCGAAAATATCTTCTATGTCCTATATTTAGTTATTCAATCTTTGCCTGCGGTGGGGGTGTTTCTTTGAGTTTCTTATGAGTACTAATAGTGGCAATAATAGCCATTCGCTCGTAGCTCTTCATATTTGAAACACATACGAATTTTTTTGAATTTTTTTGTGATTTTATATAGTGTCAAACGAAAAGTCATCTATCGTACCTATCACAGGATGGTAAGTAATTTTGGAATACATATTTATTTTATTGTTTGAAAAAAGGAATGAAATGCTTTCATATTTTTTTTGCGCCGATTACTCGTATATATGTACTCGTATATATATGATAAAAAAAATTAAAAGAGACTTCTTCCTACTTTTTCACCCCCCCCCCATCACCAACCACCCTCACCGCCAACTCGAACATCTTAGTTGTGACCCCCCCAGGCTACAGGTCTGGATACGCGCCTGGACTGAGAGATTGATGATTTTAATCACTCTTCTATTAATATGTATAAGTCATATTTTAAGAGAGACAGCTTAAGAACTATAAGTTCAATGTCGAGAGTGTTGGACAAACTGGGAAGCTCAACTGGGGAGCAATTTAAGTGGTTTATACAGGCGAGGAGTACGCCACCGCCACTAGCTTCAGAATCAATATACACACCTCTTCTAAAAATTTGATACGAATTGTCAAAGATTACAGTATCGCGAAAACCATGATGCAGTTTCAGTTAAAGCAATTATATCGAAACAAATCGCGACAGAGGATCTGAAGATTTTTGATAGTAAAGTGAAAGCGATTTGAGTTTGTTTTTTTTTATATCGTCGCTTATTTTAACTGTATTTCTATGTTGACGCCCAGAATGTGTGATTAATTTAGTAAAAGCGTCAGAGGGCCAAAATATGGGATCCAATAACTTATTCTGCTCATCCGCGGACACAGTTAGAAGAAATGATGCAACAGGTTTAGAGGATTTACTAATTTTTCGACAAGATTTTGACTTCAAATACTTCAATATGTCCTCGCACATCGTTTCTGGAGAGAAACGGGTGACGAAAACACTCGAAGGTTTTGGTACCGTTCTCAAAGAGGCACCAATGCCATTTCCTAGGTACAGATAAAGTATCATTCGATACTGTGGAACGCTCCCTCACTTCATCTACAGAAGCAGATTTAATACCCTTGTATGCGCATTCGATAACAGTTCGCTCCATTTGTGTGAATAACTACGCCTCCCGTTATACTTTTGTAATACTGCACAATGTATAGGTAGTAATGGAATGTGGTTGTATTGTTTTCTTTTTATATTCGAGACGTGATTCCAGCAAAGACTAATAATATAGCCTTGTCGTACTATCGAACAAGGAAGATTTTGATTTTTTCTTCGAAAGATTCATATTTCCTCATCTCTCACACATTCTTCAACTTAGTGTGACGGATTTTAGAAAAGTAACACAGGGATGCAGTCACTCTACTCATTTGAACAATGCAAAGTCAGGTATCTGGAAATCTTTCCTTTATTTTTCGAGCGAACTGGAGCGATACCTTGCTTAACTCACACATATACATTATATTATTAACGCAATCCTGCTTTCTTTATTTGAAAGCTGGAATCCAACTAAATGAACACGAAGCTTAGTCTGTTGTTGAACACATAGAAAATCTGTTTAAAGCCCGTTTAATTATTTCCAATTGACACTAGAAACAAGTGGTCCTAGACACGTGCTCTTTCCCTGTTTTAAGTAAAAATTCCATATGATCACATCTGATTTCTAAATGACTTTTCAATTTTATGTAAAAAGTAAAAACGATGTTTTTCCGGTTGCATAATATTTTATACAACTAGTGGAAAGAAGCTTACACAAAATCTTCTACTTAATTTAATTTATTCTTACCAAGCGTAACCTACTTTTTGTCTTTATTCCAAGTCAAGAAATTTTGAGTCAATTGAACACAGCAACAGAAGAAATCCCTTCAAGTTAAATTCTGCATATGTACATACTGCAGGTATCCCAGGAAGCTCGTAAAATGTGTGAACCTAACCCATCTTGTTCAATAAACTTAGAAAGTTATAGGTCCTGTACGGATATTCTATGAAGATTTCCTTGGGCGCTATCTAATTTTCCTTTTTTTTCTTTTTATATATCATTTGTATGCTCTTTTCCCATACAATAGCTGTCAATATTCTTACAGTATAAGAAAAAGAATGTGAAAGGATTTCTTCCTTCCTTGTTACGGGAAAATTGCAAATATAAGACTTAATTGAAGTAAAGAACTTACGATTTTGAACGAGACTGAGCTTTACTTACGAAAAATTAATATTTTTAGCCTAAATATAGATATCAAATTCCGTAAGGGTTATTATCTTGATATTTAATGTTTCAAATTTTAAAAAGTGGTAAAAATAATAAATAGAAGATGATTTAATTGTAAATTTGTCCTTCTATTAATTCGCAGTTCCGCAATGATATTTTATGTGTTCAATTTTAAAAAGTGGTAAAAGTGAACAAATTAACAAATGGAAGTTGATTTAATCGAAGATTTGTGGTTCCTATTAATTCACAATACCACTTTTATTCCATTTTAATTTTTGCATTGAACTTTTAATGATTTAGTATTAATTTAATAGTGCGATTCTTACCGTACCTTTACTGACTGCAATTTTGCATTTAAACTTAACGAAAGCTCCCATCTGACGGGTTACACTTAATTTGTGAACGTTTGTTAAATTTAATGTACGCGTTCCCTTTACGTAAATAACACTACTTACGTATACGGAAGTTGGTGTTGAGTCTATAGCACTAACTTATAACAATGGACTGAGCGTATTGTCATTTTCCTATAGGAAAGCATGGCACAAGTTTTATAGTTCTCTCTTTCGCCCTATGGCAGAGTTAGAGCTACCAACAGAAAATATTGCATTCTGGAACATTTGCTTATGCCATTTGATGTTTTTATGTTGGCTACAGATGCAATCACCTCAGAAGGAATAAGGTAAAGATAGTGTTTACCATGCTCCGTCTCTCTTGCCCATAAGCAGGATTCAGTTAAGAATAACTTTTGAAAATTAAAATCGGAATGAGTTTAATTCCTTATAAGCGATTAAAATATCACTTCGACACAAGAAAATACATTTTTTTAATTTAATTCGATTTTCGGGTGTAAAATTTCATCTGATTGGTTGAGTTTTACATGTTTTTTATGTAATCGTTTTAAAGGGTGCTCTAACGGTGATATACAGAAACAGAATATTTTTTGTGTCACATGAAATAGCAAATCGCTCAGTCCATTGTTATAAGTCAGTGGTCTATAGAGTGGGGCGTTTCCGTAAGATCAATAACAAATGTTAATAATGGATTTTCAATTTTATTTATACAAAATGTTTGTGCATTGTATTGTATATAGATATGTGTGTGTTGGTTTTCTATAGTATTTTAATAAAGTCAATACTGACGCTACCGATTAGAACTAAGCATTTTTATTCTGAAATAACCTCATAGCTAATAATATAATGAATTGATTCCATTGAGTTACTTGCAGTGTTCTAGAAAGTAGATTTCTGGTAGAACAGGGCTTGGATGAATGGCATATTTCGGAACTGCAACTGAATTGCGTTCGATGTTCAGCGAAATATTGAATTTAATGAAATGCAAGGCAGGGGTGGCGGATAATATGGGTAGTGTGGGTAGTACTACCCACCCGGATTTCTACGGGTGGTTAAATTACCCACCCGGACTTTCAACTGTACGTCAAATTTTATATTACATATTATTTAAATCGAAGAGTACATACTATTCTTTCCTAATTGTATATGATGCTTAATTTTGCCGCATCCTATACATATACATTTTTTTGCAGATGGGTACTCAGAATAAAATCACAGAAGTGTGAATGAAAATTATACACAAATGATGCAGGTTTTACATGATCGGTCTATTGGTACAAAAATTGACAGCGCAGTATCGGCAAAAGCATCACGATTTTATAAATATATTGATATTGAATACAGAATTAAAAAACTTTAAACTATGCGTCAACGAATCTTATGAGAAGATAGAAGCTGTAACGTATATATTAGAAAATTCTCGTGATTCGAAATACAACTCGAGTACAAGTATCCAAGCTGTTGAGAAGTTAGATATTAATGAACCCCGAGTCCCACGTCAGCGCAAAGTTCCAAAACAGCTAGATATAAATAAAAGCAAAAATCTTGTTTTTAAAACATCCGAAGATTCCTTCAGGAAATCTTATTATGAAATATACGATCAACTTCTTGTATCACTAAAAAGCCGGTTTGATAATGATTCAGCGAAGTTTTTTAAAGAACTTGAAGGATTTGGTTTAGGGCACCCAACAGATGTAGATGCAATCATAAATTTTTACAACACTGATTTTAACAAAGACCGGTTAGTAGGCAATAGACATGTTCTTGGAACTTGCAAAGAGACAGAATGAGCAGGTAAAAAATTTTCGCGAAGGTGCAGAGTTTTTTAAGGAATTTTATTGGATAATAGGACTTATTCAATTCCAGGATCAAGGTGCTCAAACGAACGAAGTTTTTGTCTTCTACGTTGATTAAAAAGTTACTTGAGATCAACAATGTTGCAAGATCGTCTAAAATCTATCGCACTTTTGCATGTATATTCTAATTTTACTGATACACTTAATTTAAAAGTTCTGTTGAATCAATTTATAAGAAAAAATGCAAAGCGTAGTGCAGCTTTTGCATTGCGCAAATAGATCAGTTAATGTATTGAATATTATTGATTAATAAATACGTATATACTGTTAATCGTTTGATTGTACCTCCCCCCCCTACAGACACACACACGCGCGCGGGGCTATATATTAAATATATATACATATATTACTACCCACCCGCATTAAAAGTCATCTGCCGCACCTGATACTTATGGTTATCCAAGGCTTTTGTGTAAATAATTTTTTTTTAGTAATGACCCTTTAATAAATATTTTAAATTCATTAGATATAATAATAGTTGAAGACTTCCAATACCTTATTATATTTATTCTCCACATAGCCTCTTTTTTCAAAATGGAGCTCGACAAAATCGATCATTTCAAATTTTAACCCAGCTTCTTCATTTAAGTATGATCTTTTTCAAAAAAATAAGCCATCAACACCATACATTTCATATCAATGTTTTGATTTTAAATGACTTATATCATTCTGTACAGGGATGCATTTCCCTTTTTACGTTTTTTGCACTTCTTTTAAAGTCCATCCAACCAAAAAAAAACACTTCATGGATTTAAGAAGAAAAGGTGCAAACTAACGGGAAAAGGGATGGATTCTGCTAAGTATATAAACGCTTTAGGCTTCCTAAATTTTGTATGAAAAAATGGTGTTATTGACGTGTTGTTTTCAGTAGTAGGTAAACACATTGTTAAGTAAGAAATATAAAAACTGCAAAATTTCGATTTTTTTCCAAACGCAAAGAAAAAGGGAAATCATGTTACAAATCATTGGAGATATACAAAATTATCTAACTAATTAATCATGTAGTCCTAAAAGCTCATAAAAATGAAGCAAATACTTTAAACCCACGAGTTTCCAAAGGGCTTACTCACCAGAAATCCTACAGCTTTTTGCTTGTGTCACTTAAATCTATCTTTACCTACTTTTTAACTATTCATAGATCATCCTATGATACCCAATCTGCTTCCATACAGATGCACAGAGTGTTCGAACCAAGAAAAGTTAGTGGAAGATCATGGGACTATGGAAAGCATAATATTCTTGATGAAGAAAGCCCTAAAATATCATTCTTTACAATATTAAATCGAAAAGGTAGAGCTACATATGCCAATCGACTGTACTCCCGAAAACTTCCGTAGACTTTGTTTTTATAAATTATGGGGATTAGTTTCCTGAGTTGATACGCTCGGATATAGATATACGTATGTATTTCCACACTATGATCGAAGGAATACATAAAAATCTAGTACGATGTTTTATTAGTAGAAAAACTTACTATACTGGAAAAGTAAGGGATGCCAGTTATGTATTTCAAATTTTTAAAAAACCGGCAAGAACAAAATGGCTACGGGAGGTAACGAAGTGGAATTGGACGCAGTTCTAATATCCCTCTTCCACCAGGATCGGATAAACAAAAACACTAATACACCAATATGGATCGTTAAAAAAAAAACAAAAAAAAACAAAATCGACCCTCTATGAATGATGAATACAACAAGAAAAACCTTTTTTGTTGTTATTAATTAATTTCTAATGAACTACACATCGACATGATATAATTAATACGTGCTATTAAATTGATGAACTTTTTGCTGCGAGTTCTTTATTAAATTTTGTACAGGGACAGCATCGAATGTATCGGACGCTCTTGTTTATGTACTACCTCTAAAGTGACTATGTTAAACGAGTGTTTTTGTTCCGGATAATTTGGGGACTCGCTTCCTTGTGTACTTCGGGAATGCATTGGGCATCGTAGAAACATCTTGCTTTTCTGCCGTAGTGGAATTTTGCTAAGTCAGGCCAAAAGAAATCTGATGTATTGCTTGCCAAATTAGGCATTCACCGGGAAATTTTCTTCTTAAACTGCGTCACTGCTCTTTTTTACCGCAAACAATTTCTGACTTGGAAACTACTTGAGGACCGCTTTCACCCAAGTTCCATCCTTCATAATGCAATAATCGAATTTCGTTAGGAAATTTTCATACAAAATCCGTCTCCTGGAATTTGCAACTTGGTTCTTTTCTGGTGATCTATTCGGTGCTTTCTAAACATGGAAACATCGTAGGCTTTCACTTCTTGATTTTGATGGACCGTAACAGATGGCTTTCCAGTCTTATGAGGCAGGTCTCTCAATCGCATGTACAGACTTCATTTGAAGTTGACGACTACTTCTTTGGTAAATTTTTGGTGTATCGAACTTGATTTTCTTCCTGACCCTCTGACTTTCTCTGAACACTACAACATTCCCAAAATTTACTGAGAATTTTTGGATGGTCGTCTTCGGGAATTTCAACTTTTTAGATAAACTTCTTTGAGACATATTCGGATTGGAATCTATTAATTTACAGCATTCTTCTTGGATTATTTCCATTTGCACTACATAAGAATTTTGAACTAAATGACTTGCATTTGTAAGTGCACACCTTTTTACAGAGGCAATCTTACCAGCGTTCCCTAATTTTGTTTATCTGATGATAAGTTATGGAAGGGGATATGTGGCTGGTTTTTTTCTGAAACAGTCCTTACTTTATAGATATTTTCGAAAAATAATTTTAATATGATTATGAATCCGATGAAATATTTCGTATGTTGGAACACAATTTTACAATTTCATTATGAAATTCGGGTCAAAATTTGGGAAGCCTTTCAAGGGCGGATCCAGATATTTGCTCCAGGGGGGGGGGGGGGGGGGCGATCGCCCCCATCGCCCCTATAACCGCTCTTGCCATCAGTTGTGTACCGCTCTGTATAGCTTTCTCATTTCTTTTTAGCATGAAAATTTCATTACCATTCTCAGATATCGCCAGAGTTCTTTTATACATATAATATTTCGTTCAAACACCATAATTTCCTGGGCTGGACTGCAATTTCTTGAAACTTAAATGGTTATAAAAAATTCTGAGGAATGCTAATTAGGTAGGGTTATTATATATATAATCCTATTTGCCTTGAATTAAATATTTGCAGGACAACTGAATCTGAAATTAATTACCCTTGGTATGATAATTTTCCCAACATACTACTTTTCATAAAAATACTGGGATGTTGTGAGTCTTCGATCACAAAAAAGTGCAACAATTTTTGCTTGTACTGAAAATTCCTCAGTGATATAATTTTAAATTTTTTGAGAATAATTTATGACTACAAAGGAAAAAAATAATAAATATAACGAATAATTATCTAGAGTTTTCCTTTTAATTAAATTACATTTGTATATAAATTTTAAAATTTTATTGTAACCAAAGAAAGCAAATTCAAAGCAAAGTATTTGGATAAACATTTGGAGGTCCAAATTTGAATTTCGGGAAATTGTTATTCACTATAGTGTTTAAATTTGAGCTGCCCAGATCTTGCTTTCTCTGTGTGCCTTGAAAATTTTACAATTTATATACAAATGTAATATAATTTAAAAATTTAATAAAATGCGAAATGAAGGGAAAATCTAGAGAACTATTGTGATGTGTTCATTATGTGAAGGGAGAAATTATTTTCAATTTTTTAAATGCGGGTTTAGAAACAGTCTTTAAAAAAAAAAAAACCTTTTTTTTTTGTATTTTCTATTTCATTGGATTAGAATATGAATTTTGATTTATTAGAGCTCTGCTGGTGGGGGGGGGGGGGGGGGGGCGATCGCCCCTCGCTGTATCCGCCCTTGAAGCCTTTTTAGTTGGTGATATTTAAACTGCTTCCATTTTCCGTCAAATAACTGCCATAATATTAACATAACGGTTCTCATCTCGGAAATCACCAACTGTATACTAAAACTTTAGCAAGTCAAGATTTAAGTGATGTAAAAGCGCTTCGTAATTGGAAAGGTTTCTTTCAAGACCCAAGACACAATAAGATGAAACAGAAGCGTGTGTTACAAATTAGAAGAAAGTAGCGATAATTAATACGCGTGGGTGAACATTATTATAGGGTATACTACGTCTTTCATTCCGCCTGTAACACATAGAACCAAGCACAATATGTATTAAAAGCTATTGTGATGTTTGCTTGTCTATTCTTTAAAAAAAAAACCTTTAAGTTCGAAAATGAAACTAATCGGTCAAGTCCTGCGCAGAATTGCCATATAAAAATGTCTTTTTTCACTATATAAATATTTGGGCACTGCCCGAGAACAAGTTTACGCAGAGAGCCGAAATTTGTAACGTGGTGTTTTTATAATAATAGTAAAAAAAAAATTTAAAACTGGAACAAATCGGGCAACCCTTTTTTGTTATTTTCATACAAAACTTTAGTTTCTCACTATATATTTGGACACTGCCTTTCTCACTATATATTTGGACACTGCCAAAGTACACGTCGACGTGGAGAACTAAAATTTTATACTCGGCTTTTTCATAACAATTGTAAATTCATGGACAAAAATGGACTGAATTGGGCAACCCATTCTTGGTGTTGCCATACGAAAATTTAGATTTTTTATGTATTGTCAAAATGGTCAGTCTTAGACTTTTTATTGTACTGAAAAGCTCTTCGGAATAATAAATCCTATGAATTCGGATATAAATATTTTTACTGCCTAGTGATGGACGAAGAAATAGAGCCAACAGTGGATATCGAATTGGTGCTCTCAGCTGAAAAAAGCAAGAAGTTTTAAATTCAAACTCAGTATCTCCATTGATTTTTTTCAACTGCCAAGGCATTGGCAGAGAATCAGGACTTAGCTTACTTTTCGCTCCTACCCGCGAATTTGTCTCCAAAGCACTTTTTGTCCTCGGAGAGCTCAATTTTTTTATTATTGGACTTGAAGTAACTAAAAGACCTCAGTTCTGAGAATAGACTTCTTGAGATATTCCTGAAAAATAACAGCTACCAACGATGAAAGAAAACATTAATTTATTGGTATTTAATCTTTATGACGGAAGAATTTTCAGCAACAGTACCGTTATTTAATTTTCAGAGCTTGTAACCAACTAAGTAAGAATATCGTTCCTCCTAGGACAAGGCGTCTTCATCAATTCGTTTATTAGAAATCCGCTATATTAAAATATCCTATAGCAGTCTTTCTCCTCATTTTCACATACAACCAAGATTTTTTTTTTCAAATGATAGTTTTGCAGGTGATCTTGCTTCGTGTGATACTACCTGGAAAGAAGGTAGAAGGTTTTTAGGAGTAAACGATGACAGTCTTCATTTTTTGCTTGGAAATGCAATTGCAGACATTACTAAGTTACGTTGGAAGCTTTACTATTTAAATTCCTCAAATTTTACAATTAATTTATATTTTTTCTACTAGAGAGAGCCAAATAGGCCCAGCGTAACTAGGTGAAGATTTGAACTGGCAATCTCATGCTTGGTGACCAATTACTAAAACATTTCGACCCCAATTGATCGCCAATATCTATTTAACATTCCTGGTATGCGAAGCTCAATAGGAGAATAACATGTCTAGTTATGGCTTATGTCCTATTCTAACCATTGCAGTCTGTACCGAATTACAGTTCATGAACAGGCTCGGCACTCTGATATTGTACTTCCAAGCGAACTATGCCATTTTACGGTAGTGAACTATTCTAATGGCAAGTTGCTACTCGCAAAGAATTTCTTCTTCCTAATGTTTTGAAATGTGTGGCAATATTATGGGACAGGACTTCATATCAAGTGCAAATTTAATTAAACTAAATGAAACGCAGGCTATTTTCTCCTCTCGTTCCATACCTATAGTTTTTAATTATAGTTCGTG
This sequence comes from Dioctria rufipes, assembly GCA_963924295.1. Lineage (NCBI taxonomy): Eukaryota > Metazoa > Arthropoda > Insecta > Diptera > Asilidae > Dioctria > Dioctria rufipes. The sequence continues at coordinate 53,102,983 of OZ002740.1, forward strand.
TGAAGCATAAAAGCGTGTGAATACTGACTGTTCAACTATTTCAAATAAACTCGGTAGTACTTTTCTTTTTAGAGAGCTCGCAAATTCATTGAAACACTACAGTTCAGCTTTGTCTCACTCTGTCTGTTATTTCTTGCATTTACTCGTGTAGATCGCACACTTTCCATTGTTTCAATATAGACATTTTTATTGCTAAAAGTCTTGTTATGGTGTGCGGACCACAATTTAGGATACGTTGAAGGCAATAAACTTCCCATTCTTCCTGCAATCGATACCAATGGCTCTTTATTGTAGGGGAACTTTGTGCTGAGCTATACTGGGGGGTGGCAAATTCCAAATTTTGAGAGAAAATTTAATAACCATTTTGCTTTTAGCTGGTGCTCTACTGGAAACTAATATCCTCCATAGGAATTCCAAACACGTTCAATACTAAACGCGACTAATTGAAGAGTGTTTGGGGTTACCACGAAATTATAAATTAAAAAGGTTTGAGGCAATAAAGTTCATCTATAAAGCATTCTCTTGATTTGAAATGTCTCAACCTTGTCTTGTACAGGCGCTATTTAGAATTGGTAATTAGCGTAATCAGTAAGGTTAAGACATGTAATAAGACATTCCTTAGTCATGTTGAAAAAAAAAAAAAAGGATTTTTTGTCGTAAATTGCACATATCGGAAAGAAAATAGTAAACAAACAAAAACAAGAAAATAGAAAAGTTCATAATCTTTCGAGTGGTGTAGAAAGGAAGAGAGAGAGAGAGAGAGAGAGAGAGGGAGGGAGAGAGAAGGATATACAGAATCCGGCCTTTCAGGTTTAACTTTTCATTTACTCAGATTACTCAGACCATTCAAACTTCAACAACTGAGCGGACAACTTTTTAAATATTCTCCAGTGCTGAGCCCCTTGGGTGATATAAACCTCAACCCAAAATTAAGCTTTAAATAGAATATTGAAGAATGAATGAAGAAAGTATTTAGTGGAATTTAGTGGTATGCCACCAATTTTTACCGAGAAATTCTTCTACAGTTGCCGTATTTTAACGGGATGAACAATCTGGGAGGTTGTTGAGTCAACCGTTGATCTGACGAAATTACACAAGATGATGAGGTTTTACGTAGTTGTTCAGTCTTAAGATAAGACCATATAAGGCTTGTTGTGTTCCTATAGCAATGCCTGAACTTGCTACAGTGAGTTGAAATGTGTAGATAATGGGGTCTTGAAATCATAGGCTTCTTACGATCAACTGGAGAGGCTTCTTACGATCAACTTGAGAGGCTTCTTATAGTACAGTCCAGTTGTCCTTGTTATATGTCGAACAGTGCACAGAAAGCGTTAGATAATATGCTCAGCTCGGTACCAGTTTACATTGAAGTGGAGCCTGATTAATTCGGCAAGTCACTTCTTCTGCTAATCTTGAATGCGTGATAACCCTACCCTGTGTGCGGGTGTATAGGATCTCAGACGGGTCTCCCACCGATATACATCATGGGAAGTCGGCGGTGTTAACACAGGCGCCACCTTTCTTCTGCTTCAGGTTAGAAGCCTGTGTCTAAATTGAAACCTCTGGAGAGGGATCTTGAGGAATCCTGAAAGAAATGACTTCAATTTAAAAGAACAGCTTTCGGGAGTTCTGCCAGAGATCTTCTTAGATGATTTCGTCGAAGTAAATCGAGAATTGCCTTCGATGAAATTTAGTTAAGTTTATTGCTAGGAAATTCTTTTATTTTTAATTGTTGCTTATTCGTAGTCATTAAAACATAAAACATGATAATCAAACTGAAAGACTAGACTAGACTAATATTTTTTTGTTTTTTTTTACATCTATTTAAGAAAGCCTACCTAGCTAAAAACCTCATGTCAACAGCAAGGTATTTCGCGTACTTTTCCTACTAGTTCCTTTACTGTGGTTACAGCGGTTGTACGGCGTCAGGCGAACTAATATGTCGCGTTGCCACAAGTATGCATAGCCTTGTAAGTAAGTATATCTGTAAAAGAACTTTGAACAAAACTTTGGACGTCCTACCAATTCTACCTATGAGCATGTTTGGTGGCCAGTCTTAATTAAAAGTTCAACTCCTTGTCCTAAGTGTACTCCTGCATTCCTCCCTCTGGATCTCAAGGAATGAATAAATTTTCAATGAACTAATAAAGGCTTTTAATGATGCAGTAGGTACTCTACACCGACTATTGCGAAATATCAATTTTACTGTGCAGTAATTTACTTGCGCTTCTGCGATCCCTTTAGAAGAGAAATCAGAGATTAAATATGGCGGCTAATATTGCTGCAGCGATATAGACGAAGACGAAAATGGAAGTAATTCATGCCCAAATTTCTTTCAAATACAGCCTAGATAAAAATGACTTACAGATGAGTGTACTGGACACATGTACAATGCTTATCTAGACAGGCAAGAGCAGTGACGGACAGGGTTTCTCTGATATGAAAAAAAAAACTCGTGTACTATTACAATAGGTATGCTGTGCTTTTGATTAAGCGCAATAATGATGATGATAATTATTCTGCGGACGATTATTTATCCTTAATCGAAATTTACTACGAGTTGCACAAAACTTGATCGATATATGATTGTGATTAAAATAATTTTTAAATAAATATCCACCAACGACTTCTTGGCATCTGAATTCACTGCAGTGTAGACAGCGGGCAGTTACTGCTGATCGAAAAACATTACACACAGTACCTATAATCACAAAAAAAAAAATTGTTCATGAAATGTTTTTGATCCTCGGCTTTAAGCCAGAAACTAAGAACCTCGGTACCTGTCTTTTAATTTTCTCTGCTCTTATGAAGTATATTGAGAATTGCCTGTTGACTCGTATATTGTACGGATCTCGAAAGAGTAAAACCTCATTACCGCTTTCTATTAAAAAAAAAAATTAATTGATAAATTGTATTTCTTGTTAAGGGCTATCGAGCTCCAACAACTACGATGTATGTACATCTTCTGTCGGGCTGGCTGTATTATATTAAAAGATTTCTACCATTAAAACGCACGACGGTAATAAAATCTCTAACTCGTCGACCTCTTGATGACTTCATAGGACGCGAGTTACGTGCATGCAATATATCAGCGGAATATTCATATATTAACTGCTCAAGCATCGTCCGATATTAGCTTATGCATTAAAAATCAACCGTTTACAACCGAAACATCCATCGACTATGTGTAAAAAGTGGCCACCACCACTTTCTTCATTTGATTTTCGACCGATATATGTACAGCCAAGAGTTGGTCCATTTTTCCAACTGTACCCTTCTATATATTATATTATTGACTAACTAAGAAATATTACTAAGGCCAATCAACAGAAATATTCTCTCAACTCAAGGTACTTATACCTTTGTCTGAGGAACTGCATCGAATGCATTGACTCATCTCATTTCCGTCAAAATTTGTTCCCATTAGTAAAAACACTTTTGTCTTTTCATATAACGTAGAGTATTTTTCTTTGTTTCGAGAAGTTCATCTTCGCCTTCGATCTGGAAAGGACGCATTTCAATGCGACCATTCCTAACTTCTCCAGACGCGCATATACCTACGCTAGATATATGTATATATGCAGGAGTAATTTGTTGAAGTAGTTATCAAATAACATCTAGGAATGAATTAATATAAAATACTAGAACAATGGTAAGTATTGCTGTGCAGTCAAATATATCTACATACATATATTGTACTTTGAACCCTTTGTTTGGAGGAACATTAGCTGCATGTAAAAGGTCAATGCCTTTTATGCCCCCGATCCGGAAACACTCCTTGATCTCATTTTTAGCAATACATATTTCAAACTATGGCATACACTCACAGTACTTGCATTGAGGGCGCCCAGTTCTTGAAATCGAATCCAATCGATTTTCCTTGTATAAATGGTTTAGCCTAATGCTTTCCATAATATGGTATAATGCTTTCATCGATGGACAAGCATTCCTCCAGTCCTTCGTACTCCAGGAATAACGTGTTCAGGGAGTAAATTAGGTGCTTTATTTTGAACAGACTTTCTTCAGAAACTAATTTTTATTTAAATGAAAATTATTTAGAATACTTTTAAAACTATGTAGGCGAATAGATTCTCATAACGCCTTGGGTTCATCATTTTTATCAGAGTAGTGCATTCTCTTATTTCAGTATTTCCCTTATCCAGACATGTAGCATCAAATCTTCCAAAAATATGAACATTTCATTAAGCATCATATTTAATTCTATGTTTTATTTTTGGAAAGAGCATAGCGACTCTTAGCAGTTCACAGAGCTCTAATAAAATCAAAATTTATACTCATATTAATGAAATAAAAAATATTACAAAAAAATCCTTCTAAGAAAACTACTTGAAAATCCAAAAATAATCTCTCCCTTTACTTAATAAATTTCGAAATTATATTACATTTGTGCATAAATTAAAAAATTTCAAGGTACACAAAAAGAGCCAAGTCTGGACTGTTGAAGTCTTAACACTATAGAGAATAACAATTATCCGAAATTGAAATTTGGAGGTCCTAATGTTCATAAAAATGTTTAATTAAATGCTTGTTTGCTGCGAAGACTTTATTTTCTTTGCGTACTTTTAAAATTTTAAAATTTATGCACAAATATAATATAATTTCAAAATTTCATTAAACGTTAAATGAATGGAAACTCTAGGAACCTTTGCGATGTACATACTCACTAAGTGAAGGTTTTGTATATAAGTACAAGAAAAATTTTAATTTTTTTTTTGCGATCAAAAGCTTTCGAAATCCCGGGTTTTTTTATGAAATGTAATATGTAGGGAAAATCGTCATGAGCGCTGAGGTAATTAATATCAGATTAAGTTTTCCTGCAATTATTTAATTCAATTTCAATTTCTTTAGAAAATTGTCGATCTGAAAAATGGAATTAAAAACTTTGACTTTAATTTGCAACAAATTCTCGGCGAGCTCAGTATGTTTTCTTACTAATGTGGTGTTAAAAAAAAAAACATAAAACACTAGTTTGTGGAAAGTATGGTGTTTGAATGATATCCAAGGCAGTTTTATACGAAAAACACCACCAGTAGGACAAGGAAAGAAGTTTATGGCTGTCAACCTACCCACTTTTAAGTCGTACTTCATGGTTTGTATATTCCAGGTATTATGCTTGACCGATTTTCTATTTTATGTGGAACCATATTGTTACGTGCAATAGAAAAAGGATAAGCCACATCTATGAAGTACGGATGTAAACAACTTTCGGGGAATCGATGTTTCGAGAACAGAATATTCAGAAAGGTTCTATAGCACAATTTGTAGAGTATAAATATTGCTCTTGTCACCGCCAGGAGGAGTTTTATATCAGGCAGTGAAGTGAAAGTAGTAAAATATTTGGATTGCGATAATTGGAAGTACAGTACTAGCGATAATTAAAGTAAAGTCGTTTGTAATTGTTGTGAATTTGTAAAAATAAATCAACTAGTGAGTTATTGAAATATTGTTTTTAGATAACGAACTAAGGCCACGCTCGTAACAATATGTATGTATTTCACCGGCTTCCGTAATTACTTCCGGCTTACAAATTGAAGTTTGGTCAATCAGGTTCTACTTTTGAATGCACGCAATGAGGAACAACGACTATTTTAGTTAATTATGCAAAATCATAGTCATAAAAAAAAACAATTACTTCAGTGAAAGAATTATTGAAATCGGATAAAAAACGACGAAGTTATAGCGATTTTAGTGCCTCATTCTCAAAAACGAGTCTAACATGAACGATCGGCTGATGTCGACACGATACACAAGACAATTCGCGGTCTAGAGCAGCACGAGTGTAGTCGCTGCGCTGCTGTGACAGAAAGCGCTCGGAATTGGATTTGTTTTGGATTTATTTCATAAAATGTCGTCTTATAAATATTATATTGTGCAGACTGGAATCGTGCGTAGTATGTATCGTGACGTCTTCACCAGATTTGCGGGACGCGGCCGTTTTCAATTTCCATTGTTTTAAACTTCAATAACTTTGTCATTTTTTGACAGATTTGAGTCATTCAAAAAGAAATATAGTCACAAATATACATATATTGCTTTCGATCTGAGATATTAAATTTGCATATCTTGTAGTAAGATTGTTCTCCATTGGAAGCAAACTAACTGATACAGAGAGTAACTGTACTTCACTGTCCGGATTTGGGAGTATTTTTATATACGTATTTATTGTACCGAAAAATTCTTCAGAATATAATATCCTACAAAATTGGTTACAATCGCTTTTACTGGTCTCCCAACCGATCTACAAATAGCTAGGGAAAACCAGGGAGCGGTACGATTGACCGCAAATTAAAATCTGTAATAACGAAACTTCGCATTTTACAGATAAATCCCAAAAAACAAAATACCGCATTTCCAAAATCTCGCATTTTAAAATCTCGCATTATCCGGCATTTCGCATTACAAAATCTCGCAATGGCAATAAAAATCTCGCATTTAGAGAATAACTATTTTTCAAATTTCAAGAATCAATAAAGTTCCTTTTACGACAAATTAACATAAATAAAAAAGATATTTCTCTAAAGTTCATTTATTGATACAAAAAATAATGTCTTCACAAATTTTAACTGAGAAAAAAATAAAGGTCATTTCATTTAATTGTAAATCTTAACAAAGGGAGATGTTGTGAGCTATGCTCCGCAAATATTCCAGTTTTGACATCCCAAGTCTTCTACTTAAAATAATTTTTAAGGCATTGTTGCGTAAAACAGTTTTATTTCGCTTTTTTACATGTCGATTAGATCTTGCTTGCTGCAATTTAAATTTTCCCATAATTAACTCATTTGATAGATATTTCACTAAACTATAAAGGCCAATGTGTCTTTTATTCACAATGGCGTTTAAACGCCTATGCCAAGCTTCCACATTATTTTGTGTCCTGGGAAAGTTTGTTGAAAACGTGTCAACAACATTCCAGAAACCTGGATCGTATTGTGGAGGTGTAATTTTATTATTCTGGCTCGACTTTTTTCCTCCAGTAATATAATATTTTTGAAACCAGTTCCCAATTCTTTCTGCGTCATTGTCGTCAAAATTCTTTTCAAAATTGAAAAATAATTAGAGATTTCATCTTCTGGCACAAAGGCTAAACTTTTTATCATTTTTATCTGAATACTAAAATTTTCGTTATTTCCATATTTTTCCTAAGCTTTTCTTTTTGAACCTTCCGCCAAATTATCTGGCCGAAATGAAAAAGACAGCCTTTGAATATACAAGATGGAAAACATTTTTTTGCAACCAGAGGTACACATTTCTCAAAGTCAGTAATTACTTGTGTAGGCTTCAAAGTGATGTTGATGCTAGCAGCTAAGTGGCATAATTCTTTGAAAAATTCATCATATAACGTTTTTTTTCCGGGTCATTAAACAAAAAACTAAAGGAATTATTTCCGATTCAATTTTTCCGTGGATAGTATAGAGCTGACGCATTATGGAAGGTACAACATCGAAAGTGCCGTCCATAATCCAACATTTTGCTTCACTTAAAAGTTTCAAACTGGAATGGGTCCCGAGAATTATAATCATTTCACCATTTATTTTCTTTTCAGATAAAACGAATAAATCACCTTCTGAGTATTTTAAACACTCTGGAATATTAATATCGTTTAGACATTGAGGTTCCCTTAAATTGGGGCAGCGTACACGAGAAATTTTTTGTTTTAAAGCTTGAGTGTTTGGTAGATACACTCTACATACTGGATCACACTGAACAACATTATCTGTAATTATTTGACTTACAGTTGCTGCACTGTGTTTTGCATAATTTTTAAGTTTGTTGTTAGTTTTTATAATTTCTTTTTCATATCCAACTGTATCGTGACTGTGATCACTAGGATTTTTAACAATTTTGTGCTTATTATTATTACACACTGTATGCACACGGCTTTTACAAAAGAGCTGCTTTTTTTTAGAACACACCCACGAATATTTTTCATTTTTACGTCTTTCTAAATGATAACTATATCCGTCAATAATAAGTTTTTTACCACCTTTATTACTGTCTACAATATCAATCTGCATTCTAATTAAGATTAAATAATTCCCGTTCCCGTTTAGAGTGCTATCAGTGGACTAACAATATTCACCGGCAATTGTTGTAATATAGGTAACTACAGGCTATTATAAAGATTCAAACAACTCGTTTTGAACAGATTATTGGGTATTTGTAATACAATGCAATACAAGCAATTGCATTCAAAGTGTTATTAATAACAACGAGAAGAAAATACAATTTTTTGGTATGTATGTAAAAGAATGCAATTATTTGTATTGTATAGCATTACAAATACGTAATAATCTGTTTGAATCTGTTTGATCCGTTATAACGATGTTAAAGTATTGCGTTTATTAAAATTCTAGAAATTGGGAGTTTCATTTTAGAATGCTGGAGGGAATGTTAAGTTGGAAATACTAATCTCGCATTGAACTAAAATATTTTTTAATTCGCGCCGCGAATTAAAAAATATTTTAGTTCAATGCGAGATTATGCGAGCTTGTAGTCAGCGAGATTTTGGCAAAAAGATTTTTACATCCGAGATTCTGAAAATGCGAAATTTAAAAATGCGAGATTTAAAAATTGCGAGATTTTAATATGCGAAAACCACTATACAAACAAACTCGCACAGAGGAGTCGTAAGCATTAAATTTAGACCAATTTTTGCTCTTTGCATTGTTTACAATTCTTATTTAATTTTGTTGTTGTTTTGTGGCCGACCCCCTAGAGCAAATGTTTGAATCCGCTTTGGAAATTTATCGGAAAAGAAAAGCTGCGAAAAATCTACAGAGGAATCAGCTGTTTGGCATTTTTTGTTGGTTGAATTGAATCGGTGTGCAAATTCTGTAGATTTTTTTCTCCGAATTTACTTTTTTTCTACTAGGGGGATATTTCACAATTTTCGCCTCTTCGTAAGCAGCATGTCATTATCTTCACTATCACCATTTATCACCATTATCTAAATATTGACCAACATTTCGAACTTAATGCTAAAAATATTCAACATTTTACTACTCTGGTGGTTAACATTACCATTATGTTCATCGTCGCTGCCGCCAGAATCTTTATCCATATCAGAGCCATCAATTGAGGGAATTCCAATTATAATAACACGCCAAATACCTATATTTATTAAAAGACATTTGTGGAATATTCTTTGAAAATATTACCACAGACAAGAAATATCCAGATATCGCCGGTAGTACTAAGAAAGTGATGTATGGAAGAGCTCATACCAAACCTCAATAACTCACTGATCTCGGCTGTAGATGGTCCGAGAGAATTCTGCCTACCTACCATCTTGCGGGATGAGCAGGATCAACCATTAATGAAAGATTTACTTCTTTTAATAGACGGATAAGCATACAAAATTACAACCTTTAACGAAATTTATAGGCATGGGTACAAATCGCACATCTAGGGAAATATCGCCTAAGCGGATAGCACTAAACGGCAAAATCAAATTAGATTTTGCATTTTTTGGTTTCCGTATTTAAGAAAATTGCAAATTTTAACAAAAACTGGACTCGAAAGTTATTGTTCCGTACATCAGAAATCTTTTACATATTATAAAGTATTTATTGAGTCAAAAATTTCGTTGAAATCGAGTAGGTAAAATATACGGCATACCAGTAGGAAGATTAGTAGGAAGTTAATGCAAATCGACGATAAGATGCGAGTGCACAGTGAAATTTCAACTCACTCCAATAAATTCAGTTCGTGTAATGCAAAGAACGACAATGCGTATGCCTAAGTACAATCAAAGAACGAATAATTGCAAGAACTCTCAGCGGTTTCGGCTGCCTGACTGGTCGCGAAATATGAAAACAAATATCGGGATCGGGACGGGATTCAAATTTCAAACTAAGAGTAAGAGCAAAAAGTTTGTTGTATTGTACTATTGTACAGAATTCAAGTTATTGAAAACTTTAATGTATTTATCCTCCCCCCCCCCCCCCCCCCCCCCCCCCCCACCTTACAACCATCAAGGCGGTAGACAGAATTTGCTCGGATGGTTTATAGCCACCAATAAACCACACGAATTCTGAAGAAATGTGGTCGATTTAAATTCTAAGAAAGAAAGAAATTTTCGCATGTATTGAAAAACATTTTTGGTACGTGTCCATGATATATTTAGCCGACATCAGTAAGCTATTGAGGTTTGCTATGACCTCTTCCATACATCACTTTCTTAGTACTACTTACCTGTCACGGTCTTGAAATTTTGTTGCCAAATTGTTTGCCATTTTTTCCTAATAAATTTACTCCTTGGCACCAAACAATGAAGCACGGAACGCACATTAAATCAATCTAAATAAACAAAGAAAGCAACGGCGGTTGCGTGATCGATGAACTGATTTCTCAGAATACAATAATTAGCGTAAAACGAGGTGACTTTGGCACCTAGTGCCCGTGAACGATTGACGTGATGGCAAATAGGCGCGGAGTACTGAATAGTTCAACGTTTTATACGGTTCGGTAGCGAGTGCACGTGTGTCACCTTAAAATGCATCGAAATTATATTAGACCACTGAGAACGCATAGATATCGAAACTATACGGATGATGACATCACAGGAAGCAAAAACGAAAACCTGGAAAACAATGTTTTTTTTTCGAAACGGCTGGCATTTTGTTATTCAGTGGATTTTTTTTAAACGAAAACCAGTAAGGCCCCCCAAATTTTACCTAGTTTAATCGTTTTCAACCCTATTTGTTTCGGATGAACTGGCAGAGCTGTGGAGCGCCACGCGCAGACCAAAATACGGCATGCACGGCATTGTTTGATTGGGCTGTTCCCGATTTTTTTTTTTTTCTTATAAATAAAATTGGAATTTTCTCTCAATTGATAGAAGAATAAAATACGTTAAAAACCATTTCCAGAAGTATTTATTTTATGTAAAGAGAAATTCCCAAAGTTCATGCATTTTTCATACCACTCGACAGTAACCTCCCCTTAAGTCACTTCCCAATCAGGACATGAAGATTGGGTTATTTTTCAAATTATTTTTTGGGTTTTCAAAAGGAAAATCAGCCACCCCTATAAGATCACTCTTGCATCCGTCCGTCTAATTGTCATTGAAATTTTTTCAACAACAACGTGAAGTAGGAATTTGAAATTTGGCAGAAAGTTAGTTCTTCATGACGTGTAAGATATCATAAAACACGCACGGACATATGCGCGATTAATCAATTAAGATGTGCATACATATGTATACGTACAAATGTAATTACTCATAAATTCCATTGGTCATAAAAATCAAACATCAAAACAGAAATATAATCTTGAGAGGTATGTCAACAAAGGTACACAAATTAACATGTCGATAAAAATCATCACTCATATGAATGAATGAACATCAAAATCAAGATCGTCATGCATATTACATATGAATATTGTACGGAGTGTAATAATTCACCGATTTTTGTTGAACGTTCTCATGACAGATAATTCTTAGTGTAAGCAAACATTTTGTATTAATTCGTTGTAATAAGTATGAGGAATAGGTGTAGTTTTCTCTAGCATAAAGAGTGTTGTTCATTATTCAAATTCGGTGTTTTAGCCTTTGTTAGAAATCGGCGTAGTAGGTTGGCATAATAGCTTTTGATTGAAGTCGAAAGAATCTTTAAACGGGAAAGTTCTTTAAAAAGATTCTGCGATCTGCACACAAAAACGAGAGGTGCCGCCTTAGCCCAAATCAATAAAATTGAATTTATTTCTGTCCGCAACAATTTCGTAAAATATATCAAAAATAAAAAATTCAACCATAAAAACCTAACCTATCACAGTCAATTCGGTAAAATTCGACTTCCGCAGGCTGGATTCAATTCGTGGTTCCTTATTGTTGAAAGGAAAAAAAAAATATTTATCAATCTATCGGAAATAAACTTCCAGAAAATAATTTTAATTAAGACGGAAATAAACTTCTGTACTTCGAAGACCAATGTTTGCAAACAGAATTAGACTTCTGTGAGCATGGAATTAACTTCCGCAAATTCATATACGTGAAGACAGAATGACCTTCTGTGTACTAATAAATTACGAACAGAATTACACTTCCGTGTAAAGAGAAGCAGAATTACAATTCTGTGGAATTTGTGTTTATAAATAGAATTAAACTTCATTATCAATTTATAAACAGAATTAAACTTCTGCACAAAGCAATTTATATCCACAGAATAGATGTCCTCCATTTTCAGATAAAGCTCCGAATCCAGAATTGTGGTTTCTACTGCCGCTCGTCAGCCTTTTATACAGCCATTAGCATATATAGTTCTCTTTGGCACATATCATCTCATTTTGGCAAAGCTTGTTTCACTCACTCGATTTCATTGGTGAGAGTGAGCATCTGATTTAAAATGTCACGGTTTTTATTTATTTTATTTAAATTTCAAGTTAAGGCAATAGTGTACAGATTTCTTACAAGTCCAATTACTTACTACCGCAAAAAATTATTCATACAAAATAAAGAAGAAAAAAACTAGTATCACGTGCAGATACTAAACACAGCAACTTGAATAGCACGTGCTGCTATTAAGCACATGACTCCAGCATAACGGTCTTTAGCAAGTGGGGGGCCCAGGGCACTTTAGAATATATTGGCCCTCTAACAAAAATTATTTTCTACACTACTTTGGATTATCAACAGAAATAATAATTTAAAATACAATAACAAACATAACTCGTGAAACACATCGATTACAATACTGTGGGGTAAGTTAAACAATACTTGGGCTGTAAACACTGTCACTGTTTTAACGTCACGTGATCTGACTCTACTTGTAGCTCGGTCTTTTGGTTTAAGTTAGGAGGCATTGCGCTTATCACGGGTGGGGGTGCAAAGTACTTACTAGTTAATGATGTTACTTGAGTCCTATGGTCTACTTTTAGCAGCCAAAATCTAACAGCTAAGCTAACTGGTTGGAAAGTTGGTCATAAATTAGTGGACTATGATAGGAATAGGGTGCCCCATGCATCTTGGTTGCCCTGAGTCCATTACCAGAGGGCCCATGCATACAGCTGGCACTGAGCTGCTGTGCTCAACATCATATTGCACATTTTGATGATCATCGCACGAACGTAAAGGGCTTTCCAATAAGAGGTGTTATTTTAATTAGCCCGCTATTTCGGTAGATGTCACTTTTGGAGCTGTCATTTTTTGACATTTGACAAGTAGAAACTACGCCATCAATAAAAATGGAACGATACACGATTCAACAACGCATTGAAATTATTAAAATTCACTATAAAAATGGTGAAAATGTGGCAGAGACGGTTCGTAAAACTCGAACATTTTTGGGTCGTCGTGAAGCACCTTGTCGGACCGCAATACAGAAATTGGTAGAAAAAGTCGAGCCATCGAGACAAGATAGTGATGTGAAGAATAAAACCCGTGAACGTCGCTCAAGAACAGCCGAGAATATTGCTGCTGTAGCCGAAAGTGTTGAAGAAAACCCAGGTTTGTCCATTCCTCGTCGTTCTTTGCAATTAAGCATTCCACAAACGTCATTACACCGTATTTTGCATAAAGATTTGGGTCTTAAGGCTTATAAAGTTCAGTTAACACAAGAACTCAAGCCGGCCGATCATCGACAACGTCGAGTCTTTGCTGATTGGGTCCTTGAAATGCATGAAAATGATCCGGAATTCCATCGAAAACTCATATTGAGTGATGTGGCCCATTTCCACCTCGATGGCTTCGTCAATTGGATGGTATTGTTCTGGACAACGTTTGCTTTCAACAAGACTGCGCTACGTGCAATACAAGCAACGAAACCATTGATCTTTTACTAGAAAAGTTTCCGGACCGTGTTATCTCTCGAAGAGGTGATCACAATTGGCCACCGAGATCTTGTGACTTAACACCTTACGACTTCTTCCTTTGGGGCCACGTGAAAGAGAAGGTCTACGCCAACAGCCTAGCGTCGATTCAAGTCCTCAAAGATGAAATTCGTGAGGCTATCGAGGACATAGGGCAGCCACTTGGCGATTTGGTTATGGAAAATTTCATGAAAAGGATATGGTCCTGTAGGTGTGGTCGTGGTGGTCATTTGGCTGATATTATTTTCCATTATTAACGGCATACCTTCTTCTTTATAATGAAATAAAGATCCGATCATTTGTCTCAAAAAATGGCATTTTTCTTTGAATATCAAAATAACACCTCTTATTGGAAAACCCTTTATATATTATGTTTAATTAATTTATAATTGGGGTAAATTGGGTTCCTTCAAACCGTTTCATTTGAAAGATATACTTTCACGGAATCCGAATTCTTGGTGAATTGTTTATAAATTTGTCTACGAAAAAACACTGTTCCCACCCCTGATCTTCTAGGTTTCTATAGCTTTTAATGTTATCAGGATTAGTAGTTATTGAATCGTCGATAACAACAAAACTGCAGCTTTTTCGTCAGTCTCATAGTTGCTGCAATAAACTTTTTTTGTGTTAACTTTTGACACAATTATTTTTACTCAGACCAACTCTTTTAAGATCTCGCTTGCTTCCGTCTGTTTGAATATTATTGAAATTTGACAATACATTAGTGTTTAAAACAATTGAAATATGGAGCTAACTAAAGGGGATACACAATAATCGGTAACCTATTCACTAATTTTCCAGAACGATGTGGCAATTCATTTATTTTTCAGTGTTAAATTAGGTCGATTGACTGTCCGCTGATAAAGTTCTGGTACTCAATCCTGCATGCGCGAGCACAACCCCGTCTTGACGGTTTGTACACCAAATCTCATAGATTGTACTAAATTTGTCATTCCGTTCGCAATGTATAGAAATAATAATAGTAGAGCAAAATGGATTGGACACCTACGCATAATATTGAAAGTTATTTATTTATTGATTTATTTCATATTTTAGGACACTGGGTAAAAAAGCATTGACGTGAAATCTGTTTCTTTAAAAGATTTTAAAATATCGTTTATGGTTTTGCCAAAAATTTAGGTTTCGTACGTATACGAAACCCACTTTATCAATCAAACTGGCACAGACTAGTAACAAATCGAAATTAAATACGGATTCATCCGGGGTATCGTATTAGGTGGTGTTAGACTAATTCTACCTTTTTCCTTGGTATTTATTATTTCCGCAAAATAAAAAGATTCTATTGAAGAAGTTTTCCAGAAAAGTGACCTTTTAACTGTGTCAGAGTATTTAAGTTTCCTCCCCGGGTCTTTTATTTTTCCCATTATTTTCACGGTCTAAACTTAAGAAATTTCTTACAATAATTTTTCCAAGCTTTGTACCGACTTATCTTTGTGACTATCTTGTGACTATGTACAAAAATCAATAATTTTCTACATTTTTACATTCAGAAACTTCTTCACCGCTGGACATTCGAAAACTTTTCTTGAATATCAACTATCTTAGAAAAACATTTCAAAAATATTGTTTTAAGCAAACACCAAGTGTGAAACGAAAAAGTCACTTTCGCAGTCATAATTAACTATCAGTTTATAATTATTGTCCAGGCATACCTTGTTAATTTTAGTAACTCCATCGGTTTTTAAAAATCGAGTTTACTTTACTAAGCTCGACTAATTCTTTCATACTGTCTTTGATCACAATCTATTAAACATTTTCGTGTATTTTTTATCTAGAATTTCTCTCTGCGATATCTTGCAAAGCTTAGTTTTGTCGCCGTTTCCAGCTAAGTGAGGAGCAACCTCATTTATATTGATTTTTTGTCAACACTCAATAATTTGCTTCCAATCGTCTGCGACGCCGATGATAGATGCACAGTTTTCGAATTTATTTCTTTTTATACGATTTTTACACAATATTTATTACATTTCTACTTCTGTCCACGTAACATATCCTTATCGAAAATTGTCTGAAATAAAGAATTTTCCTTTATAACCCGAGGCTATATTGCAGTGATAAATGGATTTTTTTTTTTGTGCACAGAAAACCTGAGAGAAATGTCTTTTCAAAACTCGCCAATGCCATTGTAAAAGCTTTTTCCATTTTCTTTATATGTTTCTTTCAAGAGTGGCAATTCTGAGTGCTGCAGACCGAGCTAAACAAAAGTGATTGGCAAGAAGATAACAATAATAACATTGTGATCAAAGAACTGAAATAAATTTTAAATGAAATTTCGTTGCAATCATGAGGTTGAAGTTTTCAATACCCTCCGGTTACTATTAACGAATTTCGTTTACTTTGGAGATGTCGTAATTTTTGGACAAAATCTCGCGAAGTTTTAAGGGAAATTCTTTTGGGGGCTCTTAAATTGAGTAACTGCGATAATAGTATCGAAATCAAATTAAATATCTACATCGAATTAAAGTCTAAAAAATGCTGACAAAAAAGGCAAAGAAGGCAATTTACCACTATCATTCCATACAGCGGCTTGTATAATTATAAGGTATAGGATAGGATATCGTGATCTATCCTTACAGAAATGAAAAATGCATTGCCAGTTAATATATCTTTCAAGATTTACTTTGTATGTTGAGTGTTGACCACTTATATCAGTAACGTATATTTCTCTCCCGTTTTTTAAAATGTCGAAAGTTTAGAATTTCTACCTAAATCTTTTTTATCCTCGATGGAATATATAGCGCCTTTCATTCCGTTTGTAACGCATAGAAATAATACCTGTAGAGCGAAATGAATTGGAATGAACTTCCATGCAGAAAATTAAAATTTATTTTGGTTTTTGCATATCTGTTAGTCTGTCTGTCTGTCACGAGATCGTGTTTACTTAGAGAACTGAAATTTTGCACATGAAACTTTTTAAAAAAAAAAACTGTGGATTTATTTTCTAAATGGGACAAATCGGGTAACTCTTTCATAGAGCTGCCGCCATACCAAAATTTGATTTTTTACTATATATTTTAACATTGAATTCACTGTAGAAGCAGTTATTCTATGGGGGCACCAGGCCACCTTTTGGGGGACACGAGACCACTTTGGGGATACGAGACCACTTTTATCACTCTCCAGCATAAGGAAATAGCATAGGATTTCGATTTTGTTTCTGGAGTTCGCTTATTTTTCATGTCAAACTCGTAGCCTCTAAGTTGACATCAACATTTTTTATCTCGAGTTTTGGGGATAGGAGATCACCGCACCCACAGATGGTACCACCGTCGCTAGGTGGCTTGAGTGGGTTTGTGTATTGATGGTACTGGTTTATGCCTTGGGGTGCACCATTGGCTCTTGACTGTACTGGATCCACCATCGGCTTTTGACTGTACTGGATTATGTCTTGGATGCACCATTGGGTCTTGGATACACCATTGTGAGGTTGCCTGAGCTGCATTTACCGATACTAGCAGCATGGAAGTTTCAGATATCAGCATGACCTCATGATGCCGCCTTGGTTCTGCTGTTTTCTTGCTTGAAGATTTCTTAGCTCGAGAAGTTGTAGATATCTGCATGACGTCACATAAAATGTTGCGCATAAATGTCTTAGCGGAGAAGATGTAGATATCAGCATGACGTCACCTCGGTTTTGCTGTTTTCTTACTTGAAGATTTATACGCTTAGAGTTGTGGGGACAGAGACATCGGGACACTTTTGCGAGGCTGTACACACATACACACCCATACACCACACACACACACACACACACACCCTACGTCATACCAAAATGTTTTCAACCAGGCGATATTCCATATTGCACCATGTTATTAAATTAGCAACAACAACTAACGTAGGTAGATATGTTGGCTTAGATAAGAAATTGCCTAATTTTTGATATTCAGGTGCAATGCTTCTAATTTGATTCATCGCATAAACAATTCGAATAATATAAACAAAATCGCAGTTGAATAATGTAAACAAAATTCGCACAGACCCGAGTAAAGTAAACAAATTGAACGATTTATGGAAGATTCCCAATTTGTTTAGCTGGAAAAAAAAACATGTCTTAGATGAGTAGTGGAAGTTATAATTGAAAATTTCTTTTGCTGATAGAAAATCAACAACAACTATAACGTAAGTTGTGGTCTGTATGTATCTTTTATAAACAAGAGTGATCATGATATTCGATATCTAAAAAAGAGATCACGGCTGCTTGGGATGGTAAGAATGGAAATTAAAGTCATATCAGAAAATTTTCGGTGTAGGGGTGTGCGTGTACTGAAAAGTCTTATCAGAAATCCTCTACGGGCTATGGTTTTTTTTATATTAGTGATCATACCTGTTCTGATGTAATTCATATTACTAATAATTCAAGTCTAGGCTATTTTTGTAAGCATGCTTTAGTGAATACCGTACTTTGAAACCATCTCGCTTTCTCAAAACATCTTTCTCTCTCTAGCACACATGTTTGAGGTGGACTTGGTCATATACATGCCAGCTTGGAGCTTGGTTGTCTGCTTTATATACTATGAGTATAGTATGGTTGACTGGAATTATCAGGCTTGTTGTTAAATGGGGCTATTAGCGGCGGGGTGGGGTCGCTTTACTGATCTAACTACTATTCATACAGAAATGTGGTGTTTTGATAATCCTAAGCGTACTTTCTTATCTTCCGTACCAAAATAAATTGTTTATACCTTTCCTAACAAAATTATTTAAAAAAATTTATCTTAACCAAATGACTACTATTCCTCAAAAGCATGCAATTAACGTTTACAGGATTTTTTGTTTTGAGAGTTTATAAGATGTACAATTTAGTACGAAAATACCGTCAAACATCCTGTCTATGATCGGCGTCTTTGACCGAGCTCTCTCTTGGTGTTTTTAAGTTGAAGACAAAAAAGGTGATCCAAAAACGTACACACAAAACCACAGGATGTAATGGCGTATGTAGCTTGCAAAAGTACGCCAAATTTCTCAATCGGCAAAAATTTACAGGGTGACCAATAATTTTCGATTTCAATATTTTTAAGTTTTGAGTCATATATGCAGAGGAGTGTTATAGCTTTTAAATTGCGGCTTGCAGATTTTAATAATTTAATAAATTCTCTTCAGACAGCTAATTAATTTTTCACGTTAAAAGAACTTTCAGAAAAACCCGTTGATATCCAATATAATTGCTTAAAAAACGTCAAAATTTTGATTTAAAATATTTATGGATTAAAGGAAAACGGTTCGAAGGAGTAATAACACATTAGGGAGGAAATTTTGATACATTAGTTGTACAACAATATATGCATGAATCTTCCATTGAAAATTGCATATTTCCTCTTCCAACCACTGTGCCATTACGTTTGGTGTTTTGATTATCCTCGATAGAACAAGGCTGTTTGATACTTTCAGTTACAAACAAGAAGAAATCGACTTTAAATTCATTACGGGAGTCCTTTGGCGTTGTCCGGAGATAACGCAGAAACCTAAAGGCGTGGGGTGGGGTGGGGTTGATAGAGATGCATAATATCTATGCTACTATCTGACTCGATTGCGCGATTCCGTACTGTGGGGTTTCACTGTGTATGTGTATGTGTGTCCTTGAGTGTGCGTGCATGCATTCATATGTGTGGGAAAGTATTGCTCTCTACGTCGACGCGCTCTCAAGCAAACATTTAGTAAAACATGAAATTTTTGTATGGTAACCCTACGAAGAAGCTGGCCGATTGGCCCCATTTTTATACCCTAGATGAAATCATAGAGGTATACTAAGTTTGTCATTCCGTTTGTAACACCTCGAAATAATGATGGTAGAGCAAAATGGATTGGACACCCATTCATAATATTAAAAATTATTTCGATTTTTGCATGTCCGTCCGTCCGTCCGTCCGTCTGTGCGCACGATAACTCGAGAACGCGTATACTTAAAGAGCTGAAATTTTGTACACGGACTTTAACAAAAAAAGTAAAATCAAGTTCGAAAATGAGACAAATCGGGCAACTCCTTCGTGGGGTTGCCATATAAAAATTTCGTTTTCCGCTATATATTTGGACACTGCCTGAGAACGCATCGACGTAGAGAGCTGAAATTTCGTACATGATGTTTTTACTACATTAGCAAATAAAACATCAAAAATGAACTAAATCGGGCAACTCCTTCTTGGTGTTGCCATATAAAAATTACGGTTTTTTACGTATACTTTGAAAACGGTCAGTCCAAGACATTTTTATTGTACTAAGAACTTCTGCGGAATACGAAATCCTATAAAATTGGTTATTACCATTTTTTCTGTGCAACAAACTGTTCTAGAAATATATGCGAAAAACAACTTCAAAATCAATACTTGAATAGATTGGTGACCATACGAAATTTAATACGGGCATTCATCTAGGGTATCATAAGAATTGGTCTTAGACCAATTCTAGCTTTTTTACTTGTCCCACTTAAATTTCTCTTTTTCAAAAAAAGGACTATGTACAATATTTCAGTTTTGTATAGCAACACCAAAACAGGGTTGCCTGATTTGCTCCACTTTTAAACCTGTATTTTCAATTTTTATGAACATGTCGTGAGCTGTTCACCTTGACGCCTTCTCAGGCAGCTTCCAAATATATAGTGAAAAACTAAAGTTTTGTATGGCAATATCAAGAAGGGGTCACCCGATTTCGAACATTTTTGTAATTTTATATACTATTGCTCTGAAAATACCATGTACCAAATTTTAGTACTTTCCGTCGACCCCTTCCCAGACAGTGCCCAAATATATACTTAACAAACAGATTTTTGTATGGCAACCATACGAAATAGTTGCCCGATTATCCTATTTTTAAACCTAAATTTACGTTGTTTTTTTTTTGTAAAAAGACAGTTTCCAATAGATAGTGAAAACCCAAAATTTTGTATAACAACACCAAGAAGGGGGTTACCCGATTTAGTCTGTTTTTTAAATTTTATTTGCTATTGCTATGAAAACACCGTGTACATAATTTCCGGTCTTTACGTGCACTCGTTGTCAGTGTAAAAATATATATTAAAAACGAAATATTTGTATGGCCACCCTACGAAGGAGTTGCCCGATTTAGTCCATTTTTGAACAATTATTTTCAATATGTATGAAAACGCGGTGTACAAAATTTCAGCTTTCCACATCTACGCGCTGTCAGGCAGTTTATTACGTCTCGAAAACAGTGCCTTCTATCGTGTGTGATACTATCCTAACTCTCAAGCTGGAATCAACCAAACATATTCACAAAATTTCATTGAAATCGGATGGGCGGTTTCGGAGATTAGCGTGTACAAACACAGTGACACTGCATTTTTATATATTAAGATTATAATAATCTGACTGTACTTTACTAATAAAATAAAATAGACCGCAAAGCAATTGTCATTTCATAACGTCCATATGTATTGCTTTCTTGCTATTGCCCAAAATTTCAATCAATTCATTTGGTGAAATTGTCTACACTCTACTGTTTCCTAATTACCCGTTCTTCCGAATTTAGAATGCAAATCGTTCACTTCAGTTTTGACTGGCTTGAGACTTTTTGATACTATTGAATTTCATTAAAACAAATCAGTTTACTCTTGGTGAGAAATTTTATTTTGCAGCTACACACAGCTGTCTCGTTATAAACAATAAGTCGGTTCAGAGTGAATAGGGCTCCCGCAATCAGAGTTCCCTACAGGAATGAATCAACAATCGATCTACCAAATTAAAGAATATTTAAATCTAGTCCAAATTTGCTTGTGATAAGAATTAGTCTTATTAGTAAGAGTTGTGTTATAAGTTAACACTAAAAACATTTTTTTTTAAAAATTTTTCTTATTATGTATGGACTCAATACCTACCCTACCCTGTTAAGCCTCGTTTCCACTAATACAAATTGTGCCAACTTGTTCGGCAACATGTTGTGAAATTGTTGAAAGCCGACATGTTAGTTAAACTTAACAAGTGTTTCCATTTAAATGCTCGCCAACTTGTTGGATTAACTTCCTACATTCTTTACTTGAGAATCGAATCGTAATCATTTCCACTTAAATGAAAAAATCCATCCAACAAATTCTGCGAGTTTTTACAACCGACATCGAACAAATTGCCAACAAGTGTCTGAATTTTCATATAGCGTTTCCACTTAGACAGAATGTTGCCAACTTGTTTCAAAACTTGTCGGGTAAGAAATTTTGTATTAGTGAAAACGAGGCTTTAGTATCAAAAGTTTAGTTTTAGAAACCTATAAGATGACGAGAGAACGATATTTTTCTCAGTCTATATATATATATATATATATCCACACAAAAATATGATTAATTGTTTTTGGAATCCTTGAAAGAGCTGTTTCAAACGATACGAAATATAGTACAAATATGTGCGTGTTATAAAGACCTATGTAACATTCTGCCAACTTTCAAATTTCGTTGTCGAGGAAGGCGTCTGTGACAGGCAGACGAACAAGGTTCCGTATTTTCCTTTTATTGAACGGAACCCTGAAATTATAAATAAAATATTTAAAAAAGGAAGTGTCGCGGTCTTAAAGCATTTCTTGAATTTCTGAAATATTTGTCGCTGTTAATAATAACCACAGAGAGAGTAAAATTTGTAATTTTGTAAATATGTATTTGTTCAGTCCACATACATACATAATCCGCATCCCTCGATTAAAATTCTTCCACAATACGTGCCTCCTAAAAAATACAAAAAGAACAACAAAATATCAAGTTAGGTTAATAAAAATACTATATACTTATACCTGTGACACACAGCTAGAACAGATATCATTGTACAAGCATAAACTACATGTGTGTGGTAGCATACCAGCTTATACGATACGAGGCTAGTATAAATATTTGGGCTTTTTTTCCATGGTGTACGGAACTTTTTAATGATTTCAGCGGCGCTTACAAGTAGTGTTTCAGAATTTACTCTGAACACATCCTCCACCAGACTTTAATCTATTTTCTATCCTTTGCAAAAAATCTGCTTTTTGCTTCCATCTAAGCAGGAATTAACTCCTGCTGCACCTTATCCTCTATCTAAGTAAGAATTTACTTCTGCTACACTTCCATCCTTCACCTAAGTAGGAATTTACTCCTACTGCAGAAATTCACTTCTGCTACGCTTCCATCCTTCACCTAAGTAGGAATTTACTCCTACTGCAGAAATTTACTTCTGCTACATTTCCATCCTTCATCTAAGCAGGAATTTACTCCTGCTGCAGAAAGATACTTCTGCTTCATTTTCGTCTATATCTGAGCAGAAATATAATTCTACTACTACTCCCGTGCTCTTACGAGCAGCAAAGACAAAATTTCTATTTTGTTACGCCTACACGGCGTCCTATATTTTAACACAATTCTCACCATACATATATGACAGAAATTTCTGTCTATACAGAAGTCTAATTCTGGCTTGTTCATGCATTAGACATCTAATTCGATCTTCTTCTTTCTGCTTTCAGAGCCATGGAACGAACTGAAGCCAACTCTTGTGACAAACTTGAAGTAGATTTTATTTATGAAATGTAATTTTATATTTTTGAATTTTGAATATTTGTAAGTTTGAATTCACTGTAATAGATTACGCTAAGATTCTTGAATTTGATATATATAGAAATAAAATTTTATTTTTGAATTAAAAAGTTGAGGTGTCCTTTTACAACTGGCTTCGCTTGACCACAGATCTCACAATATTCCTTAAAGTTTTCATAATTTGGGAAGAAGTCGTTTTTGTCGCATTCGCAGTACTTATAGAACGAAATATCAGGTCTTTTGCTTTTATTCATAGAACATTTTTTTCTTCAACTCCAATATTCCTGAAAAGCTGCTGGGAGTGAAAGCTGTTGGTTATCGCAATTCCATTGAAGTTTTCATGTCGATAGACGAGACCAGTTAGATTTTAATCATTTAGTAAACTGGGAGTCAGGTGGATATTTTGGGGGTTTTGTTCTTTTTTGCTTAGCCCGTCCTTCAAATATCAAAGTGTGTTTACAAATAAATTATCAAGTTTCTCCTTCATCCCTGTTTTAGAATCAAGGACTTAACGTGCCAAGAGCTTTGTTGCCATTCGAAACAGAAAGGAAGAAGAAAAACCTCCAGTTTATCATTTTGTATTTAAGGAAAAATAGTAGGTTTTGATTTATATTATTTGATGTATATAGGTATGTGTGAGTTGCAGAGATGATTCGATGGTGACATATAATAGCAAATCCAGCCTGCTGCATTTTGAGTAAATTGAAGAAATAATTCTAATATAGAAATTCTTGTCTAATCTTAACCAAAATGGGTTTTATATTAAGAGTTCTATTCTTGCAGAGTTTTACTTACTTTTTTAATAATTTTTTCTTTGTATTAAAGGCACCGATTAGGACTCGAAAAACAAATAAATACTAAGTCCAACATGAGCCAATTATTGAAAAACGAGCTATATTTTTGACTATACTGATTTTTCAAGGAAAAGGCCGAATTTGCAACAATCTGACATGGAAAAGTGTGGTTATGCTATGATAATTCCGCCAATGTTGGTAATTACTCTGATGGAATAGACCTGATGAAAGAAGTGCTGTCGATTTTACTTTTCACCTAAATTATCATTGAAAAGAAGGTTCCTTTTATAATGAACAGTTTAATTATAGCCATCCGAAAGCAGTCACCAGAAAACAAAAAACGCCGTGAAGAAGTGTCGTTGAAGCTCAATAAACCACACTTTCAGAAAACTCGATGCTATTTAGAATGAATTCCTTGTGTTTGACATGAAACATAAATAATTTTGGCGGAGACTTCTTCTAAAGGTGTCCATTTCTTCTAGTCAGATAGAAGGAATTCTAAATAATACCGAGAGTACTGAGAGTGTGTTACAAAAAGATTGAGTGCACATACACTCAGCTAAAGAACAGAGAAAGGGATCGTGAAAAACAGATAGCATTCTTAAAAAAAAAAAAACATTATTATTTTATACATGAAAAACTTTATTCATATATTCACTATAAAAAATAAAGGTATTTTAAATTTGAAAAATATCATCCTTGGCCTCCTAGTCTTCACAAATCGATTCCTGTAGACCTAGGGATTCCCAAAGTGGTCGATATCGTCCCCTTGTGGTCGATATCGGTTTCCCAGGGGCCAATATAAACGAAAACAGAATTTTGGGGTCGACGAAGTCTAAAAATCGACCCCTATTAATTAACCCAAGCTCTTATTTGAAACTTTCCAGATACTGTATAAGTTGTGTTACGTGTGCCAACTTGTTATAAGAATGACTAATACTTTAGTAGGAAGTATCATTGTAGTACTTTTAAGAAACTCAACAAGTCGACAAACGTGCACAAGTTCGTACAAGATAAAAAATTGGACGTGGACGAGTTCGTGCAACATAATGTGTTCGAGCGTACAAGTGTTTCAGGCTCGTTTTGACTTGCTCTGTATTTGACGCATATACCCGATTTAACACGAACGAAATCATGATCAAGTTCAAGTCCAAATATGCTCCTGATATTTTACTAAATAACAAGCTTGCACTTAGTTTGAAAGTTCATTTGCGTTTTGAAATTCGTTGGAGCTTGAATGATAATACACTCATCTACTACTGCGTGATTCACAGACAGCATTTAGTAGCAAAAAATCTGAGTCCTAAATTGCATCAGTCTTTACAATATGTTATAAATGCTGCCAACAAGATTCGAGGCAATTCTTTGAACTCTCGGTTATTTGTTCAGCTATCTGAAGAAAACGACGAAGCCTTTACTCGGTTACTTCTGCACACTGAAGTTCACAGGCTATCAAGACGCTCTTGCTTAGCAAGATTTTCAGCTTTTTTTGAATATGTGTTGGAGTTTTTACAAGAAAAAGATCCGAGTTTGAAAGAAAATCTGAACAATTTAAAACAGTTATTTATTACTTGACTGATATCTTTGTAATGTTGAACAAAGTTAAATTGCGGCGGCAGGGTTACGATCTCAACTTGATTAAAACAAAATCAATAATATCGGCCTTTGTTGATAAACTCATCTTTTATAAACAAAAATTTAGCAGAAATATTCACAGTTTCTGCATTTGTCAAAATTACGAGAAATGCTTCAAGACGATGTTATTTTATCATATGTCACTCACTTGGACACATTACACAAGGATTTTACTTAGAGGTTTGAGGATCTCTTAAATTTACAAATTCCCCTATGGTTAATAAATCCGTACAATATCACAGCCATGGAAGAAGCCAATGTGATAATGCAAGACGAGAGGATCACCATCAGCACAGATGGCACAGACGAGGAGCTTAAGCAAAAGTTCAACCAAGGCTATCAGAAGTTCTGGTTGCAACGCAACATTGAAGCACAGTACCCTGCATTGTGGAACAGTGCTGAAAAATATCTTATCGCTTTTCCATCATCATACCTAGTCGAAAAAGGCTGCAACTCGCCAATATTGGACCGGATTTAGCTAGATTGATAGAAAGTCACCAGTGGCGACATGTTATAACTTCGAATCGAAAGCAATCATCGAAGCGAAGATTTCGCTCTGGCGGTATGTTATAAGATTTTCGTTCGACAGGCGATTTTGCTTGTTTCGAAATTATTTCCGAATTTTTTCCCCTAGCACAAATGACATTTATAGATTCTTTTTCTAGTTGTTAATAAATTTTAATAATAATAAAATTGGAATTTATGAATTTTTCAAGCGCAGTGGCTTTATTTGTGCAGGGTAATGAAAATGACGAAGAAATAATTAATTACTGGGACAAAAGAAAATTTTTAAGATAGCGGTATTATGTTATGGATATGCCCAACAAAATGTACTGCCTTATTGATTTTTGAATTCAAGAAATATTCTTACAAGTTTTATAACTTCAAGTTTGAAGAATTTATATAATTAATATAAAAAATCATTTATATTGAATAAATTTAAAAAAAATGTAACATTTAAATCAAATTTCTTAAACTTTACATAAATTTTTTAATCTTCGCTTGTCCTATCACTCTCAGCAAAACTCAGTGATATTCTATCAGAATTATCGCCTGTCGAAAAAGTTACAACATACTGACTATCGATAAATTGTCGAACGTCGAGTCTTTCGAAGTTATAATATCTTACCCCAGGTTCATCCATCACACAGAATTTTTTATTTTTTTATTTTTATACTTAAGTATTTTTACGTAATTTGTATAAATATTTATTAATTACACTTGATATTTACTGAATTTTATGTCTATTTATTTTGTTAAATTTTGATGAGAAAATGATGTCAAGTTTACTCACATAACCAACCGCAAAGTTTTTAAATTGGTAAGTATTTTTTATCAATATGGAAAAAAACTAGAGATAGGAATTTTAAAGTAATTTGGCTATGGCGGTCTGAGGTATCAGTTCATTTTGGAAAAGGGGTCTCTTGCCCATAATAGTTTGGGAATCCTTGCTGTAGACTGTAGAGGCTCCGCCACCAAATCCTATCAAGTTTTGCAAAAAGCTTATTTTTAGTAAACTAAACAAAGTCATAAAATTTTAAGACCGTGATTAATGTAACTTCAAAGTTCTTCAAAAATTAATACTGACTTGGGTTAAAAAACCCCTAGGCCTAATGAAGGTTATGTACGTCACAATCTTTGTGGACAAATAAAACAGAATAAGGTGCTTCTTTGGCGTTAATATTATTATTCAAAAGTGTTGTATAGTCAAGTTGCTTTGGCCTGGTTGCCTAAGATAGTTCTAGTAGAAAAACTGTGAGCAGAATTACGCTTGAATCAAAATTTTAGTATGATAGTTATGATAGTATACCTCATCGGAACCCTAGAGTTAATGAAATTTAATTGGTAACTCAAATTTTTTACTTCCTACCACCTAGTACATGCCTTCGTCATTGAATTAGGTTGTAATATCCACAGAGTAAAGGCTGTACGCTGTCCAGGTTATCTTTTTACTATAATCTCCGCAGCTCAACAGCTGTCACATTTCCTGGTAGCTCATCAGAATAACTTTATTATGAAAACGTTAAACCAGACGCGATCTATTAGGAAACAAATGACACAGGGGTTTGTTTACAGCTTATCTGTTAAAGTAAATATTAATATATGGATCACTCGCTGCGATATAAGCATCTTTTGGCAGCATTACTGCGTTATTTATAGGAAAATACTGCAGTAATATATGGTAAGAGACACGATTATGTATTTTAAAGGATGCTATTCGATCCATTTGTGAAGGCAACTAAATCTGAGTCATTTACTATCGGATTATTTCTCCTAAGGGTGTAATTTAAAAACCATTTTAAAGGCTAACAGTGTTCTACGCGACCTCCAGTATACAGTCCTCCAGAGACATCTTAGAGTTACCCATTACTCTGACTTTGATTTTAGGTCACCTACCATATTGAATCCACAGTTAAGTCTCAGATGGTTTTGCTCCAGCAATTATACGGATTGTAGGGTGATACTTCTTCCTATTTGTTCATTTTTAAAACCTTGCATTTCTCACAAGAGACTCTGGATTTTAAATACTAAGCACTTGTATAAGCGCATGAGGTATAATGCCTGGTTTTGGTATACAAATCCTAGTCTTAGGATAATCCGGAATTTCCATGTTACGAGGTTCTTTAGTGGTACTTGAAAATGGAGGAAGGGTGGCATTGTGCGAGCTATAGAGTCTAAAAAAATGTCTAAATATTTTCATAAATGGAATGAATTTACCGGTTTTGGGTGCCAGGAAACTATTTAACTAGATCTCGACATTGCATAAACTCATTTGAGAGGTTAGCTTAGGTTCCAGCGTTGTCGCTAAGTTGAGTCCTAACCTGCTTCATTCGGATGATTACCAGTCTATTGTGCCATATATCAAATATTCAAACGAGTTGACTTTAGAAGAAACCCAAGATCCGCTTACCTAAGAATCGCGAGATACATCTAAGCGCAATACCTTGCAGCCCTCCTAGCGCGGAATACAAGTGGATACCAAGTATCCTTTATCTTTTGCTTGCCAGAGCAGGACATTCGCACAATACCTTGCAGCCCTCCTAGCGCGGAATACAAGTGGATACCAAGTATCCTTTATCTTTTGATTGCCAGAGCAGGACATTCGCAGAGCGCTTTTGTCAAACTGATTCGTTTTCTTCAGGATTTGTGGGATTAACATACCAATTCTTATATATTTGTAAATGTTACCTTAAAAATAGGCGTAAGGATTTGGAAGAATTTGGCTGAACAATCTGTTTTTGGGTGTGAGGGACAAGTTTTAACTTTATGTAATCACGTTTTGGCGGTACTAGAGGATGTGAGGATTAAATTTTATGAAGTGGCATAAATTTATCTGGTGCCTGTGACGCTTCGAAGTATTTTCCAGTTACATTTTTATTATTAAAGAAAGGATCATTATGATCATCAGCAACCTTTGTGACTCGCGATAATATAGGCTTTTAGTTAATAAAAGTCTTAGTAATCCATTTAATATAAAACAAGTACATTAATCTTTTCCTTGCTATCTACTGAACTAATTACCTGCGACGAATTACCAATTAGACTAGCGATCGGTGGTATTAAACTTTCGTTCTACTTCGTCGCTATTCTTCATTTCATGACATAATTGAGTGTGTGATTGTATATAGAGGGTGTCCCGAAAGTGGTGTGAAACCCGAAAGCGATAAATATGTCATACTAAGACGAGCAAAAAATTGTATGGGCGGTGGTGGGGAAATCGTAACGGTTTCCGAGATCACGGGACTCAAATATATTTGGGTATATTTTCATAGATGACCCTGTAACTTCTCCACGTTATACCTTGTGATAACGATCCTTGGTAGATAGACAATCGTTGAACATTTCCATCGGTTTAAAAAATCGTCATCAACATCAGGTTTTCATATTGTATTTAAAATCTTAAAAGCTTATCTTTAAAATGCTGTAATATACTCTGAACCCAAGGTGAAAAAAATGCGAAGAGTGTAACTTTTTGGGTGCAAAAGGTAATAGGTCATTTCAAAGCTACGCTTTTTGGCTTCTTAACCCTTACGTAGGCGCATGGGGTCAGAACAATTTTAACCGCGAAGAAAATGTAGAACGCATTATCTCTCAACATTGCGTCTTCCAGCAGCTTTTCATCTTAGAATACTTTTTTGAAAATCGTCGCACTCGATTCTTTTGTGGCTTTCTTAAATTTCAAGAAAGGAATTGGGGTCACTGCAGACCTCCTGCGCCCACTTGTGTGATTTTGCTATGTAGTGCGCTTACTTAATCCAATATAAGAAAAACGCGTCTGGATGACGTAGTTATTGATAAAAATAGAAATTAAATTAAAAAAACGGGTTGAAAATTCGAAATTTTAATTTGGTTGAGCCATAACTTCAAAACGGAGAGGAGAGGGGAAAATAATTATAGAGCAAAGAAAGCTCCAACGATTGCCTATCTACCAAAAATCTTTATCACAGGGTGTAACGTGGAGAAGTTACAGGGTGATCTATGAAAGTATACCCAATTATCTTCAAGTCCCGTTATCACGGAAACCGTTAGTATTGCTCCACCATCACCCATACAATTTTTTGTTCGTCTAAATATGACATATCCCAGCTAATAATTTCTCGAAGTTTTTCTTTTGCGAAGAATTCTCGAAGAAATAAAGAGCAGTAAAAATAGTTTCAGAATTAAATAAAATCCGTCATTTGAAAATACTTCGCTTGTCCAAGATGTGCTCGAAATTTTGACTTAAAACAATTTGCTGATCTGATTTTCCGATAATTTTTCATTTTAACTAAGAGTGTAGAAGTCAAGAAGGGTTAAGTAGAAACTGTAAGTTCTGAGAATTTATTCCGTTGCGAAATTCATGCGGAAAATTCTTTCATTTCTGACTGACTCTCGATTATAGTGGTGCTTTTTGTCAGAGGTTAAATTATATTATTTTATTCAGCAAAAATCATGCTATCTCCGTCGAAGGCAACAACAATTTCCTTTAATTTTACTTCAAGAAAATGATAAATGAAATCATTATGAAGATATTCTGTCTAAGGTGTGTAATAGGTAATAACTTGTTGACCTGTTTCGATATCGATTCATTTTTCGAAAGAAAACTCGAGTATATAAGGCTATCATATTCAACCAAACCACATTCAAAAAGTTCTAGATAAGTTCGATAAAACGACTCGGAAACGAATCGTTTTTACGATTCTTTATAGTGTTCCTTTTTTTCTTTT
Organism: Dioctria rufipes; assembly: GCA_963924295.1. Classification (NCBI taxonomy): domain Eukaryota; kingdom Metazoa; phylum Arthropoda; class Insecta; order Diptera; family Asilidae; genus Dioctria; species Dioctria rufipes. The sequence continues at coordinate 53,133,975 of OZ002740.1, forward strand.
TCGGATCGATTTCGAATCGAAAATGGCTTCGAGATTGAAGCCTTAGTTCACCTTGACGAATCGTGTACGATTCGATATCGTATCGTAATGTTTACTGGGATCCCCATCGTTTCGGTTATACACGTAATTAATTAAAGAAGGAAATAAAATAATAATAAGTAAAAATAATAATAAAACATTAAAATGTTGACTTTTATTCAAGTCAAATTCGAAACTTAGTTACTTATTGCAGAAAATTCTACTTATTACCGAAAAGTATACTTACTACGTTTACGGGTGACCAAATTAAAGGAAAGACTGCCTCTCTGGCTGTGATCAAGCTTTTCCTGCATTAGGGAAACGTGATCGTGCAACGTGAGTTTGTGGAATTCTATCGAGATTCTGGGAACTTCTCGTGCCGCGATGCGATGCCGGCTGGTTTATGCTGATGTAAGTCTTGTTTTTGCGAGAATGTTTTTTATATGTTGTTAACGATCACGATTTTTGCCGAGGTAAACGATTTTTGTGGTAATGCTGAAGATTTTAGCTGACCGTCCAAGAGTTTTCGTGTGGCGATATAACGATATATATCAAAACTCGTTATACATTCATATATCCCATTCTGCTCGTAATTTGTTAAGCTGGAATTTGCTCGCTTTGTGGAGTGTCGATTGAAAATGCTGAAAATGCCAATAATTTGGAGTAGGAACAAAATGAAAAATATGTTTAGTTTTCACAAAGAATCGTATTTATTTAAACACATAAAAAAACAAGTACGAAAACTAGAATTGGTCTAAACCAATTCTTATGATATCCTAGATGAATGCTCGTATATAATTTGGTATGGTCACTCATCTGTGTAAGATTTATTTTTGAAGTGGTTTTACGCATATTATTTTCAGAACGGTTCGTCGGACTGGAAAAATGGTCCTACACACTTTCATAGAATTCCATATTCTGAATAACTTTTCAGCACAATAAAAACGACTAGGACTGATCATAGTATGTATTACGTAAAAAACCTAAAATTGTATATGGCAACACCAAGAAGAAGTTGACCGATTTAGCCCATTTTACAAACTTTATCCGCTATTGGTATGAAAAGGCCATGTAAATCTACGTCAACTCGTTCTCAGGCCGTGGCCAATTATAGTATAATGAAAAATTGAGTTTTTGTATGGCACTCATACGAAACGGTTGCCCGATTTGTCCAATTTTAATTGTCTTCTGTTCTAAAAACCCCCTGTGCAAAATTTCAGCTCTCTAAGTGAAAATGCTCTCGAATTATCATGCGACCGCGTGAACGGACGGACGAACGGATGGACAAACGGACATGCAAAATCAAAATAACATTTAATTTTATGCATGAATATCCAATACATTTTGTTCTACTATCTTTATTTCTATGCGTTACAAATGGAATGACAAACTTGATGTACCCTATGATTTCATCTAGGGTATACAAATATATAAGGGAACATATTTTATATATTTAATATATTTTGTTGAAACATGAAAATGTTTTAAGTGCAATACTGTCGTGTCCCAATGCAATCAAATAACGAAAACCAAGCACTTCACCATAACTTCTTCAATAAATGATAAATCAATCAATTAACCACGGTTTACTTGCTTTAATGAAAACAATACTCTAATTACTTTAAACGTACACCAATCTTTATTACAGCAAAAGCTTTACCTATCTTAACAATACTTTAAGTATCCCTGTTCGACCAACCTAAAAGAAAAGGAAAAATTAGATTTAATTTAAAACAAAAAAATCTTACTAGCATCTGGCGTGTCACAGATGCTTATGGTCCCACGACGACCTGAAATAAACAAAATGAATTAAATATAGAAATAAATGAAATAAACTGAATAATAGCAACAAATTGTGTTTACATAGCACCTTACTATGCATGCAAATAACAACAAAAAAACGCAATAAACTTTATGCTCAGCAACATAAAGCATAAAATTACATTAAGTACTCATGTTATAAAAGCCCTTTTGTAAGAGATTCACGGATACCTAGGTGAGCAATAAGCGAAAAATTAACTCACCTTGACAGGTACCCGCGGAATTTACAAACGAGAGATTTTACAAGAAATCTACATATAAATAAAGTAAAATCACATACCAACCCATGCTATGGGATATATTTCCCACGATGATAATTCCTAAAGTACCTAAATTACACTTTAACACTAAAAATTAACTAAAAAACAAAACTCGCGCGCGGCTGACTTGCGAATGTAAACAACACGTCAAACTTCATATTCTTGCGACGTTTGACATGTCACCCCGGGGTAAAAAGAGACACAGAATCCGATTGACGCGTTCGCGTCGCGATATTTTCCACGGTTTACGGAATAATCGCGATTTTTCGAAATTCCCTTTACACCAATGAGTGCGAAAGAGAAACAAAGGTGTGAAAGGGACACGAATAAAGATGAACGAAAATGAATTCTGAGAGGAATTTGGTAAATTGAACTAAAAGATGGAGTATCGATAAGTTATATCACAGATTTGGAAAACTTATCATAATCATGTGAAATTAAAAAGGATTCCTATGGTAAATATGTCAAAAAATGCAGCGTGTCATTTGACATCAAGGAAAAACAATTATAGTCAACATTTTATTTAAATTTCGTCAGAAAATCGAGAAATTCATTTTTATGGATATGAAATCGGAACGAAATCCTCTATAAAAAGGGGGTTCATTCTTCATTCTGTCTTCTTATTTTCAAAGTTCTCAAAGTGCAAGCATATGTCATAGCATTCCTCCCACAATTTGGAAATTTTCTCCAGTGTCATCAGGAATAAAGAAAACAGAAGTCAGCGAAACTTAGAGCATTTTAACTGCAGAAACATCAAATTTTCTAAGGCAAGTCACAAACAACAAGGAATCTCAATCACTTTATTTGTGAAATTTTATTAGTGACAAATTGTTTGTTTTTTTGAATCAATTAAAAGTAACTTTGTGAATTAATCATTTTTTCTGCAATTTGGGTTAAAGTTCATTGTGTTTGCATGCCAGGTGTTGGTCATACAAACATGTATGAATTTAACAAGAACGATTGAATTTTTATTATTAACTTCTTCCTTTCAGCCATTTAACTATTTCACTCAAGTAAATCAAAATTTCTAACAATTATTTATCGTGTGAAACATATGCCATTAGGTCAGTTTTGCACAACATAATAATTAGAAACTAGATCTACCTTGAGTTCTAATTATTATTTACTTTCAGCCATTAGTAAATATATTAGTTAAGAACCAGAAAGGAAAATTTGTTTTTACATTATATATATGAAATTGTAACGTAGCATAATTTTCTAATTTGGCAGTATTGAAAAGAAAAAGATAAATTCGAGTAAAAATATAGTTCCTTTGCACATTTAAGTTTCTTTTAGTTATTAAATACATATAACACACTGTGAATCATTGAATAGCAAGTGAAGTTTCTAAGCGTGTACGTGTAAGTTGAGGGTAGTAAATTTTGCACATTCAATATAGGAATTGACAGATTTCATTTAATTTGTACTTTGCGAGCGCAGTTCTTTCGTAGTTGTCAATTATAGGAATTGACACAACAGCTGTCGGAAAACAATCCCGAACCGAACGGACACTTAACACCACTATTACTGATAACGAACGTGCGACTGCTCACTTAACAGCACTCGCCAGATCACTCATTGGTCTTTTCTGCCCCAATATTCGGAAGTAAGCTTTCTTTGATCACAACGCGGATGTAAACAAACGACACAACCTTGTCGTTTGCTCTACCGGTTGCAGCACCTGAGTTGCTTAGTAGTAAACAATCGCCTTATATAATAATTACCATGCGAGGTTAATTATTATGGTAATCGTCGATGCTCCACTAAGCGCTCATCGCCACCAGCTGTTGCGCTAATCAGCAAAATATTCTACAATTGCAGAACAATGCCATGTGAGGTAATTGTTTAGCAATCGCTGATTATTTTACCAGATGTGCCCTTTGGCTGTTGGAAGCATCTTCCGTATATTGGGCCAAAACAATAGAGGTTAACTTGAAAACGATGAAACTGTAATGAAGAAATATCTGATAATTATGAACAAAAGCGTGGTACAAAATGGCACATACAGTATTATCAAGTTACCATTGTAACGTACATCCAGATTTGGGAGGGTAGATATCACCAAACATGTGGTAAACATTTTTTTGTGTACATGCGACTTTATCTGAATTATTGGCGGTAGCATGAACTAAATTTTTGTATTACTTTTGTACTTTCATCCAACTCTCTTCATTTATGGCGGTAATGATTGCTACAATGAAACGAAAAGATTTTGCTAGGTTTCATCTACTTTACAGAACATCATTTAAGGGGAAAATTTATCCTAATTAAATTATACTAGTTAAGCGAGGCTTAAGGCGTTTCCCACTGCAGCCATTCATTCGCTTGCTGTGCCCTGCTTTCTTTTATAGTTCTTCCAGTATCCTTTTAAATAAAATTTCTTCAATCTCCATAGCTCCATCTGCCCACCCCTCCCCTCTCCTATCAAAAATTTTAAAGGAAAGGTTAAAAAAACATATATATCATTATCACTTGTCGTAACGGAACACTATTAATCTTCAAAATTTTTGTTTGGTGCAATAGTTTTTATCGACACCACATGTATCACATTCAGTCTTTTAAAAAATGATGGGAGTGCAGGCTCTACTCTTTCCACAAATGAAAATTCTCGATTTTGATGATGAAGGTTGGAGCGGTGTATTTGGAGTAATAAAGAGCTAGAAAAACAATATAATTCATTTGGAGCAGACCTAGATAGTGACGAAGATATCGAAGCTTTAAAGAAATATGCTCTGCAAAAGCATTATTAATTCGTTACGCCACCGTCATCGGAATGTAAGGAAAGATTTCGCCGACATATTATTCCTTATCTTGAAATAGACACGGAATACTGACATTCCTTTAGCTCGTATCATTTTCTCATGGAACTGAAACTCTCCTGCATTTCATCTGCCAAAAGTAGTGGCAATAGAAAATTGAATCGTTAAGCAAATAATGTATTTGAAATTATGACAATTCAAAATATTACTAATGTAATTTAACTAAAAGCAGACGGGAATTTGGTGGCGTAATGCCGTGTTACAAATTCATACGCTACGACTAATCAATCCACAATTCTGAGGCAATTTGCACAAAACCGTAAAATTTAATATCAAAATCGTCCTTTATTTGCTTAAAATTGCCTCAAGCGCCACATTTTCATAATCATTACCCAATTGATCCCGCAAACTTTGTATGCCTGCAGGCGCGTAATTTTGTTAATTGGATTATTACTCGTCGCAGGACAAAGTCATTGAGCTTCAATGAACCATTAACAAATCAGTTCGAAAATTTTAAGGTTGTGATGAAATTTCGTCACTTTATTTACTTGTAGTAAAGCGACAGGGGGCGTACTTAATTTTAAATTTTATACATTGTTAGTTGTTTTTTGAATTTCAATGGAATTGAAATGGAAGAAGCTATCGCTATTATTTAGTGATTGTAGATTCTGATGATTAAATGGGGAAATGACCTTGTCCTCCCACAGACATATCACCTTGTATTATGTAAGGTAAGCTGTATAACACGATGGAAATATATACAGTAATGTTTTTGGATTACTTGAATTCACGAACACAGTATCTACATGAAAGCGTAAATAAAAAAAAAAGTAAATTTCGACTATATTGAAGATAAATGATTACCACCTCTGAGATTTACGTTTCCATTTAAATTTAATTTTAAAAAGAATTTATTGCTGTAACTTTAATCCTACGAATAAATGTTACATTTAGGCCTACATGACATTCTGGGCACTTATTTTAAATCCAGTTCTAGCTAATGCCTTTATCATGTAATGTTATCTTAAATTCATCTAGCTTTTTAATTCTAGAAACATATGTCATATATACGTCGTAGACACTTAATCTAACTTTCATTTCATGAAGTGTAGGCAGATAGTGTAACAGTTTAGGCTTAACGAGTTTTTACCTAAGTGTCTGAAATTTTTAGTCTCTTCCTGAAGTTATTTTGATTTTTGCATGTCCGTCCGTCCGTCTATTCGTCTGTGCGCACGATAACTCCAAAACGCGTTCATTTAGAAATCTGAAATTTTGTAACGGACTTTAAAAAAAAAAGTAATATTGTTCTTTCTGCAAAATGCACTTTGTATATTATACGAAGTTCCATTAGCAGTTATCTCTGGCTTAAACTAAAATAAAATATCTCTATAAAATCGCTCTTTTCTCTTTTTTTTTTGTAAGGAGTGAGGACAGGAGATCCCTTCCCAAGCACGGAGGCCAGAACGGCCCATTTTGCTGTCTCGTTAGAAGCCCTTTCACCAAAACCTTCCTGTCCTCTGAATGAAACACATCAGGCCTAAGTGAGAAAGGATTTTCAACTCATCTATAGATAGAAGGGCTGACCCTAGAGTATCCAGCATGCTCCGGGCGAAAGCCGGAAACGCATACAAAAATTAGAGATTGAAATCTATGTTCATTTATCATTCCTCTGTATATCTTGTTATTAGGTCCTTTATTGAATTTGTAATTCCAAGAAGAACTTTGTTTTTGGTAAAACACCTTTAAACCTATGTGGAACAAAGTAATCCTTAATTTAATAGCTTTATTCAGACACGGCATACACGGATGCGACACCGCCAATTAAAAACTTTGTTTTTTTGTTTTTATGTTTTTAGAAAATTGTTCCATAAATATTTACTGCTCTGCTATCGTAATACTCAACCCAATCTCAAAAATCCAATTAAATATGTATACATCAGTACATATCCGAAGAGTTCATAAAATTGAGGGTAAGTAGATGAAGTTTGCAAATATCCCCAGAGAAAGTAGTAAACTGAGGCAATAAAAATTTTTCCTGAAATGCGGTCGGTTGGTCGTGATAAAATACCGAGAAATGGAAGTGTTGCACTGCTTCATATTACGCTACTACTGTGAAAGTTGAAGAAAGTTTTAGAATCATACAAAAAGTTCTTAAAGTATTTTATACTCCGGAGTTAATAAAATTACTCATCCTGTCGGGTCTGTATGATGGGGAGGAAGAGGAGGAAGTAAAAGTATACCGAAGTCTCAGAAATAGAAACATGCACGCAATGCTCAACATAATATATTGTAACTCTCTAGACGCGTAATAAAGTAAAAGATTTCTATAGTTTAGTTTGCGATAACGAAACTTGATTTACCTGAATTTAGTCTGGCGGTGTGAAACAATTTCTAACCAACATTAGTGGTTACAGCAAGGGCTACAGTCTTGACTATAATTTTTTCTTATAAAGAGTGCACTACAATGGAAGATTCCGATGTACTAATAAACAAAATAATTACAATTTTTTTGTTATCAGTTCTTCTCACCCTAGAATGTCTCTTAAGTCGTTGTAAAAAATTTGCGTAAGATCAAACCAGGATACTAAATTTACATTTATTTTTTTTATTGTACGAAATTCCAACTCACTTTGCAAGCGCGTTCACAAGCGCTATCGAAATTATCAAAAAGGGAATTTGTGAACAACAGACCTTCGACCGGATTACCGGTTTCGCCCATTTGCAAACTTTAAAAATCCGCTTATAAAATGATATTTATGGACGTAAGCGCCTTCCCAAGTCTTCTTTGGCATAAACAAAGAGAAACACAGGCAGATATATAATGGATATATCTGCATTTAATCCAGTTTTTCATACCATCACCTGACTGTTGATTACATGAAGCTGGGGCTCAGCTGTCAGGACCATAGAACAAAAACTTTCAAATCAATTTGTTGGTTTCTTCTACGAGTTGAATTTATATATTTTTTTATATTTATATGTAGATTTTTGCTTATATGGATCCCTTATTCAGCTTTGGCATTTCATTACTTTACCCGAAGTAAAGGCAGGTAGTTTCCATTACTCATGAGAAGTATGTCTTATTATCATAAAATATAAGAAAAGCCCAGACTCTACCTGTAACGAGCTCGAATCCCAGTAGTTCTTTTTTATTAAAAAACTTTTTGCAAAAATAGAAAAATATTAAAAATGTAAAAAAAAAAAATTGATGAAGCTAAAAATATTAAAATATCACAATACAATAAATATAAAAGAAAATCAAAAATACCAAAATAAATTTAAAAAAAAAAAAAATTAAAAATTAAAAAAAATTTACAAAGTTAAAAATGGATCCCGTTCTAAGAACGGGCAAAAGTGTAAAAAACTCAGGTATGGTTACGTTTGGTGTGGTAGGTCATTTCAAAGCTTTTGAATTTCTTAAGCCCAATATGAATAATTGGTGTAGATGACATGTTTTTTGATAAAAATAGTAGTTAAATAGTAAAAACCGTTGTTGATTTTAATTATAACTTAAAAAGGCGAAAAAATTGGGGGGGGGGGGGGCATTACAGACCATTGGAAAGGACCAACGAATATGAAAAGCTTGAAAAAAATAGAAAAAAAACCAATTTTTTTATTTATTAAAAAAAAATTTAAAAAATGTTTAAAGAAACAGATTCATTCTTTCTTGAACAAAATTAAGTTTAACCCGGAAAAAAGTACAAAGGAGTAATCTTTTTATTTATTTTTCCTCCTGGCCTAGTGTTTCTTCCTCATATAATTCACACCCAGAATTTATTTCTGAGTTTAATGAGAAGAGATCAGTTTGATGTATTTTCAAGCGTCTGCAGCTGGCAGAAAACCAAGCTGCACCGATGAGTGTATGGCTTTCTGCTGACACGAAACGCTTCTTCTTCTTCATTTTCTTCTTTATTTTTCAGCCCACTGCGTGGCGTATACAAGCTCGATTCGCTTCGAATGAATCTGTTTCTTTAACAAAAAAAATTTTAAATTTTTTAATAAATAAAAAATTGTTATTTCTATTTTTCTCAAACTTTTCATTTCTTTCTTCTTTTTTCATGTTTTCATTTGTTTTTCAAATCACCCAATTTAGCTATTTGGGACCTGATGATGAGTCAAACCAAGACTTGAAACTTGTCACCAAAAATTAATGGGTTGTGTGATGAAATAACAAATTAGAACATTTTTTAGCTTTTGCTATATACCGGAGAATCCCAAAAAATTCTTTCTTGAACAAAATTATATTACTAATATGCGAAGGATTAGGAAGATTTTTATCCAGTGCTGTGACTTTAATACAAAGTGCTGGAAGCAATTCAGCAAACCACATTAATACAACCGATGGACCACAATATCGACCCGATTTGCCTTCACCAAATTTTAGTATCAGAGATTTTTATGTTTTCGTCTTTTCCATAATGTTAAATAGTTTTTTGGATTGTATGAAACCGAAAACAATTGCTAACGGTAATAATTACGTCTACGGTAATGGAATAAAAGATGATGCCTCTCTTAGCGCCATGGGTACTCCGTGTGCTAGTTTCCTGGCCTTATCTCTGCCACATTCGTGTCGATGCGAACAATTTTGCTTATATTATAGTCTTCAAAATAGTGGCTGGAGTTTATACAGCATTAACTGCAGTGTCTAGCCCAAATATTCAATAAACTTCTAGGAAAAATTGGTCTTTCCTGCATCAGGCACTGACATATATAATATGGACTGTAGTCCAGTCAAATAAGCCGAAAAAATGCTAATGATCGCATTTAATTTGTTTCAGGCTGCAATTTTGAGGGTTGGTGTAGGGTGGTCCTGGGAGTATTGTCGCAAAAATGCAGCCTCGCAGGACCCAAAAAAAGGGGTGAAAGACAATAAAACACCCCCGAACGCGTGGCAATCTATTTGCCGTGCGTGCGGGTTGGAAGAGGTAAGGTTTTTGAAAAAATTAAAAATGCTATATTATTCAGAATATGATTCTAAATAAAAAAGTCTATGGTGGCCAACCCCTACCTCGCATGGGCGCGACAGGAAAACCGAAAGAAGCTAAGGGTGGACACTTCGCTATATCCACTAACATGTGTCCGATTACTTCAATTCTGCAACATTTTCGTTCAAGAGCTAGCAACCAAAAGAAGCGTGAATTTTTCGATGATTGAATGGAAAAACGGGGGGAGTGAAGAAAGTTATCGGACTATATGTTGAGCAATATTTGCGCTCATATTTTGCTGTGGTGACGTACTTCGAACATTTTTGACAGTTTTGGCTGGTTGTGCAAATCGACAGCGAGCCGAGATATGATGATTTTTGCTTTGAATTTTTTCTTTTTAGTTCAATATGGCTGCAGTTTTGCGCATTCGAGGGTTTTTAGGGTTTTAGATGACTGCGATTGCGTAGGCGTGGAAGAAAATAATGTTATGTGATTGTGTACATTTGTTGTTTGTTGTTAATTGTTGTAAAGGGTAGGATATGGGATTGCAGGCTACACAGGAAGAATGGGATATAATAAATTAATGGTATAGACTAGATGGGTGGGATCTGGGTTGGTTAGATGGTTACAAATAGAAGCGCTACCTTATTTAAAAATTTATTACTGACAAATCATAGTTATATAAAATTTGCAGGTGCTTTCTTTTTTAAATTTAATTAAAAAAAGGTTTACAAATTCCCAATATGATATAGTGCAATAATTGTCTCTTGCAATTTTCAAATCAAAAAATCAAATCAAATTAAAAAGGATTTATTTCATGTACCTACAAGCCATTTTTTAGCTTTAGCTATACATACAACGTTGGGCAATATGAGACTAAAGAGCATAATTATAGATTAGCAAATCAGAAAAATTAGAAAATAAGATAATAGTAAGAGCAATTCCACCATGCGGGTCCTTAGTAATAGACCATTTCATTATAAAAATAATATAACATTAAATAGTAAATGTCATACTGATATCTTTAAAAAAGGTAATGTTAAAGATAATCAAAATGGAAAATTTATTTTTTCATACTAATAGTTATAATGGATACATATGATAATATAGTTGAACACAATTAATTGGTTATTCTATGAAATATAATTGCTATAGTTATGAAACTCATTTATGTTAACCTAGATTAAGCAATTGATATCTTTATGTTATTTCGTCTTAATTGTGAATTTTATTTAAATCTTACCTTATATTCGTTAATGTTACTATCACGAAGTTGGTATTATTAATCTAGTTATTATTTGTTTATGTAGTTATAATTCTTTATGTTGCTCTATCGTATTGTGTGCCTTTAAGTTTTCAAATATCACCCAGTAATTATAAACATAATTTTACTCCTTACATGTGTACTTCTGGTAATTTGCTGTAGTGTGTTATTAGTAGTGTTATTATTAGTAGTAGTGAAATTATAACTCTCATTTCAGTTTATATCTTTGATAAGTTGCATAGTCTAAGATTGCTCTTACGGCTATCCTCATAGCATAATGTATTGCCCATAGTTAGAGCGTACATGCAAGAAATTACGAGTGTTATGAAAATTATGCCACTGGTATAAAGCTCGTGGTTTTATTTGTTGATTCACTGAGTTTACACTTCACATTCACACTAAATGTTTCAAGCTCAATAAATATTATACCTTAAGAAATACACGACTTGAATATATATATATATATATATATTATAGTTAAGAAGCTGAAACCGATATTCAATAAATGACTAAGATATAAATTTGATTGATAAAAATGTTGCACTTGACTTGTACTCACCTGATCAATGTATAGCAGCTGATTTATTTGACTTTTTATTTGATTGAGGTTTGGGATTAGGATACTCTTTATTGCAGTCGATACCCACATTAAAGTGGTTTTGTTAGTAATTGTCTGATTACAGTTGAGACCCCGCAATAAGACTGTTTATTACAGTCGAGACCCGCAATAAATTGTTTTGTGTTAGTAGTTGTCTTACTACAGTCGATACCCACAGTAAGACTCTTTATTACAGTCGAGACCCATTGTCTTACAGTCGATACCCGCAATAAGACTCTTTATTACAGGCGAGACCCGCAATAAAATTCTTTGTTAGTAGATTTCGTATTACAGTTGAGATTCGCAATAACAAACTTTACTACAATCGAGACCCGCAATAAAGTGATTCGTTAGTAATGTATTATCTCAGTCGAGACCCGGGATAATATTCTTTAAGTCAGTCGAAACCCGGCTTTAAGTGAATGTTAGTAAGTATCTTAACTTCAGTCGAGACCCGAAGCAAAATTCTTTATTTCCGTCGAGACCAAAAATAAAATGTAATGTTAGTAATATTTTTATTGCGGTCACTACCCACAATAAAAATCCTTTAGTTTAGTTGCTATCTAAAACAAACTCCTTAATTCAGTCGATACCCAGAATAAGAATATTTTATTTTAGCCGTCAATTAAACAAAGTATGTTCTGCCCAATGAGAACACTCAAGAAAAAATATAGAGAAGGATGTGGACTGTAAATAATAACGCCGGGGAATATTTTATAGCCAGTGGTTTATTGTACGCACGTAAAACTTAAGTACAACACTACAACTAGAACTAAAATTCACAGAATTCAATTTCACACTTAAGAACTAAACTTCAATATATTCAAAAAAATCGCTTACTCACTACACAATAATAATTTCAATATAATACTGTCAAAGTTGTGGCTACTTTGACCAATGGCACTATATGTATATATATATAGGTATATAAATATATTAATTAATATGAAATATAATATATGATTAATCAAAGATGTACTCACCAGTATAAAACTATGGAATCGACTTTATGGCGTTGGTAATCAAATAGTTAGTGATTATCTTGTTCTAGTCGTTCCCCGGAACAAGATACTTTACTTCGGTCGAGACCCAAAGCAAAGTTGTATTAGTCGTGTTTATTCTAGTCGGTACCCAGAATAAATATCTTTATCTCAGTCGAGACCCAAGATAAAGGTTTGAGATTAGTGAGTGTTATTCTAGTCGCTACCCGGAATAACTATCTTTATCTCAGTCGAGACCCAAGATAAAGGTTTGAGTTAGTCTATGTTATTCTAGTCGCTACCCAGAATAACTATCTTTATCTCAGTCGGTACCCAAGATAAAGTTGTTGAGTTAGTAAAATTTATTCCAGTCGAAACCCAGAATAAATATCTTTATCTCAGTCGTTACCCAAGATAAAGTTATTAGGTTAGTAAATTTTATTCCAGTCGAGACCCAGAATAAATATTTTTATCTCAGTCGGTACCCAAGATAAAGTTGTTATTAGTAAGATTTATTCCAGTCGAGACCCAGAATAAATATCTTTATCTCAGTCGCTACCCAAGATAAAGTTATTAGGTTAGTAAGTTTTATTCCAGTCGAGACCCAGAATAAATATCTTTATCTCAGTCGGTACCCAAGATAAAGTTGTTATTAGTAAGATTTATTCCAGTCGAGACCCAGAATAAATATCTTTATCTCAGTCGTTACCCAAGATAAAGTTGTTATGTTAGTAGAATTTATTCCAGTCGAGACCCAGAATAAATATCTTTATCTCAGTCGTTACCCAAGATAAAGTTAATATGTTAGTAGAATTTATTCCAGTCGAGACCCAGAATAAATATCTTTATCTCAGTCGTTACCCAAGATAAAGTTAATATGTTAGTAGAATTTATTCCAGTCGAGACCCAGAATAAATATCTTTATCTCAGTCGTTACCCAAGATAAAGTTAATATGTTAGTAGAATTTATTCCAGTCGAGACCCAGAATAAATATCTTTATCTCAGTCGTTACCCAAGATAAAGTTAATTTGTTAATAATTATCTTTGATTACACTAGGCCAAGTCGAATTCCAAAATGATGCGCACTCTATAGAAGCTGGATACTAAAAGAGCAAGATTCAAGTTGGCCTGCGACTTATATTGCCTCTGAACTGCGCACGGCACCAACAAATTATTTTACCTTGCGCATAACAACCAAAGTACATTGACCTTAGCAGCTGTGCGTAGGTAGCAACAGAAAGTCCGTTGACCTTAACAGCTGTGCGTAGGTCAGACGAGTGCATTGACCTTAGCAGCTATGCTTAGTAGGTACAACGTATTAACTGAACTAATAGAATATACCTATACATACACAATATGGCCATTTCTAAATAATTTTTAGTTAATACTAAAATGTTTTATGCCTTTTAAGCTAAGTAATAATTTGCTAATAATATAGATTTTAATTTCAATTAAAAGCTTGATGAATTCTGTCGATCGTGTCGAGATTTTGTAATGTGGAATGTAGCGATCATGTGTCGATTGTTGTCTCCACTAAAAAACTGCTTTATCGACGAGCTTGTAGGTAGGTATATGTAGCTTCGTTCCCAACCTAGTTTCAATAATAAGAAATGCTTGGAATTAAAATCTTTTGAATGATTTAATTTTCAGGTGGCTATTTAATGTTGGTTTGAACATACTGCCCCCTGTTGAAAGGTTGAATTTTATTTGAAATTCAATCTTTCAAGTAACTATAAATTAATTTTAAAATGACGACGTAAAGCATACCTTGGTTGTCTTCTTTGCTATATATATATGTATATAAATAATTATATCTTACTTTCCTACTTTCCTAAATGTTCCAGCGATCGGAATCGGAAAAATAAATTGTGATGTCTGTTGCAATGAATTGATTAGCTGAGCCAGAGCATCGCATTCATTTGGTTGACGTCTGTTTCATTGACGATCACTTCGTGTTGGACGGGTTTTATATTGACATGTAATGAGAGGGCCTCTCGTTGGCAGCATAGCCGAACTTCGCTGAGCGCTGATAAGGTATCACGTCCCAGGTCCAAGGTTCGAGTCTGGCGAAATACCCTATTTTTTTTTTTTTTTTAAAGCGGTTTGTTTTTTTTTTTTGTCTGAAAAAAAAAATCTTTGTTATGAAGAACAATAGCAAAGATTTGGACTTTGCATAATTGTGATTATGCCCCTGTCTACTAGATGAAAAGTTGTGGTTTGTAATGCAGAAATTGCAAATTGGGAGAAGTTCTGTGTCTTGAAACAATTTTTTTTTTTTTTTTACAATTAAATGAAATTATAGCAATACCTGAACTTCGCATAATTGTTATTATAGCCCATGTGTAATTTTGAAACTTTGAAATTTTAATTTTTGACATGGGCGTACGGTTATACGTATGTGTGTGTGTACAGTTTTAGAATTTAGATAGATACATTTTTGTTATTTTTCATATGATTTTGTTTTGGGGTTTTTTTTTTTTGTTTTTTTTTTTTTTAAGGCGAAGAGATATTAGAAATTTGGGTAGAAAAATTATTTCAATCTTATATGCTGTTATAGGAATACTTGAGCGAATATGCTTTATGATGCTCATTCAAGCGAAGATTATATAGAAAACAATACATGGAGTAAGTGCAGATATCGAACTTCCGAAATTTCTACGAATTTTTAACCCCAGTTGAATGTTAGGAAGATAATAAAAAAATAGATTCTAGATTAATTATTTTACGTTACGATTCGTATACGTCCATCTAAAAGTAGCTTTACTTTTATGCGTGTCCCGTCCCGAGCAGTGAAACGTTGCTTCTTTTTTCTGGACCGCTTTAGTTTTTCATATGAGACGGTGATTTCCTCGAATGTGTTCGGTTGTTCACTGTCTGCAATAAGTAGATGGAAGTCGTTATCCCGTCGTTCTGCGTGTAGGACAATTGTATCTTTTAACAAGCATTTCTTCAACTTCAATGCAGGTTGCAATTGCTGAAGGCTTGATGTCGTTGGCGGTACTCGTTGAGCCTCAAGCGACGTGGATTTTTGCTGCCCTGCTGTAGATACAGATAGAGATGGCTGCAACTGGGTAGCTGATTTTGGCAAAGTATGATGCCCTGAAGCTGGGCTTGCTGCTTGCTCAGCTATAGGAGATATTGATGCCTGCTGCATTGGAGCTAGAATTGCTGCTTGCTTTCTTGAAGCTAGTTTCATGTGTCCTAAGGCATGACATACATTTATGCAACCTTTATAATGTTTGTAAAGATCGACATTTTTAGGTGGTTTCTTTTCGAGGTTATAAAACCTGCGTAAGTCCTTATTTCGAGAATCCCCTGGTACTGGTTTTTCTTCGATGAATGATAATCGTACATATTGGCCAGCTGCAATACGACGATGAGTGGTTTTATAAGATAGTTCACTCTTCTGATCGGATTTTGAAGGCTTACGAATTTGAGAAGTGATTTCCTCAGGTTCCCAAAGCTGTCTCAGGATTGTATCTATAGACGCTGCTTGGTCAGCTTGCGCATTAATTGTTAAAGATGACGCTTTGGAAATATAGTCTGCTTGAGATAGATTTCCAAAGAGAATCCACCCGAGGGTGCTATTTTGAGCAGTAGGGGTTCCTGGAGGACCTTTTCTTAATCCTTCCAATAGAATTTCCCCGTATACATCTGCTCCCAGGAGAATATCAATTTTTCCAGGCTTGTAGAAAAATTGATCGGCAAGCGTTACATCCTTTATATGATCCCATTCTTGTATTTGAATGGTAGACGGAGGCAGGAGCTCAGTGATCTTGTTCACGATTAGTGCTGTCACTGAAGTTGCCTTATTTGATATAGATTGCGGACATACTTTGAAGCATGTTTGTCGTTTAATATTTGTAGCTTTGCTATTTGCCAAGCCTGTGATTTGGGTGTCCACGCGAGTGGTAGATAAGTGCAGTTTGCGTGTTGCTGCTGCTGTAATGAAGGATACTTGAGACCCCGAGTCGATTAGAGCCCGCATAGTATGCATTGTTCCCTCTGTTGAGGAAATGTGAAGCAATGCTGTTGCTAGCAGTGCTTGTGTAGCGCGCTGTGGACGGTTTGTGTAAAATGTTCGTAAAGAACTATCTGTTATGACCTCAGATGTAGAGGGAGAATTTTGTGGCTGTGCTTGTTTGCTAGACTTATTGCTTTGCTTAGTTGAAAAGTGAGTACTTTGATTGGATGTACTACTGTTCGTGTGAAGCAAAGAATGGTGTTTTCTACCGCATTGCCGACACGTAAATTTGCTTGGGCAAGATTTCGTGTTATGGTGCCTTGATAGGCAATTTACACATAGACGGTTAGATGTAACGATCTTAAACCTTTTGTCAATGTCAAATTTGATAAATTGTGGACATTTAAACAATCTATGTGGCTCTTTGCATATTGCGCATTTGTCTGTAGATGATGAGAAATGTGTTGATATCTTTTTAATGAAATTATTTGAGTTATTTGTTTTTTCTGGATGAACTGACTTTGAATCTAAAATTGCTTCCAGAGTTCGGAATCTGGTCTCTAGGAAGGTTTTTAGAGAATCAAACGTAGGCAAACCTTCTTCATTATTTACCTCCTGCTCCCACAAGCGATGGGTTTCTGTTGGTAGGCATTGCACCAACTTGTATATGAGAATTGGATCCCATTGCTTGGTGGAGACTCCTAGAGCTTCAAGCTCGAAAATACATTCTGAAGATCTGTCTAATAAGGATCGTATCGCCTTGGCAGATTCATTTGTTATTTTAGATAGATTACACAGAGTCTTCAGCTGAGCGTTCACTAATACTCGCTTATTGTCGTATCTATCCTTTAACGTTTTCCATGCATTTTCGTAGCTTGCATCTGTTACTGGAAACTGTCGCAGCAAGTGTTCAGCCTCGCCAGTAACACTTGTTTTAAGAAAATGTAATTTTTGCATTGGAGGTAAAGAGAGATTTGTATGAACTAGAGAATTAAACAAGTCGTGAAATGATCTCCATGAATCATAAGAACCAGAAAATGTCGGAAGTGTAATTCTGGGCAATTTCAAAAAATATGAAGATTGCTGATCAGTTTTAGTTTCTGTAGCAATTTGTTGTTCTAATTTTGGGTCAAAAGTATCTAATGCATCCCTAAGAATACCTCGGAATGTATAGTACTTATTTTCCACCTCTGCAAATTGATCGTATAAAAAATACTCGTACTTTTGAAGTTCACTGGCATCCAAAGCCTGCGTAGCTTGGATAATTGTATAATGAGTAGACTTGTAATCTGACCAGATTTCGCTTAAAGCAATTAAGCGCTCAGAAACAAGCCCTTTTGTTCGTTTCTCTACTACAGTATTGTTGTAGTTCTTGAGAGATTTTTCGAGGATTTTTGCGGAGGTGGCTTGGTTAGCCAAAAGTTTTTGAAGTGTACTCATGTTAAGACGTGTGCAATTATAAACCACTAGACTTTAAATCCGGCTACGAAGGATCATTAAATGTTCTGCCCAATGAGAACACTCAAGAAAAAATATAGAGAAGGATGTGGACTGTAAATAATAACGCCGGGGAATATTTTATAGCCAGTGGTTTATTGTACGCACGTAAAACTTAAGTACAACACTACAACTAGAACTAAAATTCACAGAATTCAATTTCACACTTAAGAACTAAACTTCAATATATTCAAAAAAATCGCTTACTCACTACACAATAATAATTTCAATATAATACTGTCAAAGTTGTGGCTACTTTGACCAATGGCACTATATGTATATATATATAGGTATATAAATATATTAATTAATATGAAATATAATATATGATTAATCAAAGATGTACTCACCAGTATAAAACTATGGAATCGACTTTATGGCGTTGGTAATCAAATAGTTAGTGATTATCTTGTTCTAGTCGTTCCCCGGAACAAGATACTTTACTTCGGTCGAGACCCAAAGCAAAGTTGTATTAGTCGTGTTTATTCTAGTCGGTACCCAGAATAAATATCTTTATCTCAGTCGAGACCCAAGATAAAGGTTTGAGATTAGTGAGTGTTATTCTAGTCGCTACCCGGAATAACTATCTTTATCTCAGTCGAGACCCAAGATAAAGGTTTGAGTTAGTCTATGTTATTCTAGTCGCTACCCAGAATAACTATCTTTATCTCAGTCGGTACCCAAGATAAAGTTGTTGAGTTAGTAAAATTTATTCCAGTCGAAACCCAGAATAAATATCTTTATCTCAGTCGTTACCCAAGATAAAGTTATTAGGTTAGTAAATTTTATTCCAGTCGAGACCCAGAATAAATATTTTTATCTCAGTCGGTACCCAAGATAAAGTTGTTATTAGTAAGATTTATTCCAGTCGAGACCCAGAATAAATATCTTTATCTCAGTCGCTACCCAAGATAAAGTTATTAGGTTAGTAAGTTTTATTCCAGTCGAGACCCAGAATAAATATCTTTATCTCAGTCGGTACCCAAGATAAAGTTGTTATTAGTAAGATTTATTCCAGTCGAGACCCAGAATAAATATCTTTATCTCAGTCGTTACCCAAGATAAAGTTGTTATGTTAGTAGAATTTATTCCAGTCGAGACCCAGAATAAATATCTTTATCTCAGTCGTTACCCAAGATAAAGTTAATATGTTAGTAGAATTTATTCCAGTCGAGACCCAGAATAAATATCTTTATCTCAGTCGTTACCCAAGATAAAGTTAATATGTTAGTAGAATTTATTCCAGTCGAGACCCAGAATAAATATCTTTATCTCAGTCGTTACCCAAGATAAAGTTAATATGTTAGTAGAATTTATTCCAGTCGAGACCCAGAATAAATATCTTTATCTCAGTCGTTACCCAAGATAAAGTTAATTTGTTAATAATTATCTTTGATTACACTAGGCCAAGTCGAATTCCAAAATGATGCGCACTCTATAGAAGCTGGATACTAAAAGAGCAAGATTCAAGTTGGCCTGCGACTTATATTGCCTCTGAACTGCGCACGGCACCAACAAATTATTTTACCTTGCGCATAACAACCAAAGTACATTGACCTTAGCAGCTGTGCGTAGGTAACAACAGAAAGTCCGTTGACCTTAACAGCTGTGCGTAGGTCAGACGAGTGCATTGACCTTAGCAGCTATGCTTAGTAGGTACAACGTATTAACTGAACTAATAGAATATACCTATACATACACAATATGGCCATTTCTAAATAATTTTTAGTTAATACTAAAATGTTTTATGCCTTTTAAGCTAAGTAATAATTTGCTAATAATATAGATTTTAATTTCAATTAAAAGCTTGATGAATTCTGTCGATCGTGTCGAGATTTTGTAATGTGGAATGTAGCGATCATGTGTCGATTGTTGTCTCCACTAAAAAACTGCTTTATCGACGAGCTTGTAGGTAGGTATATGTAGCTTCGTTCCCAACCTAGTTTCAATAATAAGAAATGCTTGGAATTAAAATCTTTTGAATGATTTAATTTTCAGGTGGCTATTTAATGTTGGTTTGAACAAAGTATTTAATTTATTAATAAAATCTAACTCTAGGAAAAAACAGTCGGAAATAACACCAAGGAATAAATTTCCAAGTTAATCACTGCACTGCCCAAATCACAAAAGAGATCGAATCAAGTCAAACTGCTGTTTATATAGCCAGCATTTTGCACACGGCACCACAGAATGGTAGTCAAAGGCGTATGGCACCTCATCATTTGTTTATGGAGTGTTACCATTTTAGTTATTGTTGTTAACAAGCTGCTCTCAAATTATTATCTAAAAAATATTTTGAGTAAGTTCAATTTATTTCTAATCCAATATGGTCTAAATACCAAAAAACTTTCGCTTTTTGTTGAATTAGAATTTTTACTTACCAAGAATAATTTGAGCTGAATTACACGTAGCTGGGAAGCAGCACGCATGAGTTGCTGCCCTTGTTTCTAGATGTACCATCACAATATTCTCATGTGCAGTGACTTCTTATATAATGAGTGCAGTTTGTATGCTGCTCGTGCTGCAGTTTGATACTTGAATTTTGGGTTGTTTCATATTCTTGATCTTTCCTCTGTGAACTCTAATGTATGTTAGTAGCATGTACGCCCTAAGCAATGCTTCGGTTGAAATGGTGCTGCTATTTCGTTCCAGTACATACATTGTTCCATTTTGTGTTCTAGTGCCATTCTTCTTTAACGTTGTTACCTTTTGTATACATTCTTATGTTGATGTCAGTAGATGTCATATCAATGACAATTCGCTACTATTGAACACTTAAGGGTATTAATTTTGAACTAATCTCCATTCCTTGCTTGTTTTGCGTTACTATTATTCGTGAGTAGAATAAGTGCGATGTCCCAAACTAGCCGTCATCCAATTGGATGATATTTGCATCAAGTGAAGGAATAAATGATTAGGTAACCGATTTAATGATTTAAGATTAGATATGGCTCTCTGATTTTGTTGAATGGATGAATGTAAATCGTCCCTGCTTAAAGCAATGTACACCGCTGGATATTGTGACCTCATATTATTCAGCGCTGAATCATTACAGCTGGTGAGCATCTGAGTGATTGAGCAGCTTTACATCCGGGCATTCTTCAATCTGAGTTGATTAAGACTTTCCGTAAGTAGTTTAATTGGAGCTTTGTTTATTCAAATTTAACTAATTTGTTCTCTTTCACATGTTGACTCCTGTTTAGAACAGATAACCCCTAAAATTGCCCTAGATCCATCCTGCTTTTCTTATGAGCAGCTTCCCAGTCTGATAAGGAGTAGTTACCTAATAGCCTGCCTTTTTTATTCATCAAAGCGGGGTCACCCTCAAAAAATGTGTTGGACGGATTGGATCTCTTCCGAATCTTTATAGCTTCTGCAGAAATCGGTCACCGCTATACCCAGTTTTCTAGCATGGTCTTCTATGGCCCAGTGACCCGTAATTGCTCCTCCTAGATTCCTGGTGTATGTTCTATTGCCATTTTGAGGCCACAATTGCTTCGCGATTCGGCAGGCTTCCTTGTTGAACCACCGAAAGCTTGCCTTATGATAAGCACTCCTGCTGATCTCCCCTTTTAAAGCTCCGGTCAGAATCCCCACATAAGATCTCTCTGCGCAGGTATAAAATTCAGAGCTCTTTATATCCTTGTGGCCAGGTGACCAGCATATGTGTATCATTCCAATTTATAATTGAAAGTAAAATTAGCAGCCAAGTAAGAACGCCTACAGAGCATCTATTCGCCTCTTGCCCAAAACCTAATTTAGATCTGAATTTAAACTTGAGTAAATGCGCCAATTGTTGCGAATGTGTTCCATTCCTTTTCAGCCGTTTGTATGTCAGGACAGGGAACAGAAAAGATGGAAGGGAACTTCCTTCTGGACGAAAGAAGAAAGGGGCGAAAAGAAAAAAAATTAACGTGGACTCCTTCCTCTGGGCTTTTGATAAAGTATGTAATTGTAACATATACAGCCAAGCAGCTTATTATTGACTATACGTATGTATACTGGTGAGAAAGTGAAATAAACTAAAAACTACGAACAAAACAAAGGGCAAAACGTTTACTCAGAAGTGAATTATGTAATTTAACTGGAAAATAGCAAAGCAATAAAATAAGGAAAAACTATGCACAAAAAATAAGCAACGCAGAAATTAAACAAACAAAACTAATAAATAAAAGGACACGACATGCAAAATTTCGAGACTGGAACACGTGGAACAAAAACAAAAAAACTCTAATAAAACAGAGAAAATTGGAATCTATATAAGGGAACGCATGTGAAATTATTTAATTAGTTAGTAATGTTGCATAATTGTTTAGATACGATAGACTTTGTTACATTGATTTAATTCTTTTTAGTTATATGCATGCATTTTCTTATAGTAGTTATATATATATTCATTGATTCCTTTATATTTAGATTAAATAAAATATGTGGAGACCTTCGGAGATTAGGTAGTGCTTAAGTAAGATTGTGAAGGAATTGTTAATACGGTGCTCCAGCACTAACTCCAAGTCTTTTTTTATCACCGACCATAAGAAGAAAGAACTCAGTTTAAAAACCTAAAAAAAAAAACAAGTTTTCAAGTATATACTATTTCTATAAATTATGTTCTCATTAGAGGGTCAAAATATTTGGTTTTGTCGCTGAACGAAGTATAGCTTTACGGAATGACCTCGCCTGGGAAACATTAAGCCAGACATTAGATAGCGTCACCTTGTGCCGTGTAGTCAATTCTCAAGGCTAATTTTCATAACTGCACTAATTTTTATTTAACCAGCACAGCATCCAGCGCCGTAATGGCTCTGCACATAGATGCCAATTTTGACGCCTGGTAAATCGCTACGAGCTCTACCTGACGAAATTTGTCCTACAATCTATAAGACTCGTGCATTGGCAGTCTATGCAGTACATTCCCGCCCCTGTGCCCGCAGTCGTCTTGGGTGCATCCGTAAAAATAGAGGTATCGGATGACACCACCATCTCCTTTGCCAACCCAATCACTTTTGGTGGGCATCATTGCATTGCCACCTTCACCAAAAGTTGGGAAAGGTATTCGATAATCAATTTCTCCCCCCTCTCTCACTGTAGTCAATCTTCCAAATTAGTCCATGGAATGCGCAAAACTTATCTACATCCACCAACCCCCCGCTCTCAGCATGGCAGCGTTAATTGCACCTACACTCCTGCAGTGGAGATCTAGTGGCAATAAATCAAGCATGCCCTCCAGTGCTGCCGTGGGCTTGGTGCGGAAACACCCAGTTATTCCCTAGTTATTCCCTCTGGGTTTCTGACAACACATCCAGATTGCATTTCCTGGTCAGTGCCGTCCACCACACCCTGGAGCCGTAGCAGAGGATTGGCCGAACTATGGCTGTTTACACCCATCGTACCACCCCGGGGTTTTAATCACTAGTTGCCGCCATTTCATTCAGTTTGTTGAAGTGCAACCCTTCCGAATTTGTTAAGCCGAGTTTTGCTAAACGTTTCTTAGGCTCCAATATCCCTTAATCCAATAATATCTTTTTTTCACAATTTTCATTAAAATACATTTACAAGTGCATTTATTACAAAAACCTTAAAAATACCGCGCTCGCGTTAAAAAAAAAGCAATACAAAAAATAAAAAATAAAAAAAAACTGTTGATAAGAACAATAGTTAATGAGCATTAGTTGCTACTTTCCCATGTCTTTTAAAAGCATTCTCTTGTAAGAAAAGACAGAAACCCGGGGTTCATTTTGATGCTCTTTTGTTACAGCGTCACTGATAAAATCTTAAAACCCAACAGTCGTCTGTGAGTTCTATATTTTTCTACTTACATTTGAAGAGAATGTGCTAACATGCATGTACATAAATATATACATTGTAGGTACATATATACATATATGTATGTATAGACTCTTATTCATGGGAAGATTTCATCTTTTCTTGAGTCTCCTTTCTGTGACACGATTCGAATTTTTTTCCTGTCCTTTATTTCTGCCATGATAAAGCCCCATTTTCACTTGTCTAATGTCTGTTAAATGTAGTGTGTGTCAAATAAAGCTCTTAAGTTGCCAAGCTGCTCCATTAAAAATCTTACGTGAAAACAACTAAAAGTTTTCTATTCCTTAAAACAATCAACAGGAAAACTAGTGAGGTCCGTGAAATGTTGTGTTCTATTGAGCGCTGGGTAAAGTTCTAGTTTAACGTTTTCATCGCATACAAACATACATGTTTGCAACGCATGGAGAAAAGTAAATAAAAATATGAGAGGTACCTTTTAAGTTAAAATGACCGTTTCAAACTAAAATATTTACTTGAAGTAAAAACACAGCATGTTTAGTAGTAAGGTGGGAAAGTGTAAATTTTCCTTTACCCGTCCTTCGAGACTTATACTTAAATACTTCATTTTATCGTATCGGGACAAAAACCTGTTCCAACGCACCATGTAGAATTGAAATTTTAACCTTTATTGAAATGGAGAGCCGATTGCTGTTAAGAGTTACTAGGTCGGGACTTAAGAAAGCATAATCAAACATAAAATATGCATTTTAACATGGTTAGGGTAAAAAGGATGCGTATAAGTGTAAAGGATGAAGATGAATGGCTGCAGGGCTCTGTTGAATTCGTGAAGTTATTTCTACCCAAGCATTTTCTTGTAATTGTTAAAAATAAAATATTGGATTCAACTGGAAGATTAGACGTTATGTTAAAATTTACAATTATTCATTAATTTTGAAAATGAGGTAAGCTCCTAGTATTTTCTTCAGCATGTTGGTTTGCCGCCATGCTTTCTGTTAGTAGGGGGTAACCGTTTGCCAATAGGGGAGAATTTAGGGTTGGTTTTTTTTTCTCTAGGTCTAATTGGCGAATTTAATTTTTAGATTTAAACACGAGAAGAGACACTCTTTAAGTTTTATTTCTTCATTCACAAGAATCCGTTTTCAAGAACTATACTATTTTAAGTTTAAATTGAAACTTAGTCTTTATATATAGTACAAAACGAGAAGATAAACACTTTGAGTTTCGCCTTTCTATTCAAAAAATTTGTTTTCAAGCTCAATACAAATTTAAGTTTGATTCCTTTATTAAAATGATTTATTGTCAATATCAAGACTGATTCAAGTTTAACTTCTTTATTAAATAGAATTTGTTTTCAATATCAAAACTAATTCAAGTTCAGGTTGCGAACTTAACACGAAAAGAAAAACACTCTTTGATCGCGACGTTCTACACCAAATTTTATGTACCGAAAAAAGTTTGATCATCTCCAGTACGGGAACACTCATATGCTCAATCTGTTCAGTAATCGCGTTTACGTTATTTATGATGAATTCATTTCTAGCGAGCATGGTCAGTAAAGCATACAATATATGAATATTTTTATATCCTAGATGATGAAACCATAGTGTATAAAAAGTTCCTCATTAAGTTTGTAAAACCTAGAAATAATGATGGTACAGCAAAATGCATTGGACACCCAAGCATAATATTAAAATTTATTTTGATTTTTGCATGTACGTCCATCCTCATGATAACTCGAGGACGAGGATTAAATCGCTTATATACGTTTTGGGGAAAAATCCAATCACTTCGTAAATAGCTTCAACTAAGGTACCTGCGGCAAATAAAGCCCGGAAGGTATTAAGGCCCACATTTAAAAATGTTCACTAAAATGAATCGCATCAACCTCATGTGCACATGTATTAAGTCGACATGAACGCCGTCAACGGGGCTTCTGGCAGCCCGCGCCGCCATCTTACCAGTAGCGAACGGTACGTC
Source organism: Dioctria rufipes (assembly GCA_963924295.1). Classification (NCBI taxonomy): domain Eukaryota; kingdom Metazoa; phylum Arthropoda; class Insecta; order Diptera; family Asilidae; genus Dioctria; species Dioctria rufipes. The sequence continues at coordinate 53,159,823 of OZ002740.1, forward strand.
ATCGAGAGGAGTATGGCTGTTTGGAATTATAATTTTCGCATAGAAAATATCATACGTTCGTTGTTTAATTGATTTCCACATGCAGTAACTTGTTTAGTTTGAACTTTAGGTGATTTCGGTGTTTATTATCGCCCACCCCCTAGATGAAATCTATAGGGTACACTAAGTTTGTCATTCGATTTGTAACACCTCGAAATAATGATGGTAGAGCAAAATGTATTGGACACCCACGCATAATATTAAAAGTTATTTTGATTTTTGCATGTCCGTCCGTCCGTCCGTCTGTGCGCACGATAACTCGAGAACGCGTATACTTAGAGAGCAAAAATTTTATACACGGACTTTAAAAAAAAAGTGAAATTAAGTTCGAAAATGAGATAAATCGGGCAACTCCTTCGTGGGGTTGCCATATAAAAATTTCGTTTTCCGCTGTATATTTGGACACTGCCTGAGAACGCGTCGACGTAGAGAGCTGAAATTTCGTACATGATGATTTTACTATATTAGCAAATAAAATATCAAAAATGGACTAAATCGGGCAACTCCTTCTTGGTGTTGCCATATAAAAATTTAAGTCTTTTACGTATACTTTGAAAACGATCAGTCTAAGACATTTCTATTGTACCAAAAACTTCTGCAGAATACGAAATCCTATAAAATTGGTCTGTCTGACCAACCGTTCTAGAAATATATGCGAAAAACAACTTCAAAATCAAACTTGAATAGATCGGTGACCATACGAAATTAATACGGGCATTCATCTAGGGTATCATAAGAATTGGTCTTAGACCAATTCTAGTTTTTTTTACTTGTTTTATTAATGAGTAATTTTTTTAAATCTTGTCATAGGTGTAATTAGGCCCACTGGAGTAGACCGTGGGCCTTATTACCCTACCTAATCTAAATTCTCAATGCAACTAATGTTCCTATACAGGAATATGATTGCGACATAATTTTTGTTCCCATGAATGAAGACTGTTTGGATTTGATCTCTTGTACGTTAGGAAATTTATAACTAAAGCTGTTGGGGCCATATTATTTCCCAGGGGTCTAAAGAGACCATTTTTATTCGAAATTATTAAAATTAACCCAATTTTGTTGACTTTCTTAGTATTAGCATGTTTGAATGATTCCCCTCTGATTAAGATTTTGAAAAAAGCTAATTTTTTCTTTGGGCTTTATTATATTGTGGTAGTTTAATAAGGCCCTTGAAAAAGGATTTGTAAAACTGATTTATTTTTTCAAATAACCACTTCTGTTACATTTTCTATTTTTTTTAGTTGTGAAAATAAATAATCTTCACGGAAAACTTGTTTTTGTAGTTCTATATCACCAAAACTTGATTTATTGCATTTTCACATTAGGTGGGCCTTATTTGCCGCAGATACCTTATTGTTAGGATTATGCCTCAAAACGAAACCCACCGAATTTTTCTAATTTCACTTTTATTAGCAATATATATATATATATATATACATATAAAGGTATCCCAAATTAGCTTTATAACTATATTTAATTACCGTTTCAAAACTTCTTGCGATTAAAGATCTCGACAGACTACCTTTTCTTTGATATTCACAAGTTGTCTTTTCGTTGAATAAATTTGTCAGGTAAGCACTTTTTATTTCTCTCACAATAAGTTGTGCACTTTTGTGAGGTATTAATATGACACCTTTAGGGTGCTTCTATGGTAACATGAAAATGTGGGAAATTGGATTTATTAAAAATGCTGCTATTGCAATATGGTTTTGTTTTTGTCATAATTTTGTATGTGTGTGGATCTGGTAGATCCGGTATCTGTTTTGTTGTTAGGTCATGTTGTAGGTAAATATATGTAACTAACGTGAAATTTTTCTCATAGGCTTTTAAAAAGAAAGTCAAATTAATTTTGAAAAAGGGACAACTCTGGTAACTCTTTTATTGGGTTGCCATACAAAAATTTCGTTTTCTCACTTCATATTTGGACACTATTCGGGAACGCGTCTACGGCGAGAGCTGAAATTTGGTCCATGGGGTTTTCTCAGCAAAAGTAAATAAACTTTCGAAAACGGATTAGATTTGGTAACTCTTGTCAAAAATCCCCAAAACCTTTCCTTTATATATGGTGAAATTAAATACATTGATGAAAAATAATTGAACAAGTGTAGAAGAAGAAAAAAAGGAAAAGTTATCTTCTCGTAAATTTATAAAATCATATATCAGTAAAAAAAAAAAAAAAAAAAAAAAAAACTGAAGCTTCATTCTGCCGCCGTCGTAAGAATTGCATTTCTTTCCGTAAAAAATTCAAATCACTCAACTACTTCAAGAGAATGGTCGCGAAGGTAAGGAGTGAAAGATGTTATAGTTTCGCTCTAACGATCCCGACTTTTTAAAAAAAAGTGATCATTTTACGACGAGTGGCTATCTAAACAAGCACAGCAATGGGTTTGGGGTAATTGAAAGCTAGAGATTAATTTTTGAATGATCTCTGCATCCTCATGGAGGAGAGTGTTATGTGCTATTCGGCCTGATGGGGCTAGTGGATCCTTATTTTTAGAATATCCGGGGAGAATATCGTGTCTGTTGCTATGCTGAGGACGTGTGATGCTGCAATAGCTTTTTTTCTCAAAAGTTGCACAACGAGGTCTCTAGCACATGTAGTTCCAACAGCACGGCGCTATATGCCATAGACAGCTCGTGAAACAATCGAAATTATGAAGAACGTATGTCGCAGTCAATGTCCAAATCAATGTCAATGTCCAAATCAAGTGATGTTGATTGCTGACCTCGTCTATTTGATTGAATGCGTCAGAATTTTTTCTTTTGGATCTATTTAAGAAAAGTTTTTAAAGCTGACAATTAATCCAAGAACTAAATGCCAACGTTCCTGACACCACAAAATTTTTTAAGGAATTAAAATATCTTAAGTTCAATTGAAATCAGCACGTCCAATGGCTCTTCTATCTCTTAGAGTGATTTAGTACACAATTTTGGTATGAAGTTTATTTTTCTATCACTTTTTTTTATTATTTGAATTTTTTATAAACTTGATTTTAAATTTACTTTAAATGAGAATTCTTTCCTAGTTTTAATCTGTGTATCATTTGGTTTTACCATCCACTTTAGTATTACTTACCCCACACTACAATAAAAGAATTATTTCTTAAATTCTACAAACATGTTATTCTTTGTTACATAAACACATATATACAATTTTGTTTTAACAACCCATATTTTGGTCATTAAACGATAAGTAAGACTATAAAAATATAAAGCGAAGTGAAACCCCACAATACAACAACCCATCGAAACTCATAACTGAATTTCTTTGCAAATGTAAAGCCCATATCCTATGCACTAAAAACTCCATGAACATTTTTTAACTTTAAAGCTTATACGATTTTTAGGGCTCTTTTCCTTAAGCAAATGTTTACTTATGGATTCAGCTGCAATTTGGAACGATGGGATGGAATATGTTAATATGTCATAAATTACTTGCAGCAATCTTCCGTGTGCTTGAAAAATATCATTCGTAAATATTCACAACTATTCGCCATCTATTTAAATGAGCGCACAAGAAATGCAAAAACAGATTGCATGGATATTATTTCATTATTGAAATTTATAGCTCTTTTACGGCTGACGAATATGTGCGTAGTGCTCATAAATATTTCTGTAAATATGACATTTTGTTAGCGAATGGAAGTTTTTCACTAAAACTAAAACTAAAACTTCCTATTGCAAAGATCTCATAGTTAAACAGGTAGTATAAAAATTTGAAAACTGCATTAGAGAGAATAGATAAGATAATTGTTGGTAGTTAATTTGATTTGGGTAAAAATGTTTAAATTTATTTTTACTACTTTATAGGAACAAATATTTGACCAACACTTAAAATGGTTTTCCGAAAACGGACAGCCCAAACTTATTATATCTTATTCATCTGTTCACACGATAATTTGAAGACGCGCCATTGACCATCAAAGTAGTATTATGAAAAATGTGAAGTCAAATTCGCAAATCGACATGTGAATTAGTTTGGATCAAAATTTTGTTTTTGTTGAATTAATGAAGTTGACATCTTCTCTTCTGACGCTGTATAGCCTCATAGCATCTTCCCAAGTTTTGTAGAGCACAGCTTATCTTTGCCACATTTACAATGGCCCTCAATAGTTGCTTAGCGTTCAGTGAATCTCCCTCTCTATGAAAAGAGGCGCTAATAGTTTCAATGCAATAAACTTGCTTTCGTAATAGATTCAAGTATTTTAGAATAACAATCCGTTATTTTTTCTAGTGTAGACTTTGCGAAAGTTATTGGCAAACAAAATATTTGAGCACTTATAGGTGATTCATATGAGATAATTGTACTGTTGACAAACGTAGTTGCGAAGGATCTTTTGAAAATTACTATATATCGCGTTACGCTCTTAGTACTTGTCGACTTCTCGAAAAAAATTTATGGAATCGATCATGTATATGTTCTTAACAAGCTAGTGGGCTTCTTTGAATTTAGTTGGTCTATTTTGGGAGAAACTTCCGAAACGGGGTCTCGCCCAATTAAATAACCACTATTATAGGATGATACCCTAAGTAATTCCACAACATACTATATAGGTCATTATATGCGGAAATGCTATTTAAGGACGAAAAGGACCTCCAAAGTTTGAAAATCCCTTTTTAATATATCAAGAATTACAGGACATATCCCAACAAGATGGGTATCATTTTAAAGGTAATGTTATTACCTTTTAAAAGAGCTATAATGCATTCCAATTTAAGTAGTACTTTTCGAGATATAACGGTTTTTTGAAAATTTTCTTATTTTTTTGGGAAAAACGGTCATTTTTTTTCGAAAAACCCGTAATTAAGATATAAATTTTTTTCTGATATGAGAAAGCCTAATTCCTAACCTTTAATTTGATATATAACATATCTACCTCTTTTAACTGTACAATTAGCTATACACAATTTTTCTTCTTAAGGTGCGTATCTTTGGAGCCATTATTTTGTTTTCATTTTTAAAATTCCGAACTGCTCACTGCAAATAACCGTTAAACAATTATGTTTTTTTAAGTTAATAGAACATAATGAAAATACTTCTCAGGTCTGTGATGAAATTGCGTCATCAAAAATCCCAACTTCAATATACTGACAAATAAAATACGTACAGTGAAATATTCTGAATGTCACAAATCTCGACAAGTAAAAAGCCCGCAAGCTATAACCCCGATTATATAGGTGATTCTGCAATGCACAAACAGACCCCGCCCGCCTGCGCTACACGTTCTACGCACGCCGGTCTGTTTGTGCATTGCAGAATCACCTATATAATCTTAATATAGCCGGTACCCGCGCCTGTTTGTGTTTTGTATACCACTAAGCTAAAATTCGAAAAACCGTTACTCTAATAATTTATTATTTCTTGAAATTGTTTTGCTTTGTAGAGTGTTAGTTCTGCTTGAGTAAAAACGGAGTTTTTTAAAGCTCTAGTTTATTTTATTAGCGATAAATTATTAGAATACCTAAAATCTATAATAAACATGACAAGGTAGGTAATTGAAAAATAAACTAGCTACGGAAATTATGTACTTATTTAGTTCGTTTTTATTAGCTGCAGTTGGAATTTAATGAAACTGTTTCATCACATCAAGGGTCACGATTCAACAATTGAATGGATTTCAAATATTGGCCTTTTACCAAAAACAAAATACTGCCGGCGTCACAGAAAAGAAATGACATTGCAAGATGGTCACCATTTAGGCTGTTTTGTGTGCAACTTTCGCGGGAAACGTCATAAAATTGCCAGGGCTACCAATACATGGTTTGAAAATAATCATATATCCCCGCAAGCATGTATGATTATTACATACTGCTTTGCTAATGAATATTCATTTCAAGCCACGATTAAAGAGAGCAGTATTGTAGACGATATTACCATTTCATCAGAAACCGTAGCAGATAAATTTTCCTTTGCACGAGAAATCTTGATGCTTGCGTTAGACCGCAAATATGAAGAACATGGTAAAATTGGTGGCCCTGGTTGCATCGTAGAAATTGATGAAACCAAAGTTGGGAAGAGGAAATTTGACCGTGGCAGAATAGTTGAAGGAAACTGGATTTTGGGAATGATTGAAAGAGGTAGTACAAACTATAGACTGGAGATCTGTCCTAATAACAATCGCAGTGCGGAAACACTTCTCAAGTTGATTAGAAAACATGTTCAACCCGGAAGTGAAATCTTTACGGATTGCTGGAAGGGATATATAAATCTATCGGAGCACGGCTATGCACACAAAACTGTAAATCATTCCCAGAATTTTGTTGACCCGTACACTGGAACGCATACGCAAACTATTGAGAATAGCTGGCGTCACCTCAAGTTCAGGCTAACGAGAGGAGGGGTGAGAAAGGAAAATTTAGATCTCCATTTATGTGAGTTTCTTTGGAGAAGGATGGTGAAAAAAGACGGAGAAGATCCTTTCATCACTCTTCTTGAGGATATAAAGGAAGTATATCCGGGCGCAAAGTAGAACATACTTTCCTTTAAGGACTATCAAGTTTTCCACAATTTACTCTTTGTTCCTATTCGTAATAAATATGTTCAAGCTCATACTAAAAATCTTTTAATTTCTTCTACAAATATTTTTGACGCACATATATTTCCTTGTTCAAAAATTTTAAAATATCGCTAATACTACATAAAAATATTTTGTAAAAGGCAAATTTTTTCTTTATTTACAATTAATTTAAAAAATCAAAATTGTTTAACGGTTATTTGCAGTGAGCAGTTTGGAATTTTAAAATGAAAACAAAATAATGGCTCCAAAGATACGCACCTTAAGAAGAAAAATTGTGTATAGCTAATTGTACAGTTAAAAGAGGTAGATATGTTATATATCAAATTAAAGGTTAGGAATTAGGCTTTCTCATATCAGAAAAAAATGTATATCTTAATTACGGGTTTTTCGAAAAAAAATGACCGTTTTTCCCAAAAAAATAGGAAAATTTTCAAAAAACCGTTATATCTCGAAAAGTACTACTTAAATTGGAATGCATTATAGCTCTTTTAAAAGGTAATAACATTACCTTTAAAATGATACCCATCTTGTTGGGATATGTCCTGTAATTCTTGATATATTAAAAAGGGATTTTAAAACTTTGGAGGTCCTTTTCGTCCTTAAATAGCATTTCCGCATATAATGACCTATATAGTATGTTGTGGAATTACTTAGGGTATCATCCTATAATAGTGGTTATTTAATTGGGCGAGACCCCGTTTCGGAAGTTTAGCCCTATTTTGAAATTAATAATTAGCTTTTTCAAAATGTCTTCTTTTTCCATCTTTTCTCTACTAGTGATGTACCTGAAGGCTCAAAATTAGGACCTCTACTTTTTAGAAATTTTATTAATAATATGCTAAGTTTTAACAAAAATAGTTCGTTTCATTTATAGGCTGATAATGTGCAAAACTATATACTAACATAGATAATCTCATTGACCGTTTAGAGCAATAAGTGAGCAGATTTTATGAAAATCTACAAATTGTCAGTCAACAATAATTAGCTGCACTTATGACGGTCATGATTTTACCTATCATCCGCTTTTCGATATATTCAGAAAGTTAAAAATCAGGTATTATTTTAAATTCTGGAATAGGTTGGTGTGATTATATAAAAATGTAACTAGCTTGAGATTTATGGAGTATTCCGCCGACCTTGGTCGTATGCTGTCATATTTGCTATCGACCTGCCAGCTTTACAGGGCGTTAATGCTGTCGTTTCTCTTACCCAATTCTATCATTCAACTTAGACTCAGCAAAAAAATACTTTTTTAGATAATGTATCTTACTAGATGAATTGATGAAATTTTTGCTATAGTAATATAAACCTTTAAAAAAATCCCCTAACATTCCAATTCTATGAAAATTAAACTCAAAGGCTCATGAATTTCATTTTCTCATGAAGGAGCAACTTGACATTCCTCTTTTTCTGAGACGAAGAAAAAGCTCAGTTTTAATCTGTAAGTGCCGAAGTCGAGTAGTAGAAAATGGCAGTTAGTTTTGGTGTGGTAAATGAATTCTCTGTAACTTCTTATGAAATAATTATGGAAAAAGCTTAGTGATTAATCGAATTGTTGTTTATAATCAGAAGAAAACTAATTTGTCTTAACTTAATTAAATCAAAAACGATTTTTAAGATTTTTCTTAACGGTTAGCTTCGATTTTGATATTGACGTTTATGCCCATCGCAAAATATCTTGCAAATTTTATCCTCTCAAGTTGTAAGCAATCAGTAATTTCTTAGGTTCTACAGATTTCTCTACGTTTTTTATGCTCAGCTACACGAAGGTTGCTGATCAACCGGTGGCGACATTAAGGCAATTTTACTCGATCCAATTCCTATATCTTGTCTGTTTTAACTACTGACTGTATTGACCTGATTAGTATTTTGATAAGTATAAATAAGTTTGTAAGTCAATCTGGATTTGTTCCCTCCAAGGGATACAGATCTATGAACTATAATTTATCGAATTTTACTTCAGTAATCAAATTTTCTTTAAGCTTTCATCTTCATCTCTGTGCATTCCTACCTACAGTATCAGGAAAGTCAACATGTGGCTACGTATTGTCCTCCTTGACTAGAGAAGTCGTAATAGACGATGTTGGTTGCAACAAGTCGATTTCAGGATTAGAGGCTCTATCCATAGGGGATATGTCTTGGTAATAACAGTAATCCTCGACTTATAAGCCCTCACTTAAACAACCGCTCGGAAGTATTTCATAGGAGCTATCGATAAGGAAAAAAACCTCTAACCACAAACTAGGCTCTAAATACATCAGTCTCATGGCATAACCACTTGCACGATCTTTTTGTAGATTTTATTATCTCTTTGTTAGCGTATATACCTTCTTAGCTGGTAAGAGATTCTTTGTAGATACTGGTTATCTTCGGTCGATTACAGTTTTTTCTCTCTGTTCTTAATAGACTGACCTTGATTGTACTTATGTCGCTCACCTAGTTCGGACTAGATAGCCAAAGCAAACAAATTGGTATCTACATACATGCTTACTATACAGATAAAAATTTGTCTACTTTTCTCTCGTGATAACTCATACGTTAAACGCAATATCCAGTAAATTCCGTGGACACATCTTAGAATTAAGACAGAGTGATTTTTATCCTAAAAAAAAACAAAAAAAACAAAAAAAAAATAGTTCGAAGAAGATATTCAAAATATTTTCCAAGAAGGCAGTAAGTGTATTATATTTATTTGAAATTAGTTAATTTTTTCGTATTTGTGCTGCTTATAGAACTTTTTGTTTGTATGAATATGAATTTCCTTTTTGTTTATGCTAATTTCACTGAGGGCCGGTTTCACAGATCAAGTTTAAACTTAAGATGTGGTTTAAAGTCAGTTTATCTCTTCAACGCAGTTTCACAGTGACATTTCGTGCGTTTCAAAGATTCTTTACTCATTTTCGTAGGTTTAATTAATTTATTTTATTTTTTATTTTATTTTTTTCACTTTCGTAGGTTTAATTCATTAATTTTTTTTTGTCACAACGATTTGGCCGGCAATATTTTGACAATAAATGACTCACAATAGTTTGCTAGTTCACAATTGTACAGAAAATAGCTTGTTAGTTCAAAATTCCATAGTGCTGCCATTTTAAAAAATGTCGAAGACTGTGAAACTCATTTTGGTTTAAACTCAGTTTAAACTACGAACGGAGTTTAACTAATACTGAATTTAAACTCGAACTGTGAAACCAGCCCTAAGAGTCTATCGAATTAATAATTTTACTTCTGATATCGACATCCTTTTCAATTATGATAATCACCAATCAAATTGAATTTAATTCTCAAAAGTCGCGAGAATATTTGAAAAGAACAAACCATCCATCTTGCAAAATAATTTTCCATTATTTACACGTAATGAATTTAAAATTTTAAATAGTAATTGGTTTTAAATCAGCTGTAAAAAAAATCTCAAAGGTCGTGCTAGTTTATTCGATAATCCTATGACCTTGTGTCTCGCATCTATACACTGACTTAGAATTTTTATGATGATTTAACGTTCATATATAAGGCATCTTAAAAGCACGCACTATTTTATAAAAACTTTGATGAAGTATAAAGTTTCTAGATCATCTTCTGTATATATATATATGTACATACTTCTGTAAATAAGGCAACCTCAACTCAAGCATCTTTTCGACATTTTTCAACCCAAAGACCTTTTTCTGGAGTGAATAGATACTAAAATTTCTTTATTGAATCCCGTAAGTTCCATGCTTTTTTACTTCTCATCAGGAGATGGACATGCTTATACATATCTACCCTTGAAAGGTCAATCGTCAGTTTCCTTGATGGAGGTTGTTTTGTATTTCAGCGTAAAATACCAAAACATCCATGAAGGAGTATATGAACCCATAGTGAGCGCGCTCAGTGTGGAGATTTACTTTTCCGTTGGAATGAATCATTTTCATTGATGTGATTAAGTTTAAAGTACCAAGAATCTTATCATTCTTATCACGTTTCATGGAAATATTCACTTAGTCTTACAAGGAAAATATTTGCAGTGTGGTGGAAAAGAATTGTTAGAATAATTTTGATTCTCTCCTTTCTCTCTATTTTCCTCTACCCAACCCCTCTTACCGATTTTTCCCAATATTTCGGTATATCGCACAACCATGCCTTCCGTTTCTTAACTCCGTTTCTCTCTCCTCTTCTTCTTCTTCTTCTTCTTCTTCTTCTTCTTCTCTTTCTCTTTTAAGATATTCTAAGGCAAGTGGTCTATAAATGGAAAGCAATGAGAAAGTCTTATGATAAGATTACACAAATATTTTGCTACAGATTATTCTGTACCTACATATCCCCGGTTAGGACGTCGCTTTAATTATTTAGTTCGGCAGATTTTGAATTATACACCACAGTATTTAAGATACAAAAGATATGTTACATATGGCCGGGAAGTAATTGAGATAAATTTATAATTGAGATAAATTTATTTACCGACACAATCAACACTTCATTGTTTCAATATGGCGGTCTATAAAAAGTTTGTAGTCTGCCGAGACTTTAAAACATATGAGTTGGTTGTTTTTTCCCCCGATTTTATTATAATAATTCGGAGAGGCAGGACAGTAATTTTGATACTTGCTCTTTTGAGTCTAATCATCGCAAAGAATGGCAGAAGCATAGTTATTTTTGAAATTATTTGAGTAGCACAACTCTTAGGCTATTAATTCAAGTACCATTAGGAATTTTTTTTGCAAGAATTAATAGATTTTTTAGCTCCTAGAAAAGAGCGGTATCGAAGCTGGCACTAATTCAGGAGTTTTGGACATAGCTTATAATGTCAATTGATCACAGTATATAGCGAACCTAGGATCCAATGACTGTGCTGAGTATCGATAGTGTGCTGGGGAGGATAATTACGCCGATACTAACCAAATACCCAGCACTGCAGAGATAGTGATAGAGCAACGGTAAGACGAGAGATCTATCATGAATGGTGAATGAAGTGAAACATTAACACCAAGCTAGCCATAGACAGACACAAACACACATGAATACAAAAGTAACAGGAACAATCAGAAGCCATAACTGAACAAAATTGTACCAAATAGATGAGAATAACACACATATATATATATAATGAACACAATACATATAGAGAAGAAAAATACGATACTAAAGAACAGATATTCAATTTTTCTTTTAAGATAAGAAAGACATACTGCTCGTAACACCGACCTTGAAAAAAAGAAGTAAGAGGCAGAAGATACGGAAACATGAACTTAACGGAGGTACAAGGCGGGTTTAAAAACCTAAAAAATTATGAATTTGAACTCAACGTCAGAGCTTTATTATCGTATGGACCCAAATTCATTTCTCCCAACCAAAGCAGAGATTCCGTAGACACATTAATCACTTTGAATAATATCAAGAAGATACTGAACATAAGAACGGATATTAAAATACTGAAGACGGCCAATGGAAAGGCAATTGTAGCACCATACAAGGAATACTACACGAAACTCCTAGAAGAAATGACCACGGAGGGAGTAGAAAGCAGACTATACAGAAGAATTGTAGACAAGGACATTATAAAGGTACAAAAAGCAATGGGAAATGCATACAAAAATAACCTAGAAGCAATTAGAAAGAATGGAATATATCTGGTGAAAGGAAACAACCAGAGCAGCACATGGTTGAGTAAGGAAAACATAGTCACGCTTACGAAATTAAGAGACTACGAGAACGATATAAGCATACTACATCCTGTCTTGAAAATCCACAATGAAGTACCAAAAATGAGAGCCATTGTATCAAAAATATAAAATATAAATACCAGACTAGGAGAGTACATCTACTGGGCACTAGACAGAATGCGACACTTAAGTGAACTTAAGTGAACAAATTGGACCTACTGAACGAAATAAAGAAACTAGAATGGAATGAAGATCACGTCATCATAACCATGGAGATCAAGGTCATGTAAAATAACCTAGGCTAATGAAACTTAAAGAAAGCATTAGAGACATCATAGGCCCAAAAATCAACAAAAAATACAACATGGCAAATCTTTGAATCTAATAGATTTTGATTTGAAGCAAGCCAATTACTTCAAAGTAGATAATGAAGCATTCAGCAAAATAAGGGGACCCCATTGGGAGGAAAAACATCGAGAAATACACAAGGTTATATATAGATCTGGCAATGAACAGGATCCACGACAAGCTAAAGCACATGATTGTGAAATTACTGAAAATGTATGTAGACGACTTCCTTTTATACATAAAGGAACAAAACATGGAAGCAGTGAGAAGAACAATATAAGAACAATTACGAATGGAACTTCTAAGAAAGGGAAAACTGCCGGATGGAGATAAATTATCTGAACTTTACAATAATTACGGAAAATGGAGGATTCAAAACAAAATGGTACAAAAAACCAATCGGATTCAACAGATTGTTCAACTACATGTCCAACCAACTCAACACATATAAAAGAAACACGATCATAACGAGAGTTAGTTATGCACTAAAAGTGACATATATATAATATATCGAGGACACCCTAGCGACACTGATAAGCGAGGTGGAAGACAACAGCCACCCCGACAGCACCAAGGATTATTTTGAACAAGGTATAAATAAAACGGAATTGACTATACCAAAAAACAGAAACTATTCCAATACCTCGAAAATAAATGTAGGATGAAGATAAAGAGCACACAAATGCGGGAATGAACTTAAGACATATAGACAGATCAATTGAAGAAGAAGAACACAACAATGGAACACATAACGCAAATAAACCAAACGGCAAGAATCGTGAGGCTGATACCATATAGTTCCCCTCAAGTTAACATAAGAAGCATGTATAACGCTAAAACAAAGAGGAACAGCAAAAATAAAGGACGCCCATACTTACACAGAGCACATGATATGAACAACCATATTACAAGACCTGAAGAATGGAACAATATCATATTATTCCAATGTGGTAACTGTGAATAAGAGCACATAACCCACACAGGCAAATTGGACACTGACGAAATGGTTGTAAGACAACTAGGAAACACAAATGGACAAATAAACAGACACAACCACTCCAAAGGAGACAGAACAAAAGAACAAGTCAAAATCACTGAAAAAATCGGAAGCCGGACTAAGGCAGCCAAATACATTGTAAACAATAGTAAGAAGGAGGTAAAAATAATAAACCTAAGAGAAACGGAGGCCAGCACCCACTACATAAGAACACGGACTCAAAACGGGGATTACAAAATCACAACAAGGCAAAGAACATAGGGGTAAATATCGTAAAATATAGGAGGGACATATGAGAAGGACAAAGTATGGGTTACATCCAGCCAACATGAACGACATCATAAACACATTGCGCAGACTGGACATAGGGGCAATAATACAGACCTGATGACATAAGGTTTTGGTGTGTTTTTTGCAAAATAGTGCATTTTCACACATTTCATACCTTTATAATAAGGAAAAAAACAGGTTGGGGAGTACAGGAAAACCATAATAGAATAGGAAAAGAAAAATAGGACAACGAACTAGAAGATGAGGATAGTAATAGAGGAAAAAACAACGTATAATTAAATAGATATATAAGAAAGCAGGAGAGATAAAGGTAACATAGCAGAAACACAATAGAAAGATAAAGAAAAGAAAACTAAGTACCAAAGGAAATCGAAACGAGACCACAGCGAAAAGTACGTCTTAAGAGAACGAGCATAAAATACGAAAGACAAAAACACTAGACAAAGACATAGAAGGAGAACAAAAAGGAAAGGTTAGAGATAAGAGAAGGTGGGATAAGAATGAAATTGACTAAACTAGACAGGTAACAATGTAGGATAGAGAAGAAAGAGCGTAAAAAAAGGAGATAGGTAGAAATAAAATAAAAAAATAAGACAGGAAAAGATAAACAAAGCATAAACGAAGAGTAGATTGAAAAACAAGGAGACAAATAGATAAAAATGGAAAATAAGGGAAATAAGTAAGAGAGATACAAGAAGAAACATATAAAAGGAAGGTAGGGTGCGATAGATGGGGAGAGGGTGGGGGTGGGGTGGGAAACACATTGGTTAAAAAGCCAAACTAGAGGCAACCTAGAAGGAAACTCGAATACAACGTCAATTAATCGCGTTGTTTTACAGACCTGATAGCTGAAGCGACCTCACAAAAATATAATAATAATAAGAAATAAGAAATTAGAAATAGGAAATATAATAAGAATGTAAGTAAAAACAACAATAGCAACAAAATTAAGGAAGCAGGATAAGGAATAGTTAAAATAACAAGGAGAAAATAAGACGTAGGAATAGCTAAATTAAAAAGGAGAGAATAAAACATACGATTCGCATGCCCATATGGAAGCAGAAGGAGTAGGAAACACAACAGAAGAATATACACAGAAGTTAGGACAAATAAAACACATAGGTCTCTACTAATACAAAGCACTCAGGCTTATTTGATAGCTGAAATAATAAAAAGCGCAAATCACAAAACTCGCCGAATACATCTCCCAGAAGGTAAGAAACAAGGGATAATACTACAAAACACCTTACGTACAGACAATTTAAATAAATAAAAAAATTACTCTTTTGGACTTTTTACCGGGTTACACTTAATTTTGTTCAAGAAAGAATTTTTTGGGATTTCTCCGGTATATAGCAAAAGCTAAAAAATGTTCTAATTTGTTATTTCATCACACAACCCATTAATTTTTGGTGACAAGTTTCAAGGCTTGGTTTGACTCATCAACAGGTCCCAAATGGCGAAATTGGGTGATTTGAAAAACAAATGAAAAAATTAAAAAAGAAGAAAGAAATGAAAAGTTTGAGAAAAATAGAAAAAACAATTTTTTTATTTATAAAAAAATTTAAAATTTTTTTTAAAGAAACAGATTCATTCAAAGCGAATTGAACCTGTATACGCCACGCAGTGGGCTGAAAAATAAAGAAGAAAATGAAGAAGAAGAAGCGTTTCGTGTCAGCAGAAAACCTTACACTCATCGGTGCAGCTTGGTTTTCTGCCCGCTGCAGACGCTTGAAAATAAATCAAACTGATCTCTTCTCATATAAACTCAGAATAAATTCTGGGTGTGAATTATATGAGGAAAAAACACTCCTATACAAGCCCAGCAGGAAAAATAAATAAAAAGACTACTCTTTTGGACTTTTTATCGGGTTAAACTTAATTTTGTTCAAGAAAGAATTTTTTGGGATTTCCCCGGTAAAAATGTTCTAATTTGTTATTTCATCACACAGCCCATTAAATTTTGGTGACACGTTTCAAGTCTTGGTTTGACTCATCAACAGGTCTGAAATATTTTCCTCACACTTTTCATTTCTTTCTTCTTTTTTCATTTTTTCATTTGTTTTTCAAATCACCCAATTTCGCTATTTGCTATGCGAGAATTGTGGAGGTTTAATTATAATTTTTCTTTTGCTGCTCTAACGTTGCTCCATGCTACTATAGTTGCTCTAAGCCTCCAATGCTTTACACTTAATTGTTTATGTTATATGTTTGTATCTACTATGTAACTCGCTAAGATGTGCCCAGCGCTCAGCGTGCTTTTGGCACGGGTACTCAAATAAATAAATGTTTATGTTTAAGAGAATTTTTGAGCTTCAAATTATGCCTCAGTTTCTGTATGTTATAAAGGAAGCAAAATTAGACTGGGGTACTATAGCGATTTACACGTGCAATGCAAGTTGTGATCCAAACTCTGGGTATGTAAGGGAATTCAAACAGGATATAATAGAGGAAAGTAACAAGGCAGATTAAAGCACATTTATAACTCGCAATGTCAGTTTTAATTTTAAAATTCCTTAAAAAATATATAAGCAAATTATGAAATCCTTTTGTATGAGTAATATCAACCAAAAAACTAATATGTTATAAACATGACTTTGAAACCTAGACGCGCATTCTTCTGTAGAAAACCTAAGGGCGATAAGTCTCTGCTTTTTTTTTTTTTTTAATTCAATTTGATTATTGGAAAATATCGATTCTGAGCGAGATCGAAATCTGGTTGAGTTTTCGGGTCCTTTTGTGTCCATTTGCCAGCAAGTTGGTGACAATGTAATTAAATTTTGCCACTTGGATCATTTGTGTCATCTGAAATTAGCATGATTACAGAAATTGTATTGTTACTTGAAAAGTTATGCTACTATAATAAGTACCCCTTGATCTGGATTCTGAATTGATTCCAAGATGCTTCTGGCTTGATGAAAATGTTTAGCTGCTGACAGGTATAATTCGGCTGAAGACAGACGTAATGGATGTGTTCTCATCTTCTTAAATTCACTGTATGGAATAGGTGGTGGACTTCCTAAATTTGCAAACGGAGTCCTTTTTGAATAACTTTGCATGATAGTTTCAGTCGATGGACAAATTCCTCTAAGAATGCCAAGTCAAGGTCTCCTGCTCAATGAGAAGAGATTCTGCCCGTGTAAGTGTTGAAACAATGAAACCGAATAAGAATTCAAAAAGGTACCTGAAAATATCCACTATTTAATTACGCAGAACGTAAATATCGTTTCAAATACCAATAAATATATAAAAACTCATGTACACTATACAATTCGAGTTCAAAACCAGGTAAAAGATATAACGACATTGCACGAATACAATGATATAAAGTCCATGCTCTAAAATAATATATGTGCTGTCCAGCGGCTTCTGTTTTTGTTGCCAATAAATTAAGGTATGAATCAACTCGACCAGCCTACAATTCTTATTTTTGTTTTGTGTAAAATTTACTCATGTCATTTATAAAGTAAAACCTCTTCTTGTAGATTGGCAAAACCTTCTTCGATCAATCTTGCCAGCTTATCCCGTTGACGTTCTCTGTTGTAATCCATTATTTAGAGAAAATATACAAATGTGTATATGACTTAATAACTTGAACATTGTTGGCTAGTGGATTTCTTGATATAAGTACTGGAGGTGCTATAAATGATTTTATCGATTGCCTAAGAAATTCTTCAAATGGTACACCACCAAAAACAAACTTTCTATGATTTAAAAAAAAAAAAAGATTTGAAGTACGCTGCGCGATAGCAGACACTGTCCAGATCTCTTGCTAAAATCGATGAAGAAATTCTATTTTTCGAATGAAAGGAAGTTTTAGTGTAAAGAAAAATCTTATTATTAAACAAAAACATTATTAATTACCAATGCCGAATGATAGTCCTTTTGTTGAATAACTTTGCATGATAGTTTCAGTCGATGGACAAATTCCTCTAAGAATGCCAAGTCAAGGTCTCCTGCTCAATGAGAAGAGATTCTGCCCGTGTAAGTGCTGAAACAATGAAACCGAATAAGAATTCAAAAAGGTACCTGAAAATATCCACTATTTAATTACGCAGAACGTAAATATCGTTTCAAATACCAATAAATATATAAAAACTCATGTACACTATACAATTCGAGTTCAAAACCAGGTAAATGATATAACGACATTGCACGAATACAATGATATAAAGTCCATGCTCTAAAATAATATATGTGCTGTCCAGCGGCTTCTGTTTTTGTTGCCAATAAATTAAGGTATGAATCAACTCGACGAGGCTACAATTTTTATTTTTGTTTTTTGTAAAATTTACTCATGTCATTTATAAAGCAAAACCTCTTCTTGTAGATTGGCAAAACCTTCTTCGATCAATCTTGCCAGCTTATCCCGTTGATGTCCTCTGTTGTAATCCATTAGTTACAAAAAATATACAACTGTGTGCATATTGAAACAATAGTTAATAGGTTAAACATCCTTTTTTGGCCAAAAGAGATATAGCGATTGAAAAAGAAAGTGTAAGAATCGCGGTATTTCGCCTCATCTAACTTATCATAAGCCTTCCAGCAATCGCTTATGACGATTGAGCCGGGGAGGATCCACTTCTCAATCAACGGCTTCAAAGTTAGATTATCGCGATGCTCTACGGGAACTAAAAGCGAATCTCCGGACTCTCTGCAGACACCTCCACTACCCACTGCCCTTCCACAGGATGCCCTTTGTGGTACTTCCTCTTTCCAAATTTAGATTCATCTATCTCCACGCTCATGTCCGGACCTCCTAAAATAAATGCACATTAAAACTCTCTAAAAAAAAACCAGAAAAAATATAAAATTACAGATAAGATTTTCTTCCCTTTTGCAATGTGCGATTACAAGCTCCCTACAAAACGAGTTCCAGTCCACCGCCGTTGTTTTGGATAGGCCTACTTGCGCTTCAATAAACTTAAGGTCAACTTCGGAGCACCAGAGATGTACCAACATCATGATCTAGAAATAAACTCAGTAAGGGCTGAACGAAAGCTTTACCAATTAAAGCGTCTTACTTGCTCATTCGTCAATTTGGATTTACTGAGGAATGTGTTTTTCCGGATACTAAGACGCTTGTTACATATGACCTTTTTTTGTTTCCTTTTTGAGATTTTGTTATAACAGCGCTAGTATCCCTCCTCACTATTATTTGCCACCAACTTCATAGTGCCGCTACAATCGGGGCATTTCAACTCCCCTTCGGTAGCAAATACCGCCCATTCCTGAAGTTTTTCAACTGATTTGCTTTTATCACTACAAAGCATAAAGATTTTTTTCATAGTAAGATCTCCCATTTTGCTCTACGGATACTGAGAAGTTCACATACCATAGGTTAGTAATGCAGGGTCAAAATTTGATTTTAAAATGTATTAAAAAAATCAGCAAATCCCGTACAATAAGGGCCATTTAATTTAAATTTAATTTAATTTAATTTAATAGAGGGTTGGGGCCCACTTGAATTAATGCGTTATTATACACGGTGTCCCGTAAGTCGACTCAAGCCGGAATCGGGTGATAGACCAAATCATAACAGTTACCAGAAAAATAAAAAAAATCCAAGTCATGTATTTTTCAAGTTATAGACATTTCTTTTGTTTTCGAGAAAATGTACACCCTGTGATGGCTTTTTAGCTCCTATTGCTATAAATCTTTATTTTTCTTCAATTTTATTTTTCTTATGTAATCCCGAATAGTGCATATGTAACCTGTTGCTTTAAATTCTAAGCCAACTGCTCCAGCTTGGAACAAAATGTCACATTTTGCCGAACCAAGAATAGAAAATTAATATTTCACCCAACTTTAACTGACTGTAATGAAACAAAAATGTACTACACCATTTTGGCAAGTACTTTTAATAAGGATTCTAAAATGGTATAGCATTGCTACAATATTTCTTAGATTACGGAAAAAAAATTTTCTTCAAGAAACCCAGTTTCGAAAAATTTCTTTTCACCTACTAAAAATGATTCTAGTGTTCCCAAAGCTTGCCGTAAGACCGTAACTTTAAGCTTCTAGTTTGACTGAGACGGAGAGTCATTACATGAAGTGTGAGTGAGACAGATAGTGACGCTTTCAAGTTAGAGATCTTGACTTTTTGTTGAATTTAGGACAAATTTTCCTTAAGTTTAAAATTAAACATCAATTATTTGGATGCTAGGATTTATTATTTACAAAAGATGTTCAAACTGCCTTGAATTTAAAACTTCTGCGAAATAAATTGACTTCAAAGTTTTTTTAATAAAAAGTCAATCAAAAATGCGATTTGAAAAGATAACACTGGATAACATTTTCACAAATGCTTTGCGAATATCTCCACCTAAAGCTGTAGATGCCAATAAAAAGAAAGATCTTTAAAGACTCATCCCTTATTTGCAATCAAATAATGGCAAGGATGTGTTTTGAATAACTTTTTAATGAATTTCACGTTTCCGTAATGATTTATATAATTTTGAATATATTTTTTGTTTTACGTTATTTAGTCTTTTTACATTTATAAATTTAGTCAGATGTTACTTTATAGTAGGTATTATGTTATCTATAAATAAAAACAACTATTTCTTTGATTCATTTTGATTCTTATTCATTCATACAGTCTCGAAAAAATTGGTTGTATGTGCACTTTTAACAACAATATAGATGTAAAATGCTACATACAATAATTACATAGTGAAGAAAATTCACTTAAATTTACAAACAGTTTGGTATAGCTGTTTGAAACTTTAACCTCTGTTGCTCCAAAGTGACATAAACAAATTATAACAAAATAAAACAAATCTACCGAGTAGGAGCTAAGAAATTCATTTTAGAACTTCAAATTTGATTTGCCTAAACTTGCTATTTGCTACATATGTATAACGTTTATTTATCCATGTGACGATATATTGATCAATATCAGACTGTCGCATACTGTTTTGTTTCTTAATGTGAGCTCTGTCCTGGGGTATCGTTGGTTTCTTGATTGTTTCTTCGAAACGACAGGTATGTATAATAAGTAAAAAAGCTAGAATTTGACTAAGACCAATTCTTATAATACCCTAGATGAATGCCCGTAATTTCGTATGGTCACCTATCTGGGCAAATTTTATTTTTGAAGTTGTTTCTCGCTTAATATTTCTAAAATTCTATTATTTTGATCACAAAAGTGAATGGTGGTTTGAGATTGTGCTTAGATCCCCGTCATCTCAATAAAAATATAATTAGATCGTATTTCCTACAATAGAAGAAGTTACAGCTAAATTAAATGGATCAAAATTTTTTACAACACTTGATGCTAATTCGGGATTTTGAGCTATTACTTTAGATGAATACTCCAGTAGGGTTTCTACGTTTATAAGCCCATTCGGACGATACCGATTTCTAAGATTGCCTTTCGGTATAAACGCGGCTCCGGAAATTTTTCATTCAGAAATGATTAAACTCCTTGGGGATATTCCAGGACTCATTATATACATATATAGACGACTTTTTTAATACATGGTTTTACGAAAGAAGAACATGACATGATTTTAAATGTGGTACTAAAAAGGGCTAGAGATTTAGGTCTAAAATTTAATACAGAGAAGTCAAAAGTTTGTCTTACAGAGGTCAAATATTTAGGTCATATTTTTAACAGTGAATGTATAAAACCAGACATTTCGAAAGTTGAGGCTATTTGCAATATGCCTTCTCCAAAATGTGCTAAAGATCTACAGAGATTTGTGGGTATGGTCAATTACCTAGGATCATTCGTCAAATATCTGTCTCTTGTAACAAGTAATTTAAGACAATTATTGAAAAAGGATTCAACATGGAACTGGTCAAGAATTTAAAAGAATTAAATATTTAATTACAAATGCTCCGATATTAACGTATTTTAATCCAAACAAACAATTGATTTTGTCGGTAGATGCATCACACAATGCACTTGGTGCCGTAATGTCCCATGACCATAACCCAATTGCCTTTGCATCTGCAACACTAACGGATCCCAGCAAAATTACGCGCAGATTGAAAAAGAATTACTCGCTATTCTTTTCGGGTGTGTAAAATTTCATCAATACGTTTATGGACAAAGGGTCAAAGTTGAAACGGACCATAAACCACTAATAGCAATACATAAAAAACCTCTATACTAAGTACAAGCCAGACTACAAAGAATCATGATGCGATTACAGTCTTACGATTTGGATTTATCGTATAAGCCTGGAAAATACATGCATCCTTACCCAGTTACACATTGACTGAGTTCGAAAAAGACCTGGATATACATGTAAATCTTCTTATAACAAATCTATCTGTTTCGCAGCCAAGGCTTGAATCTATTCGCCGTGCGACATTAGAAGATAGATCCTTGATTAAAGTTGTTGAATATTGTCAACAGGGTTGGCCCAATGGTAAGAAAGAAGTAGACTCTTTAGCACAACCATACTTTAATTTCCGTGATGAAATTCATTGCGCTGATGATCTTGTTTTCAAAGGAAATAGTTTGATAATACCTAGTAAATTACGTTCTGAGATCTTAAAAATTATACATGAAGGTCATCTGGGGATTAAAAGGTGTCAAAGTATGGCTACGGGAAAGATATACTGGGCAAATATTAATCACGATATTTATAATAATCGAAAAGAGCTGATCATACCACACGATGTTGAGGACATACCTCGGAATAAAGTAGGCATAGACCTTTTTGACTTTGATAGGCAAAAATGTTTGATAGTTGTTGACTACTACTCTAAATACATAGAGATATCATCCCTCAATGTTAGCCATACAAGTACAAAAGTTATAACACATCTTAAATCTATATTTGCTAGGCATGGTATTCCTGAAAAAATGATTTCAGACAACGGTCCCCCCTTTAATTCAGACGATTTTAAACACTTTTGCGAAATCTGGAATATTGAGCATATTAAGTCGAGTCCATATTTTCCCAGATCAAACGGGATGGCGAAACGATCTGTTCAAACTATTAAAAACCTACTCATTAAATGTAAAGAAACTAAGTCGGATCCTTATATCGCTTTGTTGAAATATAGGAACACATCCAAGGGCAATCTCAATTCTCCAGCACAGCTGTTAATGTCCAGAAATCTAAGAACAAAATTACCAATACTAAAAAGTAATTTTAGACCTCAATTAGTCAACACAAAAATTTATAATAAACGTTTAAATATATCTAAGAATAAAATGTTAAAATATTATAATCGGGGTACAAAAACTTTAAAGCCATTGAATAATGGAGAAATAATCTATTTTAAAAAGACGCCAGATAAACACTGAATTCCAGGAATTATTTCTGATAAGTGTACAGAGCCCAGATCATATTTAATTGATGATAGTCAAGGGCATATTTACAGAAGAAATCGGGCACCACACATAATAGACATTCCAAATTGTAATCGAGAAGTGAGGCATAATAACATAAATGAAAATTTGGGTACACAGTGTAATAGTAATGACCAAGAAAATATTCAAAGTACGTGAAGTAAAAGAGCCGATACGATTTTCGCCTAGTGAGTATAACGTATAAAACTACTCTTCGGTCTACCGATTCATTTGAAACATGCACATATACGTATGTAAGTTTTGTATCAAGTAAATGAAATAATTTATCCTATCTTAATAATAATAATTCACTTGAAATACTTAAATTGAGTCAAGTTTTAAAACTATAAAGCAGGGCTATGAAAAGAATTTGTATTATTATAGTCTAAATATTGTTTCTGTTTTTGAATTATCGTTGTATTGTAGAATAGAATTTTGTAATGACAACACTAATTTCTAACAAGAATTGAATTTCCTAAAATGAAAAAAAAAATGCATATAAGCAAGTATTGAACCCAAAGTTAATACTGTAATGATTATTGGAATTTTCTAAATTTTATTTTAAAAGAAAGGAGATGTTATATGCATATGTATGTATTTAAGTACGTGTACCGAAACTATAGTAAATATCACAGTTCATTATGTATTAATATCACAGTTGATATGTATTAGTATCACGGTTAACTATAATCAGGTACCTACTCAAAAGAGATAAGTCACATACAGTCAGTCAGTCAGTCGAGTAGCAAAAGCAAGGTCAATTAACAATTGTAATTAGTGATTAAGTTGAGTAATAATGAAATATAATTTTATTTTAAAAGACAAGAATATTTCATTTAACAGAGACTTACAACAAAGCAAGAACACAGAATTCTTTAATATACAGGGTGTTTCCCACTAGGAGGTCAATAGACCAGGAGGTGATAGTACTCACCTAGACGAACCAAAAATTGTATGGCTGGGGGGGGGGGCATATCAACCCTTGGGTGATTAAGAAAAAGCCAGTTCACAAAGCACCCTATATCTTAAAAACTACAGGGCGTACGGTCACAGCTCATTGTATGCAGAACTTCATGGCCTTTCCAACGACTGCTCAACCAGCCCCCCCCCCCCCCCCCCCCCCATCAAGAATTATGGTTGTCTAAACTAAAAATTTCGGATTTTGTTACATTTTGTTTACTTTGACCTCTATTATTTTTGCAAGAAGGTCGTTAACATAACTCTTTTTTATAAAAACTGTATACTCTCCTCTTTAATTCGACTTAGTAGTTGAGGCATCTGACCTTCCCCCTATATTTTTAAATAACACAGTGCTGCCATTTTCGCATCATGTAAAAAATCTTGGTATCTTCCTCAACTCCAGAATGGAATGAATGGCAATGTTAAGATAAAACTTTTGGTGATCTCCGTCAGTTGATGTTGTTTTCGGGATCTTTGTCTACGAATATGCGTTCGATGCTGGTTAAATATTTGATTCTTCTGTACTTTTCCTGTGGCAATCTCGTATTGCGACACTTGTGTTCCTCCTGTTCTACCAAACTAAATCTGGCTTTCAACGACTGCTCAAGATTCGTCTTCTGCCTAAGGAGATTCGATCATACTTTGCTACATTGTAATTATCTACTTGGTTTCTCCATAAAGCTATATCCTTTACGTAGGCTTCTCGTATCTCTACATAAGCTCATAATATTCTAGATAACATATTTTTTTTTTATTTATTAAATTCGAATTTTTATGCTCCGAAAGGCGTTTCGATTTGCTGATACCAAACTTTCATTACTCAGTAATGTAAAGCTCTTATTTTATTCGTCATGTTCGAGTTTGTAATAAGTTACCATCCGATATTCAGCCGAGCTCGACCCGTGTCGTTATGGAGCGGATAATGCGCTGTAGCACCATTTTGGCATAGAATTTTGGATTTGTTTTAAGTGGTCTTAGCTTTCCTTGTCTAGTTCTTGGCTGTTATATATTCGTATGATTTTTTTGTTCTTTTTTCTCTTTTAATTGTAATCTTTTGTTTTAAGTATTAGTTGCTTATTTAATTTCCGTTGAATTTAATTTGTATTTCTGTATATTTTCGTATTTAATTTATATTATTATTGGCTTGTAGTGATGGATTTATTCTTTATGCCACTTTTTTGTCGTACGAAAAAAGAAAGACATTTATGTTCTTGTAGACTAACCGTAAATAAACTATTCTATTCTAAAAAAATGCTTAATAAATAATAGTTAAAATATACTATATGGCTTGTTTCTAAATTAAATTTCTTTCGATTTATTGGAAAGCTTAGATTTTAAAAATATAATTTTTTAAATATTGTTACAAAAGCGCCATTACCTGGGGAAGCTAAAGAACGAATAAGCCAAATGAGAAAGGAAGTAAGTCGTATGTGCTGGACACAGGGCATGATTCGAAAAAGAATAGGTCAAAATCAAGATCTGCTCTGTATCTATTAATAGATCTGTATCGTACAAGGAGTAATTTTAACACAAGCGTAACCAAAGTAATCGAATGAAAGCATCGATACTGACTAAGGCTTCTTTTAAAAGAATTCCTAGCGAAAGGTAGTCCTCCACCTCTATTTGTGGATCAATTAAAGAGTGAATTAAAATGTACGACCTGCGGTAATACAAGTGTCCACATTTGATACATTTTGGGATCTTTGCGTACCTCTACTTTCAAATTCACAATGTAAATTGGACTCACGATTAGATTTATTTATACGTGAAGAAGTGATTGAAATGCTCATGACCTTAACTCTGATTAAAGGGGCTCCGACTATTTTTATTTTTTCAGTTTTATCAAATTTGACTTAAATTCATATACACCTACCGGGCTTTGATGGTCTTTGATCATATTCAACCCAATCATCTTCAGATAAATCAATATTTTCCAAAAATTGGACCATTATTCGATGCTTTTGCAATCCATCCGATTCGTGGAGAGAAGTCAATTGGTTCTGCTCCTCTCCAATCAAAAGCAACAATTGTTTTAAATTGACCCGAATCCTCATCCAGATATTCTCTAAAAGGTCTATGGTATTTTCTCGGCTGCACATTTTGCATTTCATATAGAAATTGAAACCGTCCTAGTGTTTTGCTGAATTTTTTTTTTCTCGATTCCATTATATCGTGCCATTTATCAGTTGATTCTCCACAGTCTGTGCACATTATTTTCACAAAGAACGAGTAATCCGGATAACAGGGTTTTAATCCCTAGATATTTTCAAAAGTAGCACTTATTGTCAATAGAACTGTGACCATTTTAACTTTTGTTTTGAGGAATATCATACGAACAATTGAACAACATTATGATAATGAGAACTGTCAAGTGTCAATTATTTTTAAAAAAGAAAACAAAACCAATATGTCATAAAATTTAATGGAAAAAAGTAATAAACTAGAAGTATAAAAAAAAGTACAGCCCTAATGATACTAAAGGTTACTTTACTCCAGGGAGAATGAATTGCTAATCGAGTAAGCTTTACTAGTAGCATCTTTCATAAATATTAGGATACTAGTAGATTTTCAATTAGGCTTTCCCCATGAAATATGAAATCGTTAATCAACACAGTAAATAAATAAAATACATCTAACTTGCATTCAAATAAGAAACCGCAATGAGTTGATACACATGTAAATAATTAAAATATTGCTAACTTCTAATTAAATAATTAAAATACGTCTAACTTGTATTCTAATAAGAAACTGAAGTAGGTTTGCGACACATTTAAGTAAAATATTGTAATTAATTCAGCCAAGTGTGGCGTCACTTTGAGTAGCTAGCTGGCAATAGAGGTCACTAGGTTAAGCTAGGTAGGTAATTTTTTATTGCAAAATGTGTATTAAGAGAGAGAAAGAAGAAAGAAAAAGGCGCGATTCAATTATTGCAAGTTCTGACTACTGAGATAGACGTGAGCCAAGCAAATTTTGTATTTAATTAAAAAACTAAAAAGAAACAAATAATAATAGAAAACTGAAAAGGAGAATAAAGGGAAATTTAATAAAACAAAAATAATTAACAAAATAAAAGTTTTGCTTATTTGATATTTCCCCAACATAAAGAGGTTGCTATCAGACTTCCCAAGTAAGACTTCCCAAGTAAGGCTTCCAAGCTGAATCCGAGCTTTGCTCCACCGGATCGCACCTCAGAAGCCCCAGTTGGTGAAGACAAAAGTAGATCACAAGTAACAGTTCAAATTTTTCACTCTAAAGTGCCGCTCGCATACCTGCATGAACTCTGGCACTTGATCCATATCGTCCTGGTACTCGCTCGGCCAAGTGGACGAAATTCAGCCAGCAGTGTAGTCTGGCGAAACGAAGAAAAAAGGGTGCTCCTCGAATTCCAGCAACGAAAGCGGATCTTGCAACAATATATTCATATTTATTAAATACTTGTATTATTTGTGGCGTTGCTTAAAGCCTAGAGAAATATCGGAAATGGAAATCTTTATAATTTTCTCAAAAACAAATTTTTAAGCAATAAGGCCGGAACACAGTGCGACATTTGGTAGCATGATTTCAGTTTTCGGCATTTCAGCAAGGAGTTGATTCGTTTTTATTAAATTCGGAAAATTCTTCTCTACAAAAGTTGACTAGTTTGGTGCAAAATTTGAAATTAACTCCACATAACGTAACTTAAAATACCGGGATTATAGAAATCTAGAAAAAAAAGATAAGTCAGGAAATAAAAATTGTCAACGCTCACACTGTGTTCAACTAACGTTCACTATGCCGAAGTTATCAAGCGTAGGCTGAGTCAAAGTCATAATAAATAAATAAAATCCCGAAAAGTTTTGGCATAGAACAGAAGATAGAGTTTAATCAGAAATTTTTTGTAATCAAGGACTAGTCCCAGTAATCTGTAGCGTATATGCACTGAAGAATATCGGCATATAACAGATTACAGTAAGCAAATTTGTTTGTATATAAACTCCCCAACGTACGTAACATAAATTAAAACACACTTGCGAGGATAGCTACTCTTAAAATGGAAAAATTACAAAACTTTTCTCAGAATAAATTGGTAAAGAGGCAACCAAAACTGAAATTTCCCTGACCTTGATAAGTAATTTTTCGTGGCTTGGACTATAGAAGTTGTGTCCCATATTGAATTGTTAAGGATTGGCAATATTAAAATAAATAAAATATCGATTTAGATTTGAAACACCCTAAGGCTTGATTTGTATGGGATAAAACGGTTGGATGTCAAATATGAATGGCCGTGTGAAATTTGCTGAGGTTTATGAAACCTTGAATTCCTTCAGAAAAAGTCTGATGCTAACAGATATATTGTTCCTGACGAATTTCTGTCGAATGGCGTAAGATCATACTTGCAACAGGATATAAGTTTATGTACACGGCCATAAAAAAAAAGTCAATATTGGGATAATTATTTCGTGCAAGGTAATCGTATGGTTATCAACAGATACTCGTTTCGCTAATAAAAAAATAATTTGTAAAATGTAATTACCAAAACGAATTAAACAGTTATATTAATTACTAAAACAGTGCTCAAAATGGTACCACTTGAACTGGAACATTTTTTTTCAAATTTTATTCAATCTATGTCGGGTTTGGCCTCATCTGACACATTTCTTCATATTTGTTTTTGGATAGCTATAAAAGCTCAGTTTTTCAAAATCAATTCCAAGTGGTTACGTTTAGGGCGAGATACACAAACCACAAACCAATTTAATTGTTGGATCATAATTAAATGGTTTTTAAAATCCCATCAAAGAGGTTTAAAGAACACTTGAAATTAAATTACAATTATATTTTCGTAACATTGATATCAAATAACACATATAAATTAATTTTAAGTGTATTCTGACCATCTTTTATTACATTAAATTTATGTTACATGCGAGGTTTAGTTTGACAATTTTATTAAGTAACGCTTTTAACACGGGTTGCTGTTTTTAGCACTGAATCAATCTATTCGTTATTTAACTTCAGAAAGTTCATTTTAATTTCGGCTCGATGTCGCTAAAGTGACAATAATTTCGAGTTAAATTGCTGCAATAAAAACGAAACGATAAAAAATTCTGGCAATTAATAACTTTTGGTGTACACACGGAATTGGAATAAAAAACTTTCAGGTTTTATGAGTGCAATAAATCGAAAGAGCCCGCCGCTTCACATCCATTTTTTCGGTTGTTTCACGTACATTTTTTTCTCCATTGTTTAATGCGTCTCTTAGTTTTTTTTTTATACATTATATAAATATCTATATCATACAGTTGTTTTTCACTTTTCACGCTTTACTCACGTAATAATTTTTTTTTATATATAAGTATAACAAGAATTGCTTTTCTTTGCAGACAATTTTCGTCTCTCCCTTGGAAACATTATTCAAGAAGAAGAAACAAGAATTCCTATAAACTCTTAGTCACCCATGCTCCGAATTTTAGAGCCACTAAATATGGTACAGTCATGAGAACTAGAATTGTTTTCATTATAGGACGTGCAGGGTTGAATTTGGGATTGCGGATTCGGCTAATTGCCCGTTATATAATTGATACGCTAAAAGCTCTGTCGTTATAAATCGCTGAAGGATTGTACATACATATTGCACGGAAGACAAACAATTAACCAGAAAAGCATATTGAATTCTCGTGACCCTACATCTCGATAAGCAATCTTGTCTAAAGATCAGTCTGGAGAAATCACACATTTCATTGGTTATGATTATAATTCGGCCCCCCGCAAAGAAGTAAAAAATTTGATGTTTCGATGTATTCAAAATGGCTTCACTTAAGTTTTGTGGATCACATATGCGCGAATATTACTTTTCGCTGATATTTTCCAAATGAACTGGCATGTCAATGGTGTTCCCCCAAACTTAATAAACGTCTGTCAAAATGTTTCCAAAAAACCATTTTATTTTATGTCGTACCACATTTGTCGACAGTTTATAAGAACGGAAAGCCAAGACAGGCCATTAGAATTTTGGTTAATCTCATGACAATCGCGTCGCTCCATAGTTTTCGGTTCAGATTCACAAAACTAAATGCCGTATTACAGCGGTTTTATACTATCATAAAAAAAAATTTCAGTGCATTCTTAAATATAAGACATATTCTTTCTGCAGAATGATAAACATTTTTTGAACTGTATTTTAAATACTTATCTCAAAAAAGCTGGGAAATTTTTTAATATCCTATAGTATCGTCTTAGTATCGCTTTTATTCACGTTGATTTTGGAAAAGATATTCTGTTCATGCACGGTTAATATAAAACGAGGGTAAGGATTATGCTCGTGAATTTGGTCCTGCAAAATTTTACGGTCAGGAGAGTTTTATTTGCACATTGTCCTTAATTTTTATACATAAAACAAAGAAATGACGAAAATTTCACGAATAGGAAATGTCGTTGATGACTTTGAAGTTAATTGTGTTTTTTTGTAATGCTGAATTTACACTCAGTCAGTCACAAGCAAATAAGTAAAAGTTTGCTCGTGCATTAAAATAGCAGCGAGGTAATCAAGCAACCCACACCAAATAAGCAAGAATCTTGCTCGTACTTTCTGTACCTGATTCAGCTTTTCGCACTCAAAGTTTCACTGCAATGAAGCAAAAAGAAAAAAGGCACTAACCTTATGCCAGGAAGAAGGACTACGAGGCACGGGCCTAAATAGTGTACGAACCCACACCAACTGGTCATGCACATGTTTTGTTCAATTATGGCTTCGTGATTGTTCCTGTTACTTTTGTACTCATGTGTGTTTGTGTCTGTCTATGCCTACCTTGGTGTTATGTTTCACTTCATTCACCATTCATGATAGATCTCTCGTCTTACCGTTGCTCTATCACTATCTCTGCAGTGCTGGGTATTTGGTTAGTATCGGTGTAATTATCCTCCCGAGCACACTATCGATACTCAGCACTGTCAATTGATCCTAGGTTCGCTATATACTGTGACCAATTGACATTATAAGCTATGTCCAAAACTCCTGAATTAGTGCCAGCTTCGATACCGCTCTTTTCTAGGAGCTAAAAAGTCTATTAATTCTTGCAAAAAAAAAATTGTAATGGTACTTTAATTAATAGCTTAAGAGTTTTGCCAATTTTTAGGTGAGAATGCTCAGTCCAATCTTATTACAAGTCACTGACAGCAGTACTGAATAGTAGTTCTCTGCTTCGTCTACTCAAATAATTTCAAAAATAACTATGCTTCTGACATTCTTTGCGATGATTATTGTGCTGCCTCTCCGAATCATTATAATAAGATCGGGGGAAAAGCAACCAACTCATATGTTTTAAAGTCTTAGCAGACTACAAACTTTTTATAGACCGACATATTAAAGCAATGAAGTGTTAATTGTGTCGGTACCAATTACGTATACTTTCCTTGGAATATCTAAAAAAGAAAGAGATGAAGAAGAGAACGAAAAGGAGTGGAGAAACGCAAGGGATGATTGTGAGATATAACTGAACTAATGGAGTGAAAATTACAATAGCAAGTAGGTATACTAGTGAGCAATAATGCAATATTTGAAATTGGTAAAGTAGAGCCAGATTAAAATAATGAATTTATATAATTGTAAACACACTTTTCAAATTTGCACTTTTTTACTTATTGTTCTCTGGTTAACATCCACTTCAGTAATGAGCTTTCATTGTGTTTATTGTGTTTGGCGCTTCTATTTATATGAACATTGAGATCCTGTCCTCGACCTGGTTCTCATATGGGCGTGAGTTTAGCCCTTTTATTTAGTATGGCCTTCTCATACATCTGGAAGTATCCAGTAATTTAAGAGCCATCGGACTCAGTAAAGTTTATTAGTTGTTTAAGCTGATTAAAGTTAATAAATAGAAATTGTGAAAACTGTACAAATTTGCATCATGAATGTTATATTAATCTCGTTGGATACCTCGAGGCTTATTACTTCAGTGTTTGCTACCATTCAAAATAAAGTGCTGAAGAGGTTGATTGAAAATCAAATATTGTGGAAGAGTTAATACGATCTGTGAAAATTGGGGATCATGGAAATCTGACGATAGCGC
Source organism: Dioctria rufipes (assembly GCA_963924295.1). Classification (NCBI taxonomy): domain Eukaryota; kingdom Metazoa; phylum Arthropoda; class Insecta; order Diptera; family Asilidae; genus Dioctria; species Dioctria rufipes. Next base: position 53,191,976 of record OZ002740.1, read on the forward strand.
AATGCGTTGGTAGAAGGGACGACTTTGAAGCGGTTTTCATCTTCGTTTACTTCAAAGAACCAGCAAGTGGAACGGAATTTACTTCAGAAAGAATCCTCAAAAGTAACTAAAACATTGTTACACCAGTCAACACTAAAGAAATTAAGCAAAGTAATTAAAAAGTAGAAGAATCGTCATGAGGGATTGAAATTCGGGTAGAAATATGGTGCAGCGATAACTTTTAGTGAGACCATGAGTGACAGGAAACTAATTGTTCCAGTTCCTGGTGGAAAAGACTCGAACACTCAACAAACTGAGGACGATGCTAAGGACTTTCAGACGCATACAGGCGTGCAGATTATTGACAAGTTGAGTAAAAACTCTTTGAATGACAATAGGGAAAATTTTAACTTCCTAGCTACTAAGGACACGCCAAGTCATTCCAAGTATGATGACAATGGCACCAATTATTTTGAGGAATTTTCGGACTATTTTAGCAAAAAGGAAACCACGGGCGATGGAGACAATCTGCTGAACTGGGTGTCTGTTTATGTGAGCTTTATATTTAACAAGTTGAAGGAGAAGTCTGGCGACGATGCGGCGGTGAATAAAGTTTTGAATCGCGTGGTCAAGACAAGCAGAGTAGAAGGTTCAAACTCGGTGCAGGGCTAAACTTTCAAAGCCAATAAAAGATATCATGGAAGAAACACGTGGAGTTCGGTGCAGTCTACTGTTAAAATTGACGGAAATCCTTTTAGTGTGCTAAACGAGATTAATATTAGCGGCGAAAAAACAGGCATGTCTCACGGTAGTAAAAAAGGTGTCTACGCAAAAAATGCAAATCAACATAACAACAATAACCTCACAAACAGTGGGGTTAATATGATAACAAATAAAAAAGTGTATGTACCACCTATAATGTGTCCCGACCTTGATATCGCAGTGTCAAATTTTAAATCACCCTCATACTAACAATATGAGTGAAGTCTGTTGTGAGAAAATTGATGACTATGAAAGAGTTCTTAGTATTCGTAAAGAAACACATACAGGTTGTTATACATTCACTCCTAAACATCTCAGAAACACCAATGGCCTTCTTAAAGTTCTAACTAGTGAATGGGAGGGGAAGGACATTGAGGATGAATTAAAATCCATAAAAATAAATTCTAAAGCAAATATTTATGTGATAAAAGTCAAGCGGTTGTCCACCACAGGTTCAAGAAAATCTGGATTCAAACTGAACAGTTATATTGTGCAGGTTGGACCAGACACTGATATCAAGGATTTGACTAATATTGATTTTTTATTTAATTGTAGGGTCACGTGGGAGACGCTGAGGCCGAGAAATGCCATAATGCAATGCTTTAATTGCCAGGAGTTTGGTCATGTAGCAGCCAACTGTAACCAGGAGTATAAATGCATGAAATCTGGGGAGTGTCATCGTATCACGGGATCCCGTCATCACCAGAAAACCGAAAGCAAATGAAAATGAAAACGAAATCACGTTCATAGAAGAGGAGCCTTATTGTGTAAACTGTGATCGTACTGGTCATCCAGAAAATTATAAAGGTTGTTTGGTATACAAGAAATTATTAATAGATAAGCTTCAGAGGCGCAAGATGAAATCAAGGCAGGCTATTCAAAATGAGTCTTTTGTTCAGAAAGGTATTCAATATAGCAAAGATAATCTGTTGAATAGTAGAAGAAGAAAAAGTATTAGTTATGCGAGTCATTTCCGGGACTCAAGGCTTGAGTCCAATCCTAACTTGAATTGCAGCAAGCAGACAGCATATGATAATGGAAACATATTGGCTTAGACAGATGGAAAATAACCGAGACTGTTACAACGCACACTCACAAGACGTGGCTTATGTGAGCGTTAGCTTAAGACAACACTAGTAATCATAAGCTATAATTATTTTATGTTTCTTTAAGCTGAATGAATATATATATATATATTTGGCTATTTCGATGACGAATGTGTGGAGGTTTTCGGAACTTATTTAGCTAGTGTCATTTTAAAAATGAAAAAAATTTGGCATAAGACCAGATTGCTAAACACCACCGAATTTCTTTAAACTTTCAACACTAGTTCCTGTTTACATACAAATCACAAATATGAAATCAAAATTTTGCGGAAAGTTATAGTTTCACAGATAATCGACTTTCAAATTCCCGAAATTTGTACTGCAATTCACAACTAATTTAATTTTCTTCTTCTTTTAAGTAGCAGCAAGAAGGCAATGCAATGTATACACATACTCTTCTTCTTCTTTTAGGTAGAAACAAGAATACAATACATACCTTGCGAATATTCGGGTTACCAGCATTGCGTTTTTTTATTCATTAATAAATTATTAAATTGATCCAGCATTGCGTTCTTTTATTCATTATTAAATTGATAGCAGCATTTACTTAGAATAGGATAATATTATCAAAAATTCAATGCAAACTTCAAATGAACATTCATTCGATCATAAATTTAACATTTTCAATTTATATGGGAATGGTTTCAGCGACTTTTTTAGTTTTATTATTAGTAATAAACATTACAAATTTGAAATAGCGTTGTTTCTGAAACTTGATGTGTATATTATTATTCAATTTTAGTATCGCCTCCCAATGTCTATCAACCACGAAAAGTGCAACATTCTGCAACGCGTGCGCCTAGCTTTGGCTTTACTCAGCAAGCCTGATTTGAAAAGAAAATTGATGGCATCATTTAATTAAATATCCAGCTATTGTAAATAGAAAATGAATTGGCACGTATATACATATTATATAATTCGATTTAATTTTAGGTGTATTTAATGGATCGTAGCAGGAGCTAGATTTTCAGATTTTCACTTCCATAATGGTGCTGTAATTTATCGACGAATTCTTGCCCGTGTAAGGAGGATAAGCAATCACAAAAGCACAGACTCAGTGAATTAATTAAGTTTTAGAATATATAGCAAACAGGAATGGTTGAATCGTGTAAAATTCGTGTACATGAGCGTAATTTGGCAAGAGCAGGAGACTATACAAAGGAGTAAGTGAGATGCTGGAATGAGAAGTTGTCAAACATGTTGCATAATTGTTAAATGTGCTTTTGTTTTGTGAGCAGATGTATTCAACTTAAAATTCTTTTGTGAAATTTAACAAAAGTACCGAATCAATTCTTTTCAAAACTATTTATCTTTGAACTTTATTTAGTGTAAAGTTTTATAGTGCCACTAGTGCCTGTTAAAATCTTCGTATCAATTAAAAAAACAAAAATGAAGTGTTCGGTCAGTGCTTGCAAATATAAATTGTATTATAAACTAGGGAAATCCTGTTTGAGGCAACTGCACTATCTAAATTATCTTTTTTGTTAATAGACGCAGAGATTTATATAAATTAATTATGTGAATTGTTTCAAAATAAACTAGAAAAAGAACATTTTTTATCCAAATTGACAATTTGCTTAGAATAGGGATGGCGGGTAAATACATGTAAAAATGGACTACCAACACAATTAATTAAGTAAGAGGGGATTGGATTTGTGTATTTTCCTCCCTCCGACTGTCAATCATCCCCTGCGCGTGCAGTATGCACTTAATAATAATATTAGTAATTATGTTTATTCTAAGTTGTGTTCAACATTTCTAATTAAGAAATTTATTATTATTATTTATTTAAATTTTTTTAATTAATAATTGTAATTAATCAGTTTTGTATGCTATTACCGAGGTTAAATATGCGCGTGTTCAGACAAGTTACAGTTTTTTATATAAACATTAACTGTATTAAAATTTACAGCACGTAATGACAATTACATTATTATATTATTATTATTGGTCTGTCAAATTTACTGACTGAAAACTCTTAGCGTATCGCCAAGCGGTGCAGACATTCCTCTTCTGTATCCTTATTCCGAATTTTTCACTAGCATCTGCTTTTTATTTTCAGTTTCGGCCATTTTAATATGTCTAAGTATCCAGGCCTAATTTTAAGTTTTCCTAATATAATCCACCAAATTAGAAGTGCATAATAAGTCTGAAAATCTTAGTACATGGGCAGTGAACAAATTATTATTATAATTTTACGTTTTACAATTTATTGACTAGTTGGTACTGACAGACCACAGATCTAAGCAATACTGATTAGCCCGTTTAGACCGTGCCATTTAGAACTAGTTTTACGTAAGTCGGCTTACGTAGAACTAATATGGTATAAACATGCCGCATTACGAAATACTTGTCCTACTTTAATGCGGTACTGACCTACAAAAATTAGTATTAAACGTAGACATAAACCTCATATAAGGAATTTGTTTACAAACTTGAATACGTTTGTTCATGGGTTTGTTGATAGGGTAAATTTTTATTTTATTTTAATGAAAGAGTTGTATTAAGACAGAAAAAAGTGCGATTAGTCTGAGAGAGACAAATTCCCTTATAGACTTTTATATTGAGCAAAATGCTGAATTCTTTTATACCTACATGAGGTGTACAAACAAACTTACAATATTCATTTTCCTCGTGCTGAAGCAGGCATATCTAACAAATTTGACAACTGTCAAAGCTTTAATACGATCGCACTAAACGGCAGAGGGATTAGTACTACGTAAGTCGACTTACGTAAAACTAATCTTAAATAGCTGCGGTCTAAACATACTCTGTGTCAGAGTCAGTTTTACTGATTTATGTAGTCAGTTCTACTAATTCGGGGATTACACTAGATAGTACTGCTATACTTCTTGCACGTGTAACCCGTACTGCCATTATGCAAACTCAGCTTGCAGCGAATTCGCATGGTGCAAAATCTTGGCAGTGGAGGTGATAGTAATTTGACATTATACAGTTTCCATGATAGCGGAAAATAAATTAATAAATTTATATCGGGAAAAGACTTTCTGCGATCATTTGCATTAAGCGTGAATCACAATTACGACTGATCTGTCGACAGCGACTTGATTTTAAGTCGAAGTCGACGCTGTGGTGAAATTTGTAACTAAATTAAAGCTTCAACTGATTGAACAAACCAGCAGTCCCGACTTCTGTGACTGAACTGAAATTGACCACTGGCGACACCAACTTTGCACTTTGAGCAAACTAGAAGAAACAGCCTAAATAATACAGACGCAAGTTGGCAACTCAGCAAACAAAGACAAGCGAGGCAACACAAAATACATCAAGCCGGAGTATCATGGCACAGAAACATACGAAAAACAAATAGCTAAAATAGCTAACAACACCAAACCTATACAATGCAATCCACAAAAAGCAAACCTCAGACAGATATAAAGGAACGAACAAAACTAAACAAACCACCCACATCTACAACCCTAACAACATAAGTGGACATATAACACAACCAGAACACTAGAGCAACCTAATCGTGTTCAAATGACTGCAACGTAACATTCATATCACACACTGGAAAGCAAGATACAACAGAAGCGATACAAAATCAATATAGCAACAACAAAGGAGCAATAGCAAGGCGCATACGAGAGCAAGCACACAAAATAAAGAACTGAATACAAATCCTTAATAATGTGAGAGCCAACAAAAAAGCAGCTAAATATATCGCAGATTAAATTGCCAACAATGATGGAAATGGGAATGGAACCATCATCAACGCCAACCAAATCATAGCAGCAATGCACTTCAGAAAAGAACAACCACCGGGAAGCTCAAATATAATAATAACGCCAAGAAACAGAAACTAAATATAAGAACACAAACACAATATACAACTGAATAATGTAAATAAATTAGCAAACTACAAACCATCACAAAACGAAATATAAGAGTTTCATTTAACTGAAAATACTTAACCCAAATAAATGATACAGAACACATAAGAAACTAAACAAGAGCAGAACAAACCTACATAAACACTAAAAACACACAAAGCATAATCAAAACAAGCCAAGCTAAGTTTGATAAGTATATTATAAGGCTAAAAAACAAACAGCGCACGCAACGGTAGACAAAGGTAAGACAAAAGTACGAGATTAGAAAGAACAATAGATACAGCACACCATTAACAGTAACATGCAGACTGAACCGACCCAGCCAAGGAGTCGAAAAAGGTATGCCACACAAACGTAATAAGACAAAACAAACGAAAACACAAATGGGCATACAACATGCAACAGACAAGTAAGAAAAGCAAGTACTAGCAAATAAGATAACTAAGATATCTGAAAGCCAAACAATAAGAGAAGTGGCCACAACTAGCCAAGTAAATTCAAAAAATAAAACTTCCTACATAGAAACAAAATAAAAATATAATTATATCATCCTAAGAAAGTAATTCGCATAAAAGAAAATACAAAGCACTAGAATATAATTGAAAAACATGAAAAATAAAAAACTTAGACCAGAAAAAGACTGAACAGAGTCCAATGATGCAGGCAAATCACAAGTTAAAATGAACCAAACCTAGAAAATGAAGATACATCAGAAAAAGAAATTAGAATGCAAAATAGAAACTAATTATATCACCCCAAAAAAGAAGCACTAGAATATAATTTTAAAAATACACAAAATAAAACTTAAACTCGAACAAGGACGAACAGAATATAATGATGCAAGCAAATAGGCAGCAATCCACAGACAGCACACCCAACAAAATGAGCAGGATAAATACGGCTCAAACCAACTCTAGAGTAATCCACAGCTCTGGGTGAGCAGACTGAAAGAAGAGGCCAAACCCAGTAATGGACCAAGCCTGGAAGTCGAAGACACATCTGAAAAATAAATTGCACAAAAATCACACAAAGAAAAATGCATTCAGTCAAACCAAAACTTATTTGAAAAACAACATAAAATCCAAAACACAATCAGCGAGAAACGCAAAATCAAAAAGCACGGGTGTATCCAAACCATGAAATGGATAATATGAAGGAAGCCAGATACAGCGTAACCGAAACCCAAGCGCGAACAGAGCGTAGATGAGTTCCTAAAAAACAAATACAAGACAGCTCAAATTATAGTAAATGATATCACAGGACAACAAGAATAATATTCAAACTCGAATCCATAAAAAATAGAACAATTCAAAACGCCAAAGATACAATGGCAAAACTCAAAACTAGCAAGACACAAATTGGATTACACTTCACAAGAAAGCACATGAGGGCCAACAACCGATAAAGTGGGAAAAGAGCAGAACTACACCTACACATACTAGAGAAAACACTACAGCACACGCTACAAAACGTAAAGTGAACATCCATAACGCACACAATCCCACACAGTGCAACACAAAAAACGTAAGGAAGAAAAGTAAGAAAATTACGAAAAAAAAAAAAAAAAAATAGAACTACAATAATAGTAAGAATACAAAAAGTAATAGGAATGGAAAGAAAACGTAAAATCACAAACAACAGCACTCCTTAAGAAATGCAACGTCTAAACGCAGGGGAGGGAAGAAACATACTATGACAAAAACCAATAATAGAAATTACAATCTAGAATAAAACAATTCGAAAATATCCCCAGTTTGAAAAAGAGAGTGAACTAGAAATAGAAACGCAAATTTAACATTTATTTTCAGCAAAAACATGTTAAGTTCGCACGTAACTATTGATGAACAGGTCAGGGCTGACTGAGCAGAAATCTAGTTAACACTGATATGTCAGTAAAAATACACATATAAATACAAATATAAAAGCAAGAAAGGGAAACCGCTAGTCTGCAGAAAAGTAGTGATCAATTCCACTGACTGGTGCAACACAAGAACAACGGCAAAAATCTGTATACAATTTGAACAATTAAATTTGTTCAAATTGAAACCACTCTAAAATAATATAGTTTTCAACAATCAGCTAGTCAAAGAACTGAACATAGGGTAACAAAGCAAAATAAAATACATATTTGTAAATGATTAATATATACTCAAAACAAATATAGTAATTCGTGTTCAAAACACAAAATATCGAAACTTAGGAAAACCGCAGATGACGCTCTGTGGCGAGAGCAGAAAACGTTTCGGTAACGCCAACTAAACAGCCTGCACGGCCAGAAATGCAATACAACATATTGCAAAGATAGAGAATATATCGGTGGAGGCAGGCATATTCCCTAAATATGCTTAAGAGCCACCATTGTTACATTTATCGGGACGTAACAAGGTGAACTTAAGAACAAAAAATACTAAAATACTTGAAAAAATATTTAATATACGCATATACACACCGAAAAAGGAAAGAATAAAAAATTAAAAGATAAAAAAAGAAAGAAAAATAAAAATGAAAAGAAGAAAGAGAAGAAAGCAAACATATGTCACTTACGAGTACTATAACTAAAGAGAAAAATATAAACACAAAATATATCCATTTACAGAAGCCCACTTACATCCAAAATTTAACAAAACAGATCAACACAACACAAACATACAGCCACACACACACATACCCAATCACGGAGCGCTAGCTTGGCCTTCGGCCTTCGACAGCGCATGGTTGGGATAATAGCACACAGAAAATCGCAGCACATAGGATAGCAACTAATGACAGAGCCTTGGCTAGACCTTCGGCCTTTGCCAGTGCATGGTTAACATAATAGCACACAGAATATAGCAGAGCATAGAATAGCAAATATCGACGGAGCCCTGGGTTGGCCTTCGGCCATCGCCAGTGCATGGTTAGGTTAATAACACACAGAAAATAGCAGAACATAGGGTAACATATTGAAAAAACTCTGTCCATGTAGTGCAAGACCACGAGATAAACACAAATACACTCACTCAACTCCAATCCACAGGCATGACGCATGAGGTAAGAAATCCTTTAGTAACGTACTAGAGTCAAGAAGTGGATGAATATATAATGCATATATAATGCACCACTCTATCGTACATCGCTTCGCCAACCAACGGCCCCCACTGAATGTAGCGCTAGAAATATATCTATGGATACATGCAGTGAAGGACAAAAGGCATGGTTTCCAGCACTACTAACTTTTTTAATTTTTTAATTAAGAGAATTTAAAATAACCATGTATTTTTTCTAATAGCTTTGAGTGGCTAACAGTATCAAAAGCTTTTGAGAAATAAAGTAAAAGAAAAATGCATAATTTTTTGGAATCGAGCATAGGCCAAGATAGTTAGAGACTTTTAGTATAGCAGTTTCACAGATATGCCGAGATCGGAAGCCCGAATGAAATTGTGTTTAAAGATTGTTGGTATGGACAAATTCTGAAATGTGTAACGAAATATTTTTTTCAAGAGCTATAGACAAGTAGTAAGGAATGCTAATCGGCCGGAAATCAGCAACTGATTCAGGGGAAGGTTTCTTGTCTATTGGTATGATGCTAGCGATTTTACAACTTCTAAACCAACAGCATTGGACGTAATGGAGGATACTGCCGCAAAGAGATCACCGTGATCAATACTTCCAATAGAGAAGCAGGTATATTGTTGTTGGGAAGAAGGGGTGTTGAAATGAAGAAAAGGAGAGTTAGTATCTTTAACGGAACTTGAGTACGCCATTATCAGGGACTCACTGTTCCGATAGATGCCAGCATTACGAAAATTGCGAGAATTTTATGAGGTAGATTCGGGTCAAATTTGATTTTGAAATATAAACGTTTGGCATTGCGAATAGCAGAATTGATGCGATTGCGTGATGTTTTAAATAGGTTACGAGGAAAATTGCTGTGTAGTTGTTTCTTATTCTGGTACAAGTACTGCCAGTCGGCTATGAGAAATGTGTTCTGGGGGTAAACCAAGGACAGGCGATAGAACTTACGAGCTTTGTACGAAAAGACACGAATTTATCGAATAAATAACTTATTAGGCAATACAATTTATCCACTTTGGAATTAAAAGATACATAATTTTAATGTATATATTAACCCAGGGTAAAATAAATTATCAAAGTGAATATTTAGTCAATGTAATATACCATAAACGAAAACTTTATGTGTTTGGATCCGGGATAAAGAAAGTAAATTTCTTTTCAGAACTCTTCAAGTCCTCGCATATTGGTATACATTCGTCACTAGATCTTTCAAGCAACATTCCAAAATTGTATCATTTAGATTATATAAAATGTAAACTAGAGTGTGTTCCATATTACAGCTATAGCTGCTTCGATGGCATAACAAAGCAGCACTTTGAGATCTGTCAAATTTTGTCATAGCTGGAAAAAGCGACTACGAGATTTTGGACAGCCAAAAGCTGCTTTATGCTTCGCAATCTAACGTGTGAACTGTCAAAACCACTTTTCAATTTTATTGCGAATTTTCAAATAACAGCCTTCAAGTAAAATATAGATTTTTTTATAAAATATTCGTTGAGGACTACAACCTAAGTTTCCGATCCCCTGCAACAGATGCTTGCTCAAAATGTATTGAATTAAAAGGAAGAATTAAATTGGAGAGGGACCAAAGCCTACAACAATCGCTGCTGACTGAACTCAAAGTTCATAGGCTAAGATCTCAAGCATTTTTCTCTTCCCTAAAGAGACAAAATAGTAACAGAGAAATACTTTTTTCGTTCGACTGTCAGTTATACCTTTATAACTTCACCATTTGTGAGGGTTCATCAAAGGCAAGTCAGAACATCAATAACACCTTCATTTACACCTGGACTGAGATAGATAGTTGTAAAGGCTTAAATGAAATTGCTGATTTAAATGGCATCCAAACGGTTCGACTTTTTGCGGAAGGTTGTGGTGACCAAAATAAGAACAGCACAATGATGGGGATGCTTTCTAAATGGCTAACTCGGGACTCTCCGAAAAATGTCAAAAAAATAATGTTTATGTTTCCAGTTGTTGGACACTCATTTCTGCCTCCTGATCGAGTTTGCGGTAGGATTGAGAAAGTAGTAAGGAAAAAAGACACTATCATACATCCTAACGAGTATGTAGATATATTTCGCAATTACGGCACTGTTTTTGTACCTCACGAACACTACAAAATGCTTGATTGGAAGACGGCAGTGTCTTCAATTTTAAAACCACCTTCTGCATGGCATTTCCAATTCGCGCCATCTAAGGTTTTCATATTAAACCGATTATCAAACGGTAATGTGCACATCCTAGGAGAGGCTTTCTATAGGTCGCAAGTTGGAAGGGCGAAATCTGTTTGTAGGCGGAGGAAGAAAGTAAGCGACATAAACCCAACAGAACTAAAAGCAGGAGTTCCTGTTAAAACTGCAAAATTAAAAGATTTGGACAATCTCATAAAAAAACATTTTGCACAACATTGGAAGGAGAATGAAAATTTGGAGTTGAATAACAAAAGCTATGCAGGAGGAGGTTACATTGAACAAAAAAGCTATACCGGAAGAAGCTGCATGTTCCGAAAATGTAAACATTGAAATAAATTTAAGGGTTTAGATACCTACAAGGACATATTATATTTATTTTCTTCTACCAGTTTTGTTTTTGTTCTTCCATGTAATTTTTGGTGAATTATGTGAACATTCTATTACGTGTTTAGTCTTATAATTAAAAGTATTATTATCATATATTAAGGTTTTTTCTTTTCAAAACTAGTTTAGTCCCAACAATTCTTTCCAAATCAAGGCTTGTCCCACTATGATTTCCAAAACGAGCCAAGTCTATTTGTAATTATTTATTTTCGCCGCCATTTGTTCTTCAATTTGTGTAAACTTTAGTGTGAGTATTGTCTGTTTAATGCATAATAAGAAAAAGAAGTGAATTTTTCCTATTCCCTCAAAATATACAAGTTATTAGTTTTCGTCGTTTAACTCAAAATGCTTTATGGTGGACAAGACTAGTTTTGATTGTGATCATCATCGATATTTTATATATTATGGAGATAAGGGAGCGATGTACTTAGGTACAGAGTCTGGTGGTAAAGTTTTGAGAGGCATTAAATGTCTCTGATTAATACATATAATATCTAGTATTAAATCCTAGTACAGAAGCTGTTGAAAGGAACAACACTGAAGTTTCCCAAGCTGCTTCCAAGCAATATGCGGAAACACAAAGGGGAAAAAAATACTGGCAATCACATACCCAACAGAGTACAAAGTAAAAAACATTTGCAATAAAAATAACAACAAGCATTAAATTACAATTTATTCTAGAAACAAAATGGAATGTGAGAGAAATCAAATCACTTTTAGAAGGATACACTAATTTCTTGGATGAAATGCAGGGTACCTTTTCCAAAAATAATGATGTTTGGGAGAGAATTTCCGCACAAGTAAAGACAAATGGATTTATGAGATCGGTAATATTATAAGGAATTTGAGGACATCTTTGAACAAGATCCTGACATAACTCCAGTGGCATTGGCTTCTTCATTGGACCCTAATGTCAGCTGCGAAGATTGTTCAGAAGAACTGGGTGCGACTGCGAACGGCAAACCAAAACTCCAAAGAAGAAAGGGAAGAAAAACGACTAAAACTATTAGATGAGATTGGCTGATGCACTGGAGCAGAGAAATATGATCCAAAAAATGGTTATGGACAAGCTCCTAGAGATGCTTTAAAAATTTTATATTTTTTTATCTTTTAGACATATAGAATGGTTATTTGTCTGTTTAAATTTTTATTTATATAATGTTCAAAATTGAATTAAATTAATTAATTAATATACTTCGATATGCAATTCCTCTGCCATTTTTTCGCTTTCTCCAGTTTCCACACAAGTTGTTTCCCTGTTGGATTGCCTATACTCGGGACTTTCGACATCTTTAGTGCCATTTTGAAGATACTCATTTCTAGTCTCCATTTCTTCAGGGAACCGGTTGCATTATGTAAAACCCATGCATTTAGAATGGTCGAAGGGATATTTTTGACGCCTTTCACATCTCTCAATTATTTGTCGTGTAGATGTATGCTCTCTATTGAAACATTTTCGAGCATTTGTCGGTCTTCCAAAGTCCTTATTAGGAGGAATAGACCACTTGGTGCCGGGATAAGCCTAATTTCCCAATATATTTGCGTCGATTGAAACAAAAAATTCCATATTTTCAGTGGCTTTCTCATAAATAGATGATTTACGAAACATACGTATGATGTGCTGAGCTTGGGTAACCAGGAAAGAAATCTGTGAACAACATCTTGTCATTACATATTGATTGCGGCGTTATAGAGTTAAATTTTTTTCCTGTTGGTATAGCATTGACAATTTAGGACAATAAGAATCATCAATTGCACTTATTACCCAATTTATTTTATCTTCTCTTATTCTTCCTGTTTCTTTCTCATTTTCGCCATTTTATAAAAAAATTAGCTACTACGTCTAAAATTTTTTATGGCTCTAAAGAAACACCAATTTAACGCAGATTTTGCTATCCAAAGCGATCAATAACTGATCTGTAAAATATAATGTATGAAAATATTATGAGTATAAATATGCATTTCCAAAAGGTAATACTTACATAATACCTATAACTCTCCCTATTTCCCAAGATCCATATAATGGATAATAAATGCTTATCTTCCCCAATATACTCGCGTTACTTCTACCAGCAAGAGCTCCTGTGCTTCTATTTGAATTCGGAAATTTTATTGAAAGTCTGTCCTCGTATAAATATCAACCACTCTTTCAACAAAAGTTTTACTCCGAATCAGTATATACATATGTCAGTCTCAATAAATTTAGCATACTCTCATCTTCTAAATTATCATCACTTTCATACGCAGTAGTGATACATAAATTTACCGAAATAACAAGAAATAAATACTTTGCCACATTACCCAGCGGGAAAAATAAGAATGCCTGACTTCACTGTATAAACATCACCAGGAATTTTTAGTAATGAGTACATGAATCTCCCTTACGGTGAACTAGTATGTATTGATGCTAATGCAAATTGGGGTGATGAAATCTTTGATAGACACATGTTAGCGAAGATGGTTTGGGTGATGCTTGTGTACTTTATGGGATCATTCGAGGATTCAACTGTTACTCTCGAATACATGGTGAATATTTTAATCCACCTACTGGATATTTTTATTAGTTTCACTAAAACAAAAAAAATTGTAATGTCCTGAAAAATTTGTCGCTTCCCAGAAATTGCAAAATTTGAGATTTTAAAAATTTGTTTAGTTTGGAAATTCAGGATCCAGGAATACTTCATCCTGAGTACAAGCTTGGTTACACATCCTGAAATCTCAAATAATTTAATTTCTTGCACTCTTAGAAATGTGAAATTCCAATAATTTTCGATAATTTGTACTCTGAAATAAATACCTTTCTTCATAGTCAGTGTCAGGCTTTTATTTCCTGCTAGTTGTCTTCCGGCGGCACACACTTTGCACGCAAATCATCTAGCTTCCTTATGGTACCCTTTTTTGGTAGCCGGTAGAGAGTAAATCTCTTACACCAGTGAAATTTTTTATGCCATGCTGAACCGTGGTTACAGTTCTGAACATTTTAAAAAGTATTTATCACGGCTCAAGAGTTGAAAGCTTGCTCACTGTCGTCGTTTGTCTTGTGTCTAAAATCGGCTAAATCTATCCATTCTATACAAAATAATGCAAACTCCTAAAATGAATATAAATGCAAAACCAACAAAAAGGCCTCCCCGAGAGTATTATCGAGTAGTGTACTCTTTTCCTGATTCAGAAAATTTTCTCGGTACGTTTTTGTCGCCGGAAAACTCATTTTTATGCACCCGGGTCACACACAACCCAGTTACTACATTTCGCATAAATTTTTTCGTTCTTTCTGTCAGGGACATTAGTGAGTGCTCTGTTCTGAACTATTTTCTCAAGGAAAACATTTTCCACGACGCACCATGTCGCACAACCACGAGCGGAAAGAAATGGTTTCGCCGAAAGTACTATCGAGTGGTGTACCCTCCCCACTTACTATATTTCGCATATATTTTCCCCGTTCTTTCTTTCAGGGACATTAGTGCTCTGTTGTGAACATTTTTCGCATAGAAAGTCATTTTCCACGACGCACCAATTTCGCAGAATCACGAGCGCAAGAGGTGGACTCGCCGAGAGTATTATTGGGTGGTGTACTATTCCTACTTTCTACATTTCGCATATTTTTTTTTTTCAGTTCTCTCTTTCAGGAACATTAGTGCTCTGTTGAGAGTATTATTATCTTGGAAATTCATTTTCCACGAGGCACCAATTTCGCACAATAACAAGCGGAAAGAAATGGTCGCCGAGAGTATTATCGAGGGGTGTACTCTTCCCAGTTACTAATTTTCGCATATATTTTTCCGTTCTGTCTTTCAGGCACAAGTGCTCTGTTGTTAACATTTTTATCATAGACGCAAAATTTCGCACAATAACGGGCGGAAAAAGTGGTCTCGCCGAGTACTATCCAGTGGTTTACTGTTTTCATGATACAAAAAACTACTTTCTCGGCACGTTTTTGTCGCCGCAAAGCCCATTTTCATACACCTGGGTCACATACACCCCCGTTGCTACATTTCGCATATATTTCTTCCGTTCTTTCTTTCAGGGACATTAGTGCTCAGTTGTGAACATTTTCCCATAGAAAGTCATTTTCCACGAAGGACCAATTTCGCACAGTCACGAGCGGAAAGAAATGATCTCGCCGAGAGTACTATGGAGGTGCGTACCATCCCCAGTTACTATGTATATTTCGCATATATTTTTTCCGTTTTTTCTCTCAGGGATATTAGTGCTCTGTTGTGAACATTTTTCTCATAGAAAGTCATTTTCCACGACGCACCAATTTCGCAGAATCACGAGCGGAAAAGGTGGACTCGCCGAGTACTATCCAATGCTGTACTCTTTTTATAATACAAAAACTTTTCTCGGCACGTTTTCTCCCCGGAAAGCCCATTTTCATATACTTGGGTTACATACATCCCAGTTGCTACATTTCGCATATATTTCTTCAGTTCTTTCTTTCAGGGACATTAGTGCTCAGCTGTGAACATTTTTCTCATAGAAAGTCATATTCCACGAAGGACCAATTTCGCACAGTCACGAGCGGAAAGAAATGTTTTCGCTGAGAGTACTATCGAGTGGTGTATCCTCCCCAGTTACTACATTTCGCACATATTTCTTTCGTTCTTTCTTTCAGGGATATTAGTGCTCTGTTGTGAACATTTTTCACATAGAAAGTAATTTTCCACAACACACCAATTTCGCACAATCACGAGCGGAAAAAGTGGTCTCGCCGAGTACTATCCAGTGGTGTACTCTTTTCATGATACATAAAAATTTCTCGGCACATTTTTGTCTCCGGAAAGCCCATTTTCATACACTTGGGTCACATACACCCCAGTTGCTTTATTTCGCATATATTTCTTCCGTTTTTTCTTTCGGGGACAATAGTGCTCTGTTGTCAATATTTTTCTCATAGAAGGTCATTTTCCACGAAGGACCAATTTCGCACATTCATAAGCGGAAAGAAATGCTCTCGCCGAAAGTACTATCGAGTGGTGTACCCTCCCCAGTTCCTATATTTCGCATACATATATTTTTTCCGTTCTTTCCTTCAGGGATATTAGTGCTCTGTTGGGCACGTTTTTCTCATAGAAAGTCTTTTCCACGACGCACCACTTTCGCAGATTCACGAGCGGAAAAAGTGGTCTCGCCGGGTACTATCCAGTGGTGTACTCTTTTCATGATACAAAAAACTTTGTCGGCACGTTTTTGTCGCCGGAAAGCCCATTTTCATATACTTGGGTCACATACATACATCATACTTTCTACATTTCGCATATACTTTTTCAGTTCTTTCTTTCAAGAGCATTAGTGCTCTGTTTTGAAGATTTTTCTCACAGAAAATCATTTTTGACGACGCACCAATTTCGCAGAATCATGAGCAGAACGAAGTAGTCGCGCCGAGAGTACTATCGAGTGTTGCACTCCTCCCAGTTACTACATTTCGCATATATTTCTTCAGTTCTTTCTTTCAGGGACATTAGTGCTCTGTTGTGAACGTTTTTATCATAGAAAGTCATTTTTCACGACGCAGACGCACCCATTTCACACAATCACGAGCGGAAAAAAACCCACTTTTTCATCCAAGCAAGTCGCTCAAAATACATCCGATCAGGAGGTGATTCTGTGCGTTTTGTCGATCTATTTAGTCGTGAATTTCGACATATTTTGTCGATTTTTTTCTTCAACACAGTTCACTTTGTGTCTTCACTATTATCTACCACGAAATGAACTATAATGAATTTTCGATGAACAAACGTCAAAAAACACGACTAAATAATCGACAAATTAAGCAACTGCTCCCAGAGGTTGTGACAAAGATTTTGTGCTGTGTGACAAAAAATTTAAAGTGCTTCAATTCGAATTAATATTTTGATTATATTAAGGAACCTCGCCTACGCTACGTTACTACGTTAGGTACATCGAATATATCGAGTATAAGGATGGTAAGTTCATATTCCATATTAAAATGTCTTTGCTTTTCAAAATTTATTTATTACAGACCCAATGGCCACAATAAAACTTTGGGTACAGCGATTGTTATATATACATTTATTCAGCTTAACATAAGCTCGCTGTAGTGACACGTTTAATGAATAAACGGTGAACAATACATGCGTTTCATCACTTACTCAGTGTAATTTACTTAATCTAGTAATATAGATATCCTATAAAAAATGTAAAAATATACTTATATCTACGCCCATATGGTGCTGTTGTTTGCTAACATGTATAACATTACTATTCAGTTCCTTACCAATTTCTATACCTTCTACTAACCAATTACTGTTCCTGCTTTTCTTTTCCTACTGCCCTGAGGGGAATAGTGTAAGAGTAATATTGTTGTTTTACTAGGTCATATGCTTATAATTAAGTAGATCTATGTATCCACTGTATATGGACGTGGCCTCGGCCAGGGTCTTTAAATAAAGCGTTTTTTAATTGTATTGTATTGTATTGAACTTACTAAACCTAAAGATAATGTTGTTAATAGGTGGAATAAATACAACGGGCCGAAATCACTTTATGACTCTAGAGATGGAATGGCGGATATAAATTTGATATGCTTTGTTATCTAAATAACCAATATTATTATCAAATTATTATCCAATATTATTAAGATGAGGTTGAACTGATGCGTTATAGTTATCATGAATAATATAACGATTGGCAGTTTGAATTTGAATGGTGTCTTGTGGAATTGAGGTATGAAGTAATCCTGCATAAATGGAAATGTGTTTGGCTTTTTTTTGCAGCAAGGCAGTGGGCTACAGTTAAAACTGCATCTGATCGAATTATTGATGCGCTGCATCTCTCGTAAGATGTTTGATTCCGTAATCGTTTGGATGTTCTTAGAAATACCACAAATGGATATTCAGTTTGAGTTGTTTGTAGTTGCTGCTATAACCGCAAATATATTAAAACATTCCTCATCATGTAAGTTTCAAAGTGACTGTGGGATGCTACTTCTCAAACAAGTTGACTTTATATTGCCTAAAAGCACACACAATATTTTCACATTTCGGCTTTAGCTTAAATACTGAGCACGAAGCTAAACAAACCTGTTAAATATCCTTTATTGATTCAAATGAAGGTACTCACTTTTGAATATAAATATGTAACTTCTCTGTTATATCCATAGATATAGGCACGATTTGAAATTTGCTCTAAAAAATATATCTTGTGTAGCGCTTTATTCAAGTAGTAAATAAATGAGATTGTTAAAATGGCTTCATTATTTATTGTACATGGCTTGTTTCCACAATTATTATTAATTCGTTTTCGATTAAAAAATATTTTTTTGATCCTCTATATTAAATGCTGTGGAACATTGGCACTGTCTGTATTTATTGTTATTCCAACCAGTAGTTATTATTAATAGGGGTTTCCGCCCAGACTAGGTAGTAGAACCTTTATAGAAAATCAACGTTTTTATACTCTCTAAATTAAATCAAAGGGTAAGCTACGTTTGTAATTCCGTTTGTAACACCTGGGAGTAAAGATTGCAGAACAAAATGGATTAGATACGCATAATATAAGAAGTTATTTTGATTTTTGCATATACATCGGTTTTAATTGTACTGAAAAGTTCTTCAGAATATAAAATTCTATGAAATTGGTTATAATAATTTTTACTGTCAGACGAACCGTTCTAGAAATAGATGTGAAAAACAACTTCAACAATCAAACTTGTACAGATGGCTGACCATACGAAATTTCATGCGGTCATTCATCAAGGTAGGAATTGGTCTTTTAGACCAATTGTAGCTTTATTTTTTTCTGTACAAATCGGTATGTACTTTAAACTTGTTGTATGTATCGGTATGTACTTTAAACTTGTTGCATGTAGCAAAGCTTAAATTTGTCCATAATCGCTTGTACAATCAAAATAGAGTTTATTAGAAAAACATTTCAAGTTTTAATTCAATAGATCCACTTTTGGAAGTAGCGTAGACTTTGCATGACTCGAACGTGTAAAATCTGATGAATCCAAGGAAAAGAAGCATAGAAGTATACGTTGAAATTAACCAAGAATTTTGTGCATTTTAGAGTAAATTTTCGTTAAATCTAATTACTGCACTACGGTTTTCAGGAAAAGAAATGGCTTGCTAACTTTTTTTTTTACCACCTGACAAATATTTATATATATGTAATATGCATTGTGGACCAACTTATCTTATGATTTTCGCAAACTACATGGATTAACTGTTTTGTTAAACCTTATTCGAATGGGAATATGAGATAATTATGCACTATTTACTACCTTATTGGTGCCTTCGTATGATCCTACATTTGCCCATGTGTTTTTCTATAGGATTTTCTTTGCAGTGCTGTTGTGTTCCTTACATACTTATGTTGAAACATCATTTCTTCCTGCATGATGTATGTATGTATATGCATGTGCATTAAGTATACTTTCTTCCTGCATGATGTAGGTATGTATATGCATGTATGCAACACTTAGAACCCCTACAAAGTTGCGATAATTTTTGCATTACTTCTTAATATATTTTCTTGTTTATGATAGAAGATATCATAGTACAAATAGGTGAGACAATCAATCAATCCTGATTTGCGCCTTGCAGGCTCTCGAATAGACTCGCAATGATGAACGTATACGATTTATGTACATATAGGTAAATATACGTCCTCCAAGAACTAGGGAACTTTATTTGCTTTGACACCGTGTAGAGAACTCTACAGTTAAAGTAAAAAATTTAATTAGCAATATTATTTGTGGAGATTTGTGTTTCAGTACACTGTAGGCTATATGTGGGATCCAAACCGTATTTCGAGTGGATTGTATTTACGTAATTAATAAAATCCAAGTAAGTTAAGTGTACTATTGTACTATATTTCTTGCTTTCTTGTATCATTTCAATAAACTCCTCAATTGTCACTATTTCAGAGTTTTGAAGTCTCTCCCTTATTCTTCTTCTGTATTTCTCAATTCTAGTGGTCATCCTCCTTTTTGTGTAGTTCTTTCCTCCAAAATTGAGGACGGTATGATACATGAAATTTAGTACAGAGCTACTGAAACAGCTGGGAGGGCTGCTTTAGAGGCCAAATTAATGCATCCTATCACAAGTTGTGGAAACTGAATACCATTCTATACACAAATAGTTTGCTGCCCTATTTTCCCGGAATTTTGTTTTTTTTAAGCCATCATACAAACGGATGAACAAGAGGCAGTACGAAGGATTGCTGGAGAGTATGAAGGAAAACTTCCTATCTCTGCATGGACGCCACCACAGCATCTCGGGTGCCCAAACGAAGGATGAAATATGGGCCAAAATAAGGGATGAATGTAATGCGTTGGGGACAGACGAGCAGTATAAAGATGCAGCAGGATGGAAGCGCGTACGTTATTATTATATTTTTTGCTTTTATATTGTTATGGTGTGTTAATTATGTTCGCTTTCCTATTCCTTTAGTCATGGATTGATATTAAGGGCAAGTTGAAGGAAAAAGTAAAAAGAAAACGAAATAACATCAACCGGACCGGAGGAGGCCCTCCATGCAGAATTAGTTTTACAGAAGGAGAGCATGACATTATAGAAATGTGCAGCTTCGAAAATTTGGACGGGCTTGCTGCTGTTTGCGAGGGTGGTTTGGTTGTTCCAGATGCAAGTCATTTTTCCATTCCTTCAGTAAGTGTTTAAATTTAAATTGTATTAAGAAATTTTAACAATATTTAGTTTAGACATCGAGGGCTACCCAGGAATTATTGGAAGAACGGAGTGGTGTTGGACTGGGAGAAGCGGGCAGTTCACCGGCGAGGATGTGTTCAACGCCTACGTCACCATTGTTTTCGCCAATAAGTCCTTCAGCACCTGTAGCCCTCGAAAGTCAACCTGCTGCAGGGAAACGCAGAGCCAACCCAGCATATAGGAGAATAAGAGTAACGGAGTCTCCTCCCTCCAGAAATGCAGGCTCTGCTAGAAGAAGCGCTGCTAGAAGAATGGTTTGTATATTTAAAAATCATTTCAAAATTCTGAGTTAATTATTTCATTATATCTTTCTACGCAGTACATCGCTGTCCCAGAATAGCGTAAGATCCTTGGAGCTTCAAAAGGAGGCCCTGAAGCAGTGTAAGGAGCAGACAGAAATTTTGCGACGCATGGAGGCTTTGTCTGAGAGGCGGACAATTGCTGCAGAAAAAAATACCTCATTACTGGAACAGTTATGCGCTCAAATAAAAAACAAATAAAAAATAAATTTGTTTTTTATTTAATTTGTTGAAATCCTTAAAACTAGTCAGTAATATTAACAACTAATAATAATTGTGCTACCGCTTGCACTACTCTCCCCCTGACTTCTTTGCCAGCTGTCAAATAGACGTCGGATCTGTTGAATGGTCCATGTACAGTAGCACCATGAACTGAAGGCAGCGTTAGAGTATCCTCACTGGTAGAGTAGTCATCTGAATATCTGTTCAGTATCAGAAAATTGTGGAGCACTGCAGTTGCATTTATAATTTTTGCAGCAGCAGTGGGGTTATAATGCAACTTCCGTTCCCCAATAATACATCTAAATATTAAATTATTATACACTTTGATTTTAAGTCAACAATAGCAATTTACCTAAAACGATTCTTCCACACTCCATTAACCCTTTCTATTTGACTGCTAATTCTTTTATGTTTAACATTATAATTTTCTTCCGCCCCATTTATTGCATGGGCTATTGGCGTAAGCAACCATGGCTGCAACGGATATCCAGAATAACCTACAATTTAAATGTATAAATATTTTATTAATTTTAACTAGTATATTGCAATTACCTAATAACCAACATTTTTGCTCATTCGCAGATACAAATAGATTCTCGAAATGGGCTAAAATTATACTATTTCCCCAAACGAAGCTGTCATGAGTGGAGCCACAATATCTCGCGTTAATATTGCGGATTAGCATTCGATGATCACAGATCTGAAATTGTATTCAAATTATTATAACATGAAATAAACGGTAATAAATTAGACTTGCTATTTGTGTGTTTATTGTGTGGTACCCTTTCCTGCTGACATAGGCGAACTCCACATCCTTTTTTAAGGCACTCACTGCAATTTGGGTGCAGTCAATTAACCCTATTACTCCCGGAAGTCCTTGGTCTTCAAATCTTAAATTAAAGTTGTTGTTAATACAAATGGATGTTTTTGTAATCATTACACTTACGCGCTCTGAATTTCAGCTTTTTCATTTAGGCATACAGGAAAACGTATATACTTCTACATTTTCTTGTTACATAGCTCTGTAACAACTCTTATGGCACGAGAAACGGAGGACTGGCTAAGGTGCGTTATTTTTTTAACACTTTTTTGGTAGCTACCCGTGCCGTAGAAATTGAGGGCTACCAGGCACTAAAATAAAATGGTAAAGTTTATACAGATGTGAAATATTTTTCCTCTTTTACAACCTTCAAATGGAAAGGAATTGCCCTCGGATCATCATCTGCATCATAAATTTCTTCCAGTTCCTCTATTAGAGCTACTGCAAGCTCCTGGTTAAATCGGAAGTGTGCGATAAAACTAAAAATAAATATTTTCGACTTAATATTTGCACTTACGCTTCACACTTTACTTACGCCTCAGTGCTCATGTGAAAAGGATTGTCCCTTTCCCTTAACTGCCTGTGCAAAATTGCTACTCCCATTCGACTCTCGAATGCTACGTGTGTGTTTAAGGAATTCATTTCTGGGGGAAAATTTAACGAACTCTATTTAAAATATTTGTACACATGTAAAATTGGTTATAATAATTTTTACTGTCCGACGAACGGTTTTTGAAATATATGCGAAAAACCTCATCAAAAATCAATCAGATGGGTAAACATACGAAATTACTAGAGACAGTTTTGCCACACTAGAATCATTGTACAGAGTGCCAAGACCAACAATATAAAAATTTTTACAAGAATAGTTTTTTTTACGTATACTATCAAAATTATCAGTCCTGGGCGTTTTTATGTCTTAGATGATTAAATCATATAGTATACTAAGTTTGTCAACTCTATTTAAAATATTTGTATACATATTACATATTTTGGCAATGCTCTTGTCTAAACGAGCTCCAGATATCCTGCAGTCTGGATTTTAATTCAACTTTCGACCTAGCTAGCCGGACTTTTCTTTATCTGTGCTGTTACTCAGGTACCTATGCCCCGCACCACAACTATAATACCGATACATCAATATATCGTCCCATACGATAAATTGATGTACCACAAATTTCCAAATTTCTCATTAAATTGTCAATTGCACTTAAATATGCATTTCTAGTAACACTCCACTCACACACCAGTTTGGGCGTAATCAATTACATTTGTAATCAGATTAATAATCATTATTAAATCAATAATTAAATTAAATCAATAATGATTACATCAATCATGATTACATCGAGTAATTTTAGGAAAATGTAACCGTAATCAAGATTAAATTTTGTTTTTATTACAAATGAAACTTTTCAAGAGCACGTGCTATTCAAATATGGACTTAGGACTTCTTCGCAATTAGCCTGTATTACCTCTTAGACTCAGTCCAATCTAATAAAATACATTCTACCAACCTAAACTAACTACACTATTTTAACCTTATGTAGTATCTTCTAGTGCATATTTCTACTGTATATAACTTTTCTAGATTATCTATAGTTGTTTTTATTTTACTTTCTTTTTTTATAATTTTGTTAAGTTTTGACACATATTCAATCTGATTTTAACTTACGTCCTAAACTCGTGTTTGGGTCTGTGTCTCCCTGCAGTTGGAAAATGGCTAAAGTATATTTTTCTTACCGAAAATCTCACCTCCTGTTCATTGTTTTTTAGGCACATATACGTGTGGATCGGTGGATCCCAGTCAGGATTCTTTAAAGTGATCTCTATATTCACAAATACGCTGATGATGTCCAGGCTTACTTCAGTGAACCAGTTGAACTATTCGAGAACTGCTTCTCACGTTTCAATAGCAATCTCAATGAAATCAGCAATTCACTTAGCCAGCTAAATCTCAATCCGAGTAAATCGTACTATATGGTTATACATATACAAATGCTACCGAATTTTCCAAAACTCTGCTTGACAATTCTCCTTTGACTTTACTCAGCTCTGCAGCAATAAATCTAAGAATAGTCATTATTTAAAACTTAAAATGGCAAACATCACACGATTAAAGATCTAAAACTGGATCGAAAAAAACAACTCGAGTAGTCCAGAGTCAGCTAGCCTCGCAATAGATAAATATAGTTAATAATTTGAAGTAAACTCGTATCTAATCAAAAGTAGAACAAAAATCGGGATATTGAAATTGATCTTATTATTATTATTCAACAGCATTATCAAACTTTTACTCTCTTTTTCATTCGAATAACACAGCACGAAGGGCAGCGTTACAACAGTAATCACTTATGAAACCGGGAAAAACTCTTTCGAATATTCCCGAAAATCACCCATTTTAAATTATTTCCTTATCAGAACAGGAGCAACTGTAAAGAATAAAAACTCCGTTTACACTATACATATTAAGTTTTACCTGTTAACATGTTTCAGTCAGTTTCAAGTTTGATCTGAAATTGCACAAGCCACTATTTTTGTTTACACAAGCCCCCACGTACTTGGTTTGCGCAGGTAGAGTGTTACAAAAGGGAGCAAGTAGACTTCAAAGTTTAGATATGTAGAACTAAAATTCGTAATAGGAAATGTTCACAAGATAAGCTCATTTCCAAGGTAATATAGTTCAGAAGGAAATTTCCATCGAATTCTTATTTCAACTTACAATGCATGGCCTACGAGATATTTAGTATATGCATACCTGCTAGTTACAGTACATACCTACTTATTAAATTTTAATACAAATAAATAAACTATAACTAATAACAACAAAAAAGGTATACTTCAGCGACCCATCAGAGAGTTCAAGTTTCCTTGTATACTATAAGACTGCTTTAGTAATACTGATTACAGATTCTAATGAACACCTATTATGTTAATTATACCACATCACCATCCCACTACAGATATGTGTTCAAACAGTTTATGTACCACTACCGACTTCGGGATAGAAATACAACAATGTTTGTTTTCTTTTAACTACAATTTTAAACTTTTTGCAAATTTGTAATCAAAAAATGTAATCATGATTACATTTACGATTGATCAATCATTAATCGCCATAAATGATTACTTTTCTGATTAATATTATCAATCTGTAATCACGATTACAGATTACAGATTGTTATCGTAATCATTAATCATCAATCAAATTGCATTTTGCCCAACACTGTCATACACCACCACCTACAAGCAGTGCAAATCATATTTTATTTTCTTCTTGCATATGATAGTGCACATAAAATAATTTGCATTTTCTCACATACAGTCTTTCAATGTAGTGAGATAGCAAAAACAAAACCAAAAAAAGGTTTTACGAGTTGAATATATTGATACATATTTGTATCAAAAATCTGTGAACCAAAACCTTTATCAACTTGAACTAAAACACGAATTTGAAAGAAATTCAACGGAAAGATGTAGTAGTAGAAGTATGGGATTTGTTTATGAAATAATTGGTTGGTCCTGACCCTTTGTGACATAATATGATTATACATATTACCCCATTACATGAATTCGAGCAAGCAAAGCTCACAAAAACAACTACCTGTCCGAATTCTTAAATCCAATAGTAAAGTCCTAGATAATCTAGGTAAGGCAATAGACCTGCAAAAAGAAAATGAAAGATTCGATACGGAACGCCCTAACCCGCATCACATACATCATTATACTATTTCTTATATGATTGTAAGCATTCTACTTCCAATGCCCCACTACAAACTTAGATCAAAGCTAAATTGTACAAAAACAATAACAAGAGAAATAAAATCGAAGCCAGAGAAGATACACACACTTTATTCAGACAATACGTTTTATTGCAAAATTGCAAAAATACTTTATAATTCGTTTACAAGTACATATCACGTCATATCATGGCAGATAGAATAGAATATATGATAACAGTAATGTAGTTAGATTTGTGATGTCAAATAATAGCAAGCAGATTGCTTGCTACTAACAAACAATGTACTAAAACTACTAACTAGTACTAGTTAGTTAATTTATGGAAAGATTTGTTTTGCTCTCGTAAGAATTTGATGCGCAACTTTTCCGCAGTTAGAGTTAATAATAGATCCGTCAGCCAAAGCTGATTCGAGTGGAAGTAAAAAAATCCTAGAGGGATCATGATTGCAAACCGCACTGAATGCTGGCTGTTTATAAGAATCACGATTTCCGTGCATTATTTCAACCCCTTTAGTTGCATTGCAAACGCTCATATAAATGCAGTAATCTGGCCGATGATTAAACTCACATGGAAATATGTAGAGCATATCTGAAAAATATCCAACTTTAAGTCGAGTATTGGAGGGAAAAATATATTTTTCTAGTACGTATACTTAAAAGTTACAACTAATTTTGCCAATAGGTACTGTGTATAACTTACCTTATTGTATCAGCGACAGCAACAGAGGTATCCACAAGCTACAATTGATCTATTCTATATTTTATTTTTTGCAAATTATTTTAACTCAAACATTCATTAATTATGACATGACATGACATGACTGTCAAAGTGATTGTCAAAGGGAATAACTGCGTCACTTTCAGTTCATTTCTAGTCCTCCACAACCGGAATGAGTTGAATTACAATAAAAAGGAAGAAGAAAAGCAATTCATTCCTTTTTCGTGTATTTTGACATTCAAAACCGATAAAAGATCAGAATCACCCTCCAGGGATGGTTAATTAGGACATTTTATTGGAACCTGTTCCAAGTATCAAAAGTACCTGTTCCAAAGTATCAGTTGCAAGTCCCAAGTTTGGTACAAATAATAAAAGAAGATTGTTTGTAGATTAGCGTAGACAAAATATGTGTTTAAAAAATTACAACAACTCTGTGTATTATAATTTTATTCTGCAGTGAAATTTTATTTTCCCAAAAAAAATGTATTCATTTAAATTGTTTTAAGAAATCAACGCTCAAAATATTAAAATTGCAATATGGAAACTGAACACTAAATGTAGCTTTTAGTTTTTTTACGACGGATTCCTACATTTAAAAGTAAAATATAAATTACAGAAACATATGTACCTGTAAATAAAACACATTTTCTTCCATAAATTTTCTCAGAATATCAAGATCATTTAAATTCATTTAAAAGGAATATCTATACCTGCTTCTATACAGATCACGACGGGGTCAATTGTAATTAAAAATTTGTTATATTTACAGAAGTAGAAATTAATGCAGCCTAAATCAACTGTATTTTATATATTGTGTCATATGTTATCACTGTTGCATATTAGTTTTGTTTTGGCTTCCTACATTACTTTTCAGTCACTTTCCAAGCCACCCTACCATATAGTATCGTACTCTTAAGTTCGTGTTGCATTACGGTAAAAGCCCTTCTGAAGTGTGAATGTATAGGCTGTATCAGTCAAAGATTTATGTGGAATTTATTAACTAGGTACAGGAAAATACAAGACTTTATACTGGTACTGTCACAGCTACTCTGAAGGAGCAGTATGCGACTATTTGGTATTGGTACTGTCACAGCTTTTCTGAAAAAGTCGGAATAGGACAGATTGGGACAGGGCTGTACCTGTTCCAAAGTAACAGGTTTTACCAATTTTACCCATCTCTACATCCGATCTTCAAGCTCCACATCAAACCAAGTGAAGTTTGCGTCAATTTCAAAATAGTCGGAACAAATATCAAAATCGGCTAAAAATCGGCTGTCGGTTAAGGTAATACTTTCGGCTAATGAAGTTGAAAATTGGCCAAATTAGCCGATTTTCGGCTCAATGTAACATACTTTCAAAATTGTAGCTGTGCTTCAATAACAAATAGTTTCGTATTTGTAACATTAACTGCTACCAAGACATAACCAGAGAAACAATATATTGTCCAAAATGGGGGAATTTTCCATTTCAAATACGAAGTTATAATCTTACACATAATCTTGCCACGATATAATCACTATAGCGCAATATTTGTGGAAATAATGTAACATACTTTCAAAATTATAGCTGTGCTTCAATAACAAATAGTTTCGTATTGGTAACATTAACTGCTACCAAGAAATAACCAGAGAAACAATATGTTGTCCAAAATGGGGGAATTTTCCATTTCAAATACGAAATTTTTTAAAACTATTTTTTACACTAATTGCAAGCCAAATATAATTGGCGACTAGAAATTTTTTTAAGTGTTTTGGGTTTTGTTAAGGTGGGTACACACTGAGCAAACAAACGCAAGCACATGCGTTTAACCTCTTGTTTTTAATTAAATCTGTACGTGTTGCAAATGCAAACGAATGTGATTTATACCCTGTGCTCATGTTCCGTCTCAAATGAACATTCCAAAGAATTTGTTCGTTTCGCGGCAAACAAATGTGACAAGTGTGTACGTATTTGCGAGCAAGAATGAACAAAATGAGTAGAAATCAAATTCATTTAAAAGTTAGTGTGTATGCGAAGCAAATGCGTGCACATATTATTCAGTACCAGTAGCAAACAAATTTTCGCATGGCATATGACTGTTAAACAGAGAACGAAAGTGTTTTTTGGATGTGTGCTTGCTGTTTGATTTCATTGAGAAAAATTTCAGAATATCAGTTCATATCGGATGAAGCATTCGTGCGTTTCGATTTTGCTTATCATAATGTCGGACGATAATTTAATAATTGCAAGTACGGGGTTTATACTTTTAAATGATCTAGTAAAGAAACATAATAAGAGAAAAAAAGAGGTGTTGTTGGACATTGAAAATCTTTGAAAGCCGAAAACTGTATAGTGGCAGTTCGTTGCTAATGGATATGCAAACCCAAATTAAGCAACAATTTGATAATTTTTGTCGCATGTCTAGTGCGGACTTTGAAAAGCTACTCCACTTAATTGGACCTCGCATAACTAAAGTAAATACCAATTTACGAGATTGTATACCCGCTAAAGACAGGTTAGTTCTTATTTTGCGTTTACTGGCTAGTGGTGATTCCTACACAAGCTTAATGTACCTGTTTAAAATATCAAAGCAGGCGATATCAAGTATAGTTCCTGAGGTGTGTGCTGCTATTATAGAAGATTTACAGGATAACATACAGGTAAGTAATAAAAAAGCGTTTAATTTCAAGTGAACATATGTTATGGTCAGCCACTCAAAGGCGTTAAGTGTGTTTTATTTCATATACACCACTAAAAGTTTTTGTGTATTGGAAATCGAATATGTATAAAATAACAAAACGGAAAATAAAATTAACGATAATTCTTCCTTTTGATTGAAAAACCTATGTTTATGTATCACTCCAAGAAAATAGTAATCCACATGACTTAAAAACCAAAAATATTTTTCTTAGTATAAATAATCATATAAAATGAATAAAATGATGGTTTACGAGTAGCAAAATTAACACGAAGTAAAATTTTGCAAATTGTTTGCTGCAGAGTCCGTACTTGTGAAAGAATGTTGTTCTTTAGACATTCCCATTACAGCGGTAGCCACTTGCATAGGAAAGCTACTTTTTCAGGCTGTGGCTTGTAACGCATGCCTTGGAATGCGTCCAAGATTTCATAATAAACATTTCATTATTAATTAAAAGTCATGTAACTTGCTCCATATCATTCGTTGGAAATCTGTAAATCTGTGTAATAATTGCGCCCCTTAAAAATAATACAAAAATCTAAACCCAATAAATAATTAAACAAAATTACGAATGAATAAATGTATAAATAATTATCTTGCTAAATACTCCTTGTATAAATATTGCTCAAAATAAAATATCCCAAAATTAAAATTAATCATATCCTAAGGCAATGAAGATGTCTCCGATTAAATTTGTTCACGAAGTCATGTCACCTCAGCTTAATTCCCAGTAATTATGGCATTCGGAACCATTCCTGTGGAGCAGAGAGAGCTGCGAGGTTTCCGGCGGGGGGTTTTCTTTTTTTTCTTGGCCTTTCGTTGAGGGCTGCAGAGGAGGTTCGAGAAGAAAAAGAAGACTAGGAACGAAGCAACACGAAATGGTCGCAAATAAGTTTTTTTTAAATAATAGAGAGAACACAAACAAAAGTCATTAGAGGTAAAATCAGCAAGAAAAATCAAAAGGCGTTAAGGAGCAAAAGGAATACCGATCGATCGATTAAGAAGAAGGAGCCTCGAAGGGGATATCAACAAGCAAGTAAAGTAAAGAAATAAAAAATAAAAACCATAAATAAATACTTCTTAACCTAACTAATAAAATTTTGAAACCACAATAAAAACGTAAGTAGCTAGAATTAATTGGAAGCAGAACGGCCGTGTCAGAGACAAGTTAGGCGCATTAAAAGTGTGAAGATTTCCACCCGCCATAAAATGAATTGTTTTTATAGAATTAAATCCAGCGTTATCATTAAATTGGTTTCCCTCCTTAATGTAAACTAAACAAAGTTAAACCCCTAGACAATTGGTTTACAGGCTCTTGCAAGCTGAATGTGTCATTTGGCGATGAATGAAGTGCTACAGGAGCTGTGGAAAACGAAGAGCAGGAAGCGTTCGATATTGGCGAAAAAGATGAAGTTGATTTAACTGATACTGGTAGTTCACATTTTCCTATACCTGCTTCATATAAAATATTTGATATGAGATGTTGAACGGCACTTTTTGTGCGAGAGCTATATTCCGCCAATTTAAAATGAAATGCGCTCCCCAAAGGCTACATTGTCATTTCTTTGAGTTCTTTGAGCAGCAGTGTCTGAGAATTTTGTATGCCTCTGCAATTCTAGGATCTTCTTCAATTTTCTTCCTTCTAGGAGCTGCGCTCCTTTTTGGGCATTTGAATTCGTTTGTAGCATGTTCATTCTCAGCCTATGTTTCAATTATTTGCATCACGAGATTCAACATTGCTTTCGGAAATTTCTGAATGTGATCCAATTTTGAATACATTTTTTTTTTCAGTTACCTTCATCTTCAGGTGAATGGAATGAGGTTGCAAAATTGTTCGAATCGAAATGGCATTTTCCGCAGTGCGCAGGAGCTATCTGGGAGTGAATACTTCAACTACAAGCGAACGTTAAGCATAGTTCTTTTAGGACTTGCGAGTGCAGATTATAGATTTTTGTTTGCCGATGTAGGATGTCAAGTGAGAGTTTCCGATGGAGGCGTTTTTAAAAATACAACATTATGGAATAAACTGAAAAGAAATCAACTTGGAATATCATTGGATACTTCGCTCAAGGGAAGACAAAATCCTGTACCTTTCGTATTCCTCGCAGATGGTGCATTTCCTTTACAGGAGCACATATTAAAGCCCTATTCAGGTTCCTACGAGAAGGGCTCAGTTGAACGAATATTCAAATATCGGTTGTCAAGATCACACCGGATAATCGAGAATGCTTTCGGAATAATATCTGCAATATTTAGAGTACTTAGAAAACCTATGCTCTTGCAACCTGAAAAGGCGACTTCAGTAGTACTAACTTGCGTTCACCTCCATAACTTCTTAATAAAAAGTGAAAATTCTCGGAATGTATATAGCCCAAGTGGAACTTTCGATTGTGAGTTGGCGGCGAGAGGCTGCACAATCACAGTCATTTTTTCCTTTAAGGAAGACCCCACGAAAGTCTGCAAGAGAGTTTGAGGAAGTAAGAATGGAATACGCCCAGTATTTTACAACATCAGGCCGCGTACCCTGGTAAGATAAATACGCATAAAACAATATTACAATTACTAGACGTATTTTATTTGGCAAAATATTAATGAAAATTTACTTACTGCTTGAAATGTATTCTGTCCTGTTCTTGGTTTATAAATTTGTCCATTAAAAAGGCTAAGTGTTTGAAAGCGAACCAATTTGAAAAATATACCTGGCGTCCTCCTGCCCCAGATTTTATTTGACCTTGTTTCTATCTCTCCCTTCTGAAAGATGTTAGAAGCGAATTCATCTTTCTTTTCACTTTATCTATATCACAATCCATTGCCGGCGAAATTTCACACCACGAATCGATTTTTTTTTATGGAAGTTTATAGTTTTCATCCAGCGGATTCCACAAACATGGTCTTTCTTTACAATTTCCGACTAGTTCTATTGGTTTTTATTACTCCCTTAACCGCGTTAATCAGTGCGGCAAATTTAATTAATAATAATACATAATATGATATACATATGATATACATATTTATGTATGTAATAATATTTAATATAAAATCAAAGTGAACAACAACAAATAAATAAAATATCTGTGAAAAATTTCTAACTGCATTATTGAGATACACATTGGAGAAAAGTGAGACCAACCGTAAGAACGTTACAGCGTTGTTGGCTGAACATTTGGGGTTGAAGCTGGAGATAGTGGTTGGCTTTCCGGAAAACACCGCTTCTGCCAGTATAGAAAATGCTGACAAAAGTGGGGGTCAATACACGACTCTATATATGTTATTTATTTGTTTGTGATATAATCCTTAAACATACTGCCACAGAATTGAAAACGTAAGTCTGACTATATTTTCCTATTTTTTACAAAAACACATAAAACATTTGCCTTTATCCAGCAGTTTGTTCCGATCGAATCGGAATTTTTCAAGGAGCATCAGGCTCTACTGTTGAATTCAAATTAGTAGAAAATCTTGCATTTAATATAGATTTTGATGTAATCTGTTTGAATTAATTTCATACAATATGGTTTCTTAACAATCCTCATTCTTTAATTTGTGTTGTTTTTTTCTTTGCAGGCTTTATTTATTTTTGTCTGAGGATTTTTATGTTACGTTTTTATACAGATGGATTTTTTATTTTATATTATGTTTTTCTAAAGATGTTTACATGTTTATATAACAATTTGCAATAAAAAAAACTGATAAATAGGTAAAATAAATCTTTATTAATAAATTGAAACTTATCTTCTTATACCTAATATACCTTACAGATTTCATCTAGGGTATAAAAATAATAATAAAATTAAAAGAGTATTTGCAAGTGACCACGGAGATAATTGTTTCCACTCGTTTTTTTTAGCGGGGTGTCGCCTGTAGACCTACTCCCCTTTTGTACTATGACTTTCTTACAGACAGATTGACGGACAGACGGACATATGAAATTGACCTTGTCAGGAAATTGTCTTGCTGCTTTTCCTGCCTGAAGGATTTGTGAGGAAGGCAAGTCATTTGGAGAAAATGAGACTACTCTGTTTTCGCTGGCTTCAAATTCACCCATGTCAATTTGAAAATTTCAGTTTACAAGTTCATTGTGAAGTATTGCACAAACATGTATTATTTTACCGAATTTATGGGGCGAATATCGAAGTTTGACATCATCTGAAAGGCATCAGAACCTTGCCTTTATATTTCCGTTCAAGCTCTCAATTACGCATCTCGTTTTTCTGTGGAAGTTGTATTTTTGTATTTTTCAAAAAGCTGTAAGGTTATAAAAGATAATATTCTTCTTCTTCCAATATAACTATCTTAACAACATAATAAATTTAACAGAATATTGCATACTGAATTAAATATGTTGGTACTTACTTCATTTTGGTCATACGAATCTCTTCAGTAGTCTGCGGAAATTTAATGAACTCATTCAACAGTTCTTTTTCAATTGATTCGATGACCTTTGATATGACTTGCAGATGATTGGGACATATTTGAGAGAAAATCCTGCCCTAAATGATAAGATCCTTGAAAATATTGGCAAGTTATTATTAAAAGTTTAAAAAATAGGTTTATACTATATGTGACGAGAAATCTCAATGTCAAAAAGAATTTGTGGACGTTCAAAATTTCGCTGGTTCGTAGATCTTCATCGAGACGAGTAGAAATCTTTATAAAGATCATGTGTGCTAGGAACTTTTGCAACCGGTACATTTCGATGAATCTTTGACCACTTATATCAAAGGGATCGTAGCGATCCCTTAAATATCTTCTTTCTTCCCTGAGCTCAACACTTTCTAATTGGCGTAAATCATCCATTAAAAATTGCCGATACATTATAATGTTTTTTATATGCATCATTTAGAATAATAAAGATCCAAGTTAATCAGAGCGGAGTGTTTTAATTTTAATTCCCCTCTTACAACAAATCTTCAGAAGTGGGATTACAAAAAAAAAAAGTTTATTTTAAATTATTGCCATATCATCGGAATTAGAAGAACGCGAAAGGCAGATAGATGGTTTAATTTATCGTAAGGTAAAAGATCATATCCGATTTTATGTACCTGAGAGAATGGAGAATCGAGTCATTCAGACCCACCGAGCATTTAAATAAAATGTACTGGTTTCCCGAAATAAAGCAAAAGATAAAAAATTAAATCAAAGGTTGTCTGAAATGTATTTATTTCTTACCAAATTCAGGTAAGGTTGAAAGTATACTTAACAATATTCCTCAAGGGAATCTTCCTTTCGATACATTGCATGTCGACCACCTCGGTCCTCTACCCTCCGCGCATTCAAAACGACATATATTCTTCGTAACGGAATGAAACCAAAAAAGGAGAGTTTTTAGTTTGCATTAAAAAACAAACAAACAAATCTGTTATTTTTACAGTTGAAGATGAACTTTTCAGCCCGTCGTTCATTTTTTCGTCGAAAAAAGCATCAACGAAGCTCATCACAAGATTCTAAAGGACTTGCTAGTTTTAGTAATACACAATTAGAATTTAGTTAGAAAATTATCAATAGTTTACGTAGGTAAGTAGCTAAGGTAGTTACGAGTTCACTATAATAATAATTGTAATAATAAGATATTAGGTAAATTTTTTAAAGAAAGAAGATTTTACTTCAGCAAGGGCATATAATGGAATGAAGAAATTTTACCAAAGCCAATATAAATACTTTTTTAAAAAGTAAGTGTGAATTATATGGTGGCAAGATTTCTCATTGCACTTTGAAATTGGGTGATAGTTCTTGCCACCATATAATTCAAACTTACTTTTTATAAAAACTATTTATATGGGGAATTGGTGTGACCTCCAACATTGAACTTCTATGGTAGGCGATCAGAGATAACCATACCGATGAGACCTCTCTGATCGTTGGGTCGAAAAGTTCAATCATTTTTTTGCGCTTAAATGCATTTTGTAAATTTATTGAAATTTTTTTTTGTTTCAATAAATTCAGTCTGTTAGACGAGAAATCTCCATCATATAAATATATATATTTCAAACATTAAAAAAAAAAAACAATTGTACTTATCTTGTTCCACGATCTTCTTTCAATGTTATTTTTGTAACCGCAATCATATTTCCTGAAAAAATTGGAAATCGTCAAAACTCAAATTCACCGAATTAAAAAAAAAAAAAAATATCCAAAAATTATTTTAAACAATCGCAACTGTGTACATATATAATCCCTGGTGTAGAGATACAAAATCCATCCTCGAGGGAACTGTGGAACTGTACCGTACGGAATTTATTTCATGTGTGAAATAAAAAGTGTATGACTCCCAAGTACCAAAATAAACAATTCATGGAAAGTGTGAAAAAGCAAAAAAATGTTTTCACATATATATTCACTTTTTAATTTATAATAAAACGGCCGAATGTTTTGACTTCACTTTACAGTTCGGAAATGTCAAAGTATAATCCATATAATACTAAGTTTTACACAAGTTCATTGGTATTTACGAAGAATAGTTTTTATTAAACTATTTGATACAATAGCAATGTAAATAGCTTCCATATTAAAATAATATAGTTTTCGAGTTTTATAAAAGGGAAATCCCTTGTTCAATTCAAGTCACAACCAAATGTTTTATAAGTGTTCTAATTTAATTTGCTAATATATTTACAAAACACATTTACAACTAAATTGCTCCGGAAGCTACATTGTTTTAAAAGGCCTTAAATGAATTGTTTCGAACTATTATAAAATACTAATAGAATAAATTAGTTTCCAGAGAAAAACTGTTTCATAAGAGTTTCGGGAAGAGTTCTCAGTGCTACCATATAAAACAATTTACCACTGGAGCTCAATAGGAAAAAGCGATACCTCTATAAAATATTTTAGTTTTCGTGTAGTTGTTATACAATAAAAATCTAATTCCTGCAACTAGGTAGCGGCAAAAATTTTCATTGGGTGTGTACTATAACCTCCCGCTCTATGGACCACCATGAAGGAAACGTCCGAAATGGTCCTAGTCCCTTATAAATTCAAAGTGGTTCTTTTCTTTATGCACGTAAGCAACAATGCATGCCTATTTCATTGTGTAGAAAAGTGATTTTATTCTCATGGCATATCAGTTGCGACCAATCGACAATTATTGTGGCGCATAAAGTTAGTGTTAATGTGCACAGTTTACTTATTATTATCTGAATTAGGGTGAAGAACATTGCTTGAGCCTGAGCAGTAGTTAGTTTGTCATAATTTTTTATTATTCAATTACTTTACTTTCGTAATAAATAACGTTTAGGAATTACTTTAAAATATTTCAAATATCATGGAATTGATCGAATTTACTTTGGTAACAAACTGTCCCAGGAAGCGAAAGTCAAACAATCAAAGTCGTAAGAGGCACCAGGCGGGATCCTGTATTGCAGGAAGTTAGAGAGTTTAGATAGATTGAATAATAGCAAAACTTTATAGATTATTTAACGCTAGTTTAAGCCTAAGAAATGGTTTCTTATCGAGATTCAGTATTCTGTGTATAAATAATTATTATACCCGTTCCATAATTTCCATGTAAATTAGAATCCCTGACCGATTTCAATATAAAAACTATAGAACGAAACCACACAAGAAATATTACGAAACTCTTCAACCATTAAAACAGGTGATAAAGCTGAAAAACCGCCACTAAAAAAAAAACAAATAAGCAAAAAACCTCAACTCATTCAGTAAAAAGCCCTCAGAAAAACACTAACCCATCGAACTTTTTCTGTTAAAATAATAATTTCCTGAAGCAAATTGCTCATAACATGCGTTCCGGTTAAGTTACCAAGGTATGTGACTTGAGACCGCTCTCCAATATGAAGCAAAACGTATGATAGTGAAACAAAGTGAGATAGATAAAGAAAACTTTCAAGTAAACGACAGCGCGCGGTGGCAGAAAAGGTTGGCTTAACTTACTGGAAACTCTCAACGCATCAAAACGTTTTAGTAAACAATTTCCATAGTAGGGAGGTATATAACAGTAATATGACAGCAACAATTTTGCAAAACGAATAATACAGGTGGAAACGCAACTTGAATGACCTTGGATCATATATGCCGATCTATGAACTTAAGTCGGTGCAATTCTTCTTACAATTCCTTGCTGTCATGTCCATTTTCTAGAGTATCATCTTCCTTTCTTGAATTATTATTTTTTTAATACTTAGTAACCCCTGTGACAACATCATGATGTAATCGGAGGAATTTGACCCTCTGTAAGATAGTTTCATTGAAGTTCACTTACCTTCACAATGAAGTCCATCGCCACGGTAGCCGGGGAAGCAGGTACAGGTGAAGCTGCCGAGTGTGTTCGTACAATCTGCAAACACGTCACATGGTCGATACTTGCACTCGCTCTCATCTGTATAACGTAGAGGAAAAAAAGGAATTATATAAGGTAATAGTTGTGGAGATATTAAAAATCGATCAACGAAGGCGTTAGTTATTGTTAACTAATGAAGTGTTGTTGACGAATATGTATGTCAAAATACTGATTAATTCAATGCGAAGCGTTTGTCATCTATTACTAACCTGGAACTTGGCAATTGCACCCGCCATAGCCGTCATTGCAGTGGCATACACCATTTGTGCATGTAGTGCCATCTTTATCACAGTCATCTAGAATGGTAATTAGTTTAAATTATAATAATTGAATAAGCAAGTACAAACAAACGGTGGATATATAGTTAAGTATTACTAGGTATATACTAAAATTATTCTGTGTATTTATGCAAGGTACTCACTTGAACATTTGAGCTCCTTGCTCAGCTCATCGGAACCCAGAAAGCAATCTTGGGTACCATCGCACAATTTCGAGAGTTCATATAGTTGCAAGTAATCTGTTGACTCATTAACTTGGCAACCAAAATAGCTATCCTCGAGATTAAGAAAAAACACTTCACCTTTAAATCTACTCGTTTTACTTTTGTAGGATTGGGAATGTACCTGAAATAAGAGATAAAGACTTTTTATAAATCAAATGCACTAAATTTAAAATAATATAATATTAACACATTCAATTATTTTTAATGCACTCACTCACATTCACTTCATTGAAATAACTTAAATATTCGATTCGAAATCGAAATGTGTTGCATTGCAGTGCAAGTTTTTTTTTGTTGATAAAAAGTATGGTACTGCCACAGTAGCTTGAACTCAAACTTATACCGCGCGTTCATACCCTCCCCAGTTACTATATTTCGCACATATTTCTTCCGTTCTTTCTTTCAGGGATATTAGTGCTCTTTTGTGAACATTTTTCACATAGAAAGTAATTTTCCACACCGCACCAAAAAACAATTGTACTTATCTTGTTCCACGATCTTCTTTCAATGTTATTTTTGTAACCGCAATCATATTTCCTGAAAAAATTGGAAATCGTCAAAACTCAAATTCACCGAATTAAAAAAAATTAAAAATATCCAAAAATTATTTTAGACAATCGCAACTGTGTACATATATAATCCCTGGTGTAGAGATACAAAATCCATCCTCGAGGGAACTGTGGAACTGTACCGTAGGGAATTTATTTCATGTGTGAAATAAAAAGTGTATGACTCCCAAGTACCAAAATAAACAATTCATGGAAAGTGTGAAAAAAGCAAAAAAATGTTTTCACATATATATTCACTTTTTAATTTAGAATAAAACTACCGAATGTTTTGACTTCACTTTACAGCTCTTATAAAACATTCAGATTTGTGTGAAATTTTCAGGATCGGAAATGTCAAAGTATAATCCATATAATACTAAGTTTTACACAAGTTCATTGGTATTTGCGAAGAATAGTTTTTATTAAACTATTTGATACAATAGCAATGTAAATAGCTTCCATATTAAAATAATATAGTTTTCGAGTTTTATAAAAGGGAAATCCCTTGCTCAATTCAAGTCACAACCAAATGTTTTATAAGTGTTCTAATTTAATTTGCTAATATATTTACAAAACTCATTTACAACTAAATTGCTCCGGAAGCTACATTGTTTTAAAAGGCCTTAAATGAATTGTTTCGAACTATTATAAAATACTAATAGAATAAATTAGTTTCCAGAGAAAAACTGTTTCATAAGAGTTTCGGGAAGAGTTCTCAGTGCTACCATATAAAACAATTTACCACTGGAGCTCAATAGGAAAAAGCGATACCTCTATAAAATATTTTAGTTTTCGTGTAGTTGTTATACAATAAAAATCTAATTCCTGCAACTAGGTAGCGGCAAAAATTTTCATTGGGTGTGTACTATAACCTCCCGCTCTATGGACCACCATGAAGGAAACGTCCGAAATGGTCCTAGTCCCTTATAAATTCAAAGTGGTTCTTTTCTTTATGCACGTAAGCAACAATGCATGCCTATTTCATTGTGTAGAAAAGTGATTTTATTCTCATGGCATATCAGTTGCGACCAATCGACAATTATTGTGGCGCATAAAGTTAGTGTTAATGTGCACAGTTTACTTATTATTATCTGAATTAGGGTGAAGAACATTGCTTGAGCCTGAGCAGTAGTTAGTTTGTCATAATTTTTTATTATTCAATTACTTTACTTTCGTAATAAATAACGTTTAGGAATTACTTTAAAATATTTCAAATATCATGGAATTGATCGAATTTACTTTGGTAACAAACTGTCCCAGGAAGCGAAAGTCAAACAATCAAAGTCGTAAGAGGCACCAGGCGGGATCCTGTATTGCAGGAAGTTAGAGAGTTTAGATAGATTGAATAATAGCAAAACTTTATAGATTATTTAACGCTAGTTTAAGCCTAAGAAATGGTTTCTTATCGAGATTCAGTATTCTGTGTATAAATAATTATTATACCCGTTCCATAATTTCCATGTAAATTAGAATCCCTGACCGATTTCAATATAAAAACTATAGAACGAAACCACACAAGAAATATTACGAAACTCTTCAACCATTAAAACAGGTGATAAAGCTGAAACACCGCCACTAAAAAAAAAACAAATAAGCAAAAAACCTCAACTCATTCAGTAAAAAGCCCTCAGAAAAACACTAACCCATCGAACTTTTTCTGTTAAAATAATAATTTCCTGAAGCAAATTGCTCATAACATGCGTTCCGGTTAAGTTACCAAGGTATGTCACTTGAGACCGCTCTCCAATATGAAGCAAAACGTATGATAGTGAAACAAAGTGAGATAGATAAAGAAAACTTTCAAGTAAACGACAGAGCGCGGTGGCAGAAAAGGTTGGCTTAACTTACTGGAAACTCTCAACGCATCAAAACGTTTTAGTAAACAATTTCCATAGTAGGGAGGTATATAACAGTAATATGACAGCAAGAATTTTGCAAAACGAATAATACAGGTGGAAACGCAACTTGAATGACCCTGGATCATATATGCCGATCTATGAACTTAAGTCGGTGCAATTCTTCTTACAATTCCTTGCTGTCATGTCCATTTTCTAGAGTATCATCTTCCTTTCTTGAATTATTATTTTTTTAATACTTAGTAACCCCTGTGACAACATCATGATGTAATCGGAGGAATTTGACCCTCTGTAAGATAGTTTCATTGAAGTTCACTTACCTTCACAATGAAGTCCATCGCCACGGTAGCCGGGGAAGCAGGTACAGGTGAAGCTGCCGAGTGTGTTCGTACAATCTGCAAACACGTCACATGGTCGATACTTGCACTCGCTCTCATCTGTATAACGTAGAGGAAAAAAAGGAATTATATAAGGTAATAGTTGTGGAGATATTAAAAATCGATCAACGAAGGCGTTAGTTATTGTTAACTAATGAAGTGTTGTTGACGAATATGTATGTCAAAATACTGATTAATTCAATGCGAAGCGTTTGTCATCTATTACTAACCTGGAACTTGGCAATTGCACCCGCCATAGCCGTCATTGCAGTGGCATACACCATTTGTGCATGTAGTGCCATCTTTATCACAGTCATCTAGAATGGTAATTAGTTTAAATTATAATAATTGAATAAGCAAGTACAAACAAACGGTGGATATATAGTTAAGTATTACTAGGTATATACTAAAATTATTCTGTGTATTTATGCAAGGTACTCACTTGAACATTTGAGCTCCTTGCTCAGCTCATCGGAACCCAGAAAGCAATCTTGGGTACCATCGCACAATTTCGA
This sequence comes from Dioctria rufipes, assembly GCA_963924295.1. NCBI lineage: Eukaryota > Metazoa > Arthropoda > Insecta > Diptera > Asilidae > Dioctria > Dioctria rufipes. The sequence continues at coordinate 53,233,576 of OZ002740.1, forward strand.
GAGTTCATATAGTTGCAAGTAATCTGTTGACTCATTAACTTGGCAACCAAAATAGCCATCCTCGAGATTAAGAAAAAACACTTCACCTTTAAATCTACTCGTTTTACTTTTGTAGGATTGGGAATGTACCTGAAATAAGAGATAAGGACTTTTTATAAATCAAATGCACTAAATTTAAAATAATATAATATTAACACATTCAATTATTTTTAATGCACTCACTCACATTCGCTTCATTGAAATAACTTAAATATTCGATTCGAAATCGAAATGTGTTGCATTGCAGTGCAAGTTTTTTTTTTGTTGATAAAAAGTATGGTACTGCCACAGTAGCTTGAACTCAAACTTATACCGCGCGTTCATACCCTACCCAGTTACTATATTTCGCACATATTTCTTCCGTTCTTTCTTTCAGGGATATTAGTGCTCTTTTGTGAACATTTTTCACATAGAAAGTAATTTTCCACACCGCACCAAAAAACAATTGTACTTATCTTGTTCCACGATCTTCTTTCAATGTTATTTTTGTAACCGCAATCATATTTCCTGAAAAAATTGGAAATCGTCAAAACTCAAATTCACCGAATTAAAAAAAATTAAAAATATCCAAAAATTATTTTAGACAATCGCAACTGTGTACATATATAATCCCTGGTGTAGAGATACAAAATCCATCCTCGAGGGAACTGTGGAACTGTACCGTAGGGAATTTATTTCATGTGTGAAATAAAAAGTGTATGACTCCCAAGTACCAAAATAAACAATTCATGGAAAGTGTGAAAAAAGCAAAAAAATGTTTTCACATATATATTCACTTTTTAATTTATAATAAAACGGCCGAATGTTTTGACTTCACTTTACAGCTCTTATAAAACATTCAGATTTGTGTGAAATTTTCAGGATCGGAAATGTCAAAGTATAATCCATATAATACTAAGTTTTACACAAGTTCATTGGTATTTGCGAAGAATAGTTTTTATTAAACTATTTGATACAATACCAATGTAAATAGCTTCCATATTAAAATAATATAGTTTTCGAGTTTTATAAAAGGGAAATCCCTTGCTCAATTCAAGTCACAACCAAATGTTTTATAAGTGTTCTAATTTAATTTGCTAATATATTTACAAAACTCATTTACAACTAAATTGCTCCGGAAGCTACATTGTTTTAAAAGGCCTTAAATGAATTGTTTCGAACTATTATAAAATACTAATAGAATAAATTAGTTTCCAGAGAAAAACTGTTTCATAAGAGTTTCGGGAAGAGTTCTCAGTGCTACCATATAAAACAATTTACCACTGGAGCTCAATAGGAAAAAGCGATACCTCTATAAAATATTTTAGTTTTCGTGTAGTTGTTATACAATAAAAATCTAATTCCTGCAACTAGGTAGCGGCAAAAATTTTCATTGGGTGTGTACTATAACCTCCCGCTCTATGGACCACCATGAAGGAAACGTCCGAAATGGTCCTAGTCCCTTATAAATTCAAAGTGGTTCTTTTCTTTATGCACGTAAGCAACAATGCATGCCTATTTCATTGTGTAGAAAAGTGATTTTATTCTCATGGCATATCAGTTGCGACCAATCGACAATTATTGTGGCGCATAAAGTTAGTGTTAATGTGCACAGTTTACTTATTATTATCTGAATTAGGGTGAAGAACATTGCTTGAGCCTGAGCAGTAGTTAGTTTGTCATAATTTTTTATTATTCAATTACTTTACTTTCGTAATAAATAACGTTTAGGAATTACTTTAAAATATTTCAAATATCATGGAATTGATCGAATTTACTTTGGTAACAAACTGTCCCAGGAAGCGAAAGTCAAACAATCAAAGTCGTAAGAGGCACCAGGCGGGATCCTGTATTGCAGGAAGTTAGAGAGTTTAGATAGATTGAATAATAGCAAAACTTTATAGATTATTTAACGCTAGTTTAAGCCTAAGAAATGGTTTCTTATCGAGATTCAGTATTCTGTGTATAAATAATTATTATACCCGTTCCATAATTTCCATGTAAATTAGAATCCCTGACCGATTTCAATATAAAAACTATAGAACGAAACCACACAAGAAATATTACGAAACTCTTCAACCATTAAAACAGGTGATAAAGCTGAAACACCGCCACTAAAAAAAAAACAAATAAGCAAAAAACCTCAACTCATTCAGTAAAAAGCCCTCAGAAAAACACTAACCCATCGAACTTTTTCTGTTAAAATAATAATTTCCTGAAGCAAATTGCTCATAACATGCGTTCCGGTTAAGTTACCAAGGTATGTGACTTGAGACCGCTCTCCAATATGAAGCAAAACGTATGATAGTGAAACAAAGTGAGATAGATAAAGAAAACTTTCAAGTAAACGACAGCGCGCGGTGGCAGAAAAGGTTGGCTTAACTTACTGGAAACTCTCAACGCATCAAAACGTTTTAGTAAACAATTTCCATAGTAGGGAGGTATATAACAGTAATATGACAGCAACAATTTTGCAAAACGAATAATACAGGTGGAAACGCAACTTGAATGACCCTGGATCATATATGCCGATCTATGAACTTAAGTCGGTGCAATTCTTCTTACAATTCCTTGCTGTCATGTCCATTTTCTAGAGTATCATCTTCCTTTCTTGAATTATTATTTTTTTAATACTTAGTAACCCCTGTGACAACATCATGATGTAATCGGAGGAATTTGACCCTCTGTAAGATAGTTTCATTGAAGTTCACTTACCTTCACAATGAAGTCCATCGCCACGGTAGCCGGGGAAGCAGGTACAGGTGAAGCTGCCGAGTGTGTTCGTACAATCTGCAAACACGTCACATGGTCGATACTTGCACTCGCTCTCATCTGTATAACGTAGAGGAAAAAAAGGAATTATATAAGGTAATAGTTGTGGAGATATTAAAAATCGATCAACGAAGGCGTTAGTTATTGTTAACTAATGAAGTGTTGTTGACGAATATGTATGTCAAAATACTGATTAATTCAATGCGAAGCGTTTGTCATCTATTACTAACCTGGAACTTGGCAATTGCACCCGCCATAGCCGTCATTGCAGTGGCATACACCATTTGTGCATGTAGTGCCATCTTTATCACAGTCATCTAGAATGGTAATTAGTTTAAATTATAATAATTGAATAAGCAAGTACAAACAAACGGTGGATATATAGTTAAGTATTACTAGGTATATACTAAAATTATTCTGTGTATTTATGCAAGGTACTCACTTGAACATTTGAGCTCCTTGCTCAGCTCATCGGAACCCAGAAAGCAATCTTGGTTACCATCGCACAATTTCGAGAGTTCATATAGTTGCAAGTAATCTGTTGACTCATTAACTTGGCAACCAAAATAGAAATCCTCGAGATTAAGAAAAAACACTTCACCTTTAAATCTACTCGTTTTACTTTTGTAGGATTGGGAATGTACCTGAAATAAGAGATAAGGACTTTTTATAAATCAAATGCACTAAATTTAAAATAATATAATATTAACACATTCAATTATTTTTAATGCACTCACTCACATTCACTTCATTGAAATAACTTAAATATTCGATTCGAAATCGAAATGTGTTGCATTGCAGTGCAAGTTTTTTTTTTGTTGATAAAAAGTATGGTACTGCCACAGTAGCTTGAACTCAAACTTATACCGCGCGTTCATACCCTACCCAGTTACTATATTTCGCACATATTTCTTCCGTTCTTTCTTTCAGGGATATTAGTGCTCTTTTGTGAACATTTTTCACATAGAAAGTAATTTTCCACACCGCACCAAAAAACAATTGTACTTATCTTGTTCCACGATCTTCTTTCAATGTTATTTTTGTAACCGCAATCATATTTCCTGAAAAAATTGGAAATCGTCAAAACTCAAATTCACCGAATTAAAAAAAATTAAAAATATCCAAAAATTATTTTAGACAATCGCAACTGTGTACATATATAATCCCTGGTGTAGAGATACAAAATCCATCCTCGAGGGAACTGTGGAACTGTACCGTAGGGAATTTATTTCATGTGTGAAATAAAAAGTGTATGACTCCCAAGTACCAAAATAAACAATTCATGGAAAGTGTGAAAAAAGCAAAAAAATGTTTTCACATATATATTCACTTTTTAATTTATAATAAAACGGCCGAATGTTTTGACTTCACTTTACAGCTCTTATAAAACATTCAGATTTGTGTGAAATTTTCAGGATCGGAAATGTCAAAGTATAATCCATATAATACTAAGTTTTACACAAGTTCATTGGTATTTGCGAAGAATAGTTTTTATTAAACTATTTGATACAATACCAATGTAAATAGCTTCCATATTAAAATAATATAGTTTTCGAGTTTTATAAAAGGGAAATCCCTTGCTCAATTCAAGTCACAACCAAATGTTTTATAAGTGTTCTAATTTAATTTGCTAATATATTTACAAAACTCATTTACAACTAAATTGCTCCGGAAGCTACATTGTTTTAAAAGGCCTTAAATGAATTGTTTCGAACTATTATAAAATACTAATAGAATAAATTAGTTTCCAGAGAAAAACTGTTTCATAAGAGTTTCGGGAAGAGTTCTCAGTGCTACCATATAAAACAATTTACCACTGGAGCTCAATAGGAAAAAGCGATACCTCTATAAAATATTTTAGTTTTCGTGTAGTTGTTATACAATAAAAATCTAATTCCTGCAACTAGGTAGCGGCAAAAATTTTCATTGGGTGTGTACTATCACCTCCCGCTCTATGGACCACCATGAAGGAAACGTCCGAAATGGTTGTGTAGAAAAGTGCTTTTATTCTCATGTATTTATGCAAGGTACTCACTTGAACATTTGAGCTCCTTGCTCAGCTCATCGGAACCCAGAAAGCAATCTTGGGTACCATCGCACAATTTCGAGAGTTCATATAGTTGCAAGTAATCTGTTGACTCATTAACTTGGCAACCAAAATAGCCATCCTCGAGATTAAGAAAAAACACTTCACCTTTACATCTACTCGTTTTACTTTTGTAGGATTGGGAATGTACCTGAAATAAAAGAAAAAGACTTTTTATAAATCAAATGCACTAAATTTAAAATAATATAATAATAATATTAACACATTCAATTATTTTTAATGCACTCACTCACATTGACTTCATTGAAATAACTTAAATATTCGATTCGAAATCGAAATGTGTTGCATTGCAGTGCAAGTTTTTTTTTGTTGATAAAAAGTATGGTACTGCCACAGTAGCTTGAACTCAAACTTATACCGCGCGTTCATACCCTCCCCAGTTACTATATTTCGCACATATTTCTTCCGTTCTTTCTTTCAGGGATATTAGTGCTCTGTTGTGAATATTTTTTCACATAGAAAGTAATTTTCCACACCGCACGAATTTCTCACAATCACTAGCGGAAAAAGTGGTCTCGCCGAGTCCTATCCAGTGGTGTACTCTTTTCATGATACAAAAAAATTTCTCGGCACGTTTATGTCGCCGGAAAGCCCATTTTTATACACTTGGGTCAGATACACCCCAGTTGCTTCATTTCGCATATATTTCTTCCGTTCTTTCTTTCGAGGACAATAGTGCTCTGTTGTCAACATTTTTCTCATAGAAAGTCATTTTCCACGAAGGACCAATTTCGCACAATCATAAGCGGAAAGAAATGCTCTCGCCGAAAGTACTATCGAGTGGTGTACCTTCCCCAGTTACTATATTTCGCATATATTTTTTCCGTTCTTTCCTTCAGGGATATTAGTGCTCTGTTGAGAACGTGTTTCTCATAGAAAGTCATTTGCAACGACGCACCAATTTCGCAGAATCACGAACGGAAAAAGTGGTCTCGCCGGGTACTATCCAGTGGTGGACTCTTTTCATGATACAAAAAACTTTGTCGGCAAGTTTTTGTCGCCGGAAAGCTCATTTTCATATACTTGGGTCACATACATACATCATACTTTCTACATTTCGCATATATTTTTTCTGTTCTTCCTTTCAGGAACATTAGTGCTCCGCTTTGAAGATTTTCTCACAGAAAGTCATTTTTGACGACGCACCAATTTCGCACAATCATGAGCAGAACGAAGTAGTCGCGCCGAGAGTACTATCGAGTGTTGCACTCCTCCCAGTTACTACATTTCGCATATATTTCTTCCATTCTTTCTTTCAGGGATTGCTATGTTGTGAACATTTTTATCATAGAAAATCATTTTTCACGACGCAGACGCACCCATTTCACACAATCACGAACGGAAAAAAATCCACTTTTTCATCCAAGCAAGTCGCTCAAAATACATCCGATCAGGGATGGTTAATTGAGACATTTTATTGGACCAAGTATCAAAAGTACCTGTTCCAAAGTATCAGTTGCAAGTCCCAAGTTTGGTACAAATAATAAAAGAAGATTGTTTGTAGATTAGCGTAGACAAAATGTGTGTTTAAAAAAGTACAACAACTCTGTATATTATAATTTTATTCTGCAGTGAAATTTTATTTTCCCAAAAAAATTGTATTCATTTAAATTATTTTAAGAAATGAACGCTCAAAATATTAAAATTGCAATATGGAAACTGAACACTAAATGTAGCTCTTAGTTTTTTTACGACGGATTCCTACATATAAAAGTAAAATATAAATTACAGAAACATATGTATGTACCTGTAAATAAAACACATTTTCTTCCATAAATTTTCCCAGAATATCAAGATTATTTAAATTCATTTAAAAGGAATACCTATACCTGCTTCTATACAGACCACGACGCGACGAGGTCAGTTGTAATTAAAAATTTGTTATACTTACAGAAGTAGAATTTAATGCAGCCGAAATCAACTGTATTTTATATATTGTGTCACACTGTTGCATGATAGTTTTGTTTTGGCTTCCTACATTACTTTTCAGTCACTTTCCAAGCCACCTCAACAGAATTAGATATGCTGGTTGCTTTGCTAAGCCAAACAATGTTCAAGTAAACATTTGTTTATGCATTTCGATAATTACTTATTAATGACTTGGATATAATATATTATATAATTATAAATACAGGGAATATAAACCAGTTCATGAACATAATTTTATACAAGTTATGAGTTTACAACATAAAATTTTAAGATATTTCGGAAATATTTGTCTTGTTTCGCAAATCGACTTAAATTATAATCAAAACCCCAATATATTCATCTGCATTGCATACATTATAAACTTATCAAATTAATTCTTTTATGACTGGCAATAAAAATTCAATTGCAAAATCAGGAACCCAATTTATTCTCAAGCTATGGCATAGAATCCGATATGCTCTACTTCCAGTGGTCTTGCTAAGCCAAATAACAATTTTGAAATAAATATTTTTTTATGCATTTTGATAATTAATAAAACTGCTAGAGCTGAATAGTCAATCATACTTCTTGGCTTTAAAGTATATACGAGAGTCTTGATTTCTTTTAGAGATCCAAGGAAAAGTAGTTTCGAAAGTCTTTTCCCTGTCAGCCTGTTTCTGGTTTGACTTCTTGTGGCTCCTGCCTTAGAAAATAAACGTTCCGCGGGGACTGACGTAGATACAATCGTAAAGGATTTTATTGCCAACTTATAAAGGCCTGGGAACGCTACACATATTTCTTGCCACTGTGTCAAGGGATCAATTGTCAGTGAACCTACGGGGTTGGCCAAATAAATAGCGATTTCATCTAAAACCGTACCACTTGCAGTTTTATTTCTTTTGTCCCGATTAGCGTCAGCTAATATTTTGTGGTGATTCCAGAAATAGAAATTTGTCCTCAATGAAGGTGTTAACTCAGCAACATCAACTGAAGACTCCTGAACCTGATCTATGGAATTTAATATCCGTATAAAAGATATTACTTTAGCACATGCAATAGGGTCGTTGAAATGTATTTTCTTAAATCTTGGATCTAAAATATTAGCAACCGCAATGTTCAGATAGTGTTCGATCTGCCCAAATCGTTTTTCTATTTCTTTAATTATGCTTGTTCTTAACAACTTTTTAACTCTAGCGTCATTGCATTTTATTGTCAACCAAGCAACTCACCATCGGTATAATTCTAGAAATAGTTATATACTGCTCACCAGAGGCCTCCTTTGTCATGTACTCCAAAGGCCTCCGAAGTTTTATAATTTCTTTTATCTCTAAACTTCCACTGCAGTTGGCATGGGGGGAGCCTGAGGTTTCACCAACAAAATTTCATTCAGCGTTGGGGCCATTTCTACAAAGCGCTGTAACATGTTATACACAGAGCTCCAGCGTGTTTTTACGTCTAATATTATTTTTTTAATTTGTCCTTCGGGTACTCCACACTTCAGTTGTTGCTTTCTTAGCTCGTGGTTCACGATTACACTATTTTTGATCCATTTCACAACAGCTCTCACCTTATTAATGGCATTATGCACATGTTGGTCTTTCAAAACACATTCTACTACTAAATTTATAGTATGTGCAAAACAAGGAATGTGTCTGTTCTTTCCAATGCTCATTCCAACCGCACTAACCATATTTGCGCCATTATCTGTTACGACAGCTGTTACGTTTTCGATTGGAATGGCCCAATCAACAAGTGTTGTTTTCAATTGATAGCTAATGTAATCTGCTGTATGTCGTTCATTAAGCTCGTTGACCCCAATGCACATAGACTCTAATTTGTTGCTGATTATAACATGTACAGTAACCCCAAGGAAGCTTTTACAACTCATCATTTCCGTCCAAATATCGCACGTCAATGAAAAATCAAATAGCTGAGCGAACTTTTCCTTATACAAACCGGCCATGGCTTCATATTTGTCATCTAAACGTAATTTCATTGTATCTACGCTTGGAATTTTATACAACGGAGCTAACTTTCTCATTAATTTTTTGAAGCCTTTTCCTTCCATAACAGCGAAAGGTCGATTATCGGTACAAATGAAATATAAAATGCAATTGGTGATTGCAGCATATTTCGATCCACCACCTAAAAAATTGAATGTGAAGTGAAAAATGCGAACTTTTTAATGCTTTGAAGTTGATAGTAGCCACGTTCTTTATTAATTGATCTAAATGGAAATTTAGTAGTTCTATCTTACACAAAACAACTACACGTGCGTCATGGATGAGTCTTGCCCTAAATGAGCTCTCTAGTTTCGCACAATAGAACTGGATTTTAATTTCATATCCCTGTAGATGCCATTTTCGTGATGACGTTGATGTGCAGCTTCAGGCTGGCGTTCGGGTTCGACAACTTTCTTAATAGAATGTAATTAGTAAATCATTCAATTCAAGTAAGATTGATATATTTTGAAGGCTAAGCTAGCAACTTACCGTTTCGTGGTCGTGATGATCAGGATGTTTACTTTTATTAGGCAACTCAAATGGCGTGTTAATAAGGCTGGACTCTTTGAATTTTTTGTGATACTGCATATGCTTGGCCAAATTGGAGGTATTCCCAGAAGTCTTTAAGACTTTAAAGCAAATTTTACACATTGCCTTTTGTGAATCAATTTTTTTAAAACTTGTCCACATTTTACTTCTTGGTAATAATAATGACATTTTAATTAATTGGATATTGATTGATTTCCAAGATTCACATTTACGGAATTTATTGAATCGTCAATCGAAGGAACCGGTAGGTGGTATATTAACGTTGTAGTTAGAATTAGATTAGAAGATTAGATGCACTTGGAAATTGTCTGCCACTTTGTAAGTTATTAACTTAGTTTGGCGAAGATAAATTTATTGAAATTTCTTTAGCTATTAGTTATTACGTAAAGTTCATTGCATATCAATACATAACAACGATGTTGCGTATTATTACAGAAAATTTACCGAAAGCATGTCAAACGACTAGATAGTAATACCACTTAATTTAGCAAACAAACAATAGCAAATGTTTGTGTTTACGACACCCGTATAAGTCTTATTTTAAACAATGAAAAAAAAAACATGGTCCATGGTAATTTCCGACTTTTATACATTTTATTGAAGAATAATTATTATAGTAATTTACCTTCAAACTTTTGAGAAAAATACCAACTTTTACGAAGTTTTTCGCAATCAAATCACAAATTGACCAATCTCAATAATCAATTGAATAATCAAATTGAATAAATATAAAATCGATTGAAATTTTCAGATTATTTCAATTAATTAATTTATGTTTATTACAAAAGCAACATTTCCCAGCGTTGTAGTAGAATTATTTTTCACACTTGCATGTGCATTATGCATTGCACTGCACTTACATTGCATGCTACACTATGCTTTCAAGTCGAAAGATGGGCGTCGTACTTAATTTATATTTAGCAAACAAACAATAGCAAGTGTTTGTGTTTAATTACGACGCCCGTACAAGTTATATATAAAGTTTAACAATAAAAAACGATATAGCACTTTCCGATTTCTATACATTTTATTATTTAATAATTATTATATTAATTTACCAGCAAACTTTTGAGAAAAATACCAACTTTTATAAAGTTTCTCTCAATCAAATAAGTCGCAAATTCACAAATCTCAATAATCAAATTGAATAAATATAAAATCTACTGAAATTTTCAAATTATTTCAATTATTTATTTCTTTATTGTTTTATCACCGAAAAAAGTAAAGTTCACAGAAGCAACATTTTCCCTGCTGTGTTAGGAGGAATTTCTTCTTGCATTGCATTTGCAAGCAGATGCACTTGCTTGTACCAAGACGCCACCGACCACCATTATTTTATATTTATATAGCAACAAAATACTTTACATGGCAATTGGTACTCGTATTTTTGAAACACTCACCATCCATTTCTCGCATCGCAATCTATTCATAAATAATAATTTCCCTCAACGCTCAGAGCAAAATGTTGTGAAACTTAATTTTTAAAAGATTTATATAACATTTTTCTATGAAATTATTGTTTTGATAACAAATGAACACTTTTAAAAACTGCACGCACGCCTAGGACTAATCAAATCAATCAAAATTCAAACATACGACGAGAATGGAATTCTATTCTGTGCTGTCTGCTGTGTGTTGACTCCTGAGTCAAGTGAGCAAGCCAAGAAGTGAACTGATCTTAATTGAATATTATGGAATTGGAATCGAATATGTTATATGATTAATAATATTTGATTCAAGTAGAGAGCTAGATTTTATTACTTTACACTGTTCTGTTTACAGTAAACAGTTTACTGTTATTTTATTTGCATAAACGATTGGAAACGTGATGAAAGTGAAATGGCATCGCATGCAATGCAGCCTGCATTTACATCATGAGATGAAACAAGATGGGCATATTGATAAATAAATGGTTGGGCTTGTGTTTCAATCGTCATGTAAATGTATTTTGTTATGCGTCAATTCGCAAATACCTAATTTAATTCCATTCTCTCTATCTCTAATGAATTCAGAACAGAATGCATACTGATACTACTATACTACTGTACTGCATACTGTAGCCATAAACATAATTACACATATACAATATTCTTCAGCCCAACAAACCAACCTTTCGTTTCATTTCGGCTGCCCCTATCTCTGTTGCGTCGACCGTACACATGTTCATATACAAATACAAATCTAAAGCAGTATTACCACATGCAGGTTCAAAAAATATAAATATTGGTTTCGATAACGCTAACTCGATATCTGACCTTTTATTTCGATACTAGTAAAATATCGGGTGAGTACTATCGATGCTAAGTATCGATGGTATCGTTGGCAAAACATCGATACTTCAAATATATCGATGCTATAATCGTGTCCCTATGTAGAAGTTACATGACCACCTTTATATTAAAGTTAAAATGAAGTAACACATTTAAGTCACGGGCGTTATGTTACATTGAAGTTATAATCTTACACATAATCTTGCCACGATATAATCACTATAGCGAAATATTTGTGGAAATAATGTAACATACTTTCAAAATTGTAGCTGTGCTTTAATAGCAAATAGTTTCGTATTTCTAACATTAACTGCTACCAAGAAATAACCAGAGAAACAATATATTGTCCAAAATGGGGGAATTTTCCATTTCAAATACGAAGTTATAATCTTACACATAATCTTGCCACGATATAATCACTATAGCGCAATATTTGTGGAAATAATGTAACATACTTTCAAAATTGTAGCTGTGCTTCAATAACAAATAGTTTCGTATTGGTAACATTAACTGCTACCAAGAAATAACCAGAGAAACAATATATTGTCCAAAATGGGGGAATTTTCCATTTCAAATACGAAATTTTTTAAAACTATTTTTTTACACTAATTTCAAGCGAAATATAATTGGCAACTAGAGAAGTGTTTTGGGTTTTCTTAAGGTGGGTACACACTGAGCAAACAAACGCAAGCACATGTGCTTAAACATACTTTCAAAATTGTAACTGTGCTTCAATAACAAATAGTTTCGTATTTGTAACATTAACTGCTACCAAGAAATAACCAGAGAAACAATATATTGTCCAAAATGGGGGAATTTTCCATTTCAAATACGAAATTTTTTAAAACAATTTTTTACACTAATTTCAAGCGAAATATAATTGGCGACTAGAAATTTTTTTAAGTGTTTTGGGTTTCCTTAAGGTGGTTACACACTGAGCAAACAAACTCAAGCACATGTGTTTAAACTCTTGTTTTTAATTAAATCTATACGTGTTGCAAATGCAAACGAATGTGATTTATACCCTGTGCTCATGTTCCGTCTCAAATGCACATTCCAAAGAATTTGTTCGTTTCGTGGCAAACAAATGTGACAAGTGTGTACATATTTGCAAGCAAGAATGAACAAAATGAGTAGAAATCAAATTTATTTAAAAGTTAGTGTGTACGGGAAGCAAATGCGTGCACATATTATTCAGTAGCAGTAGCAAACAAATTTGCGCATGGCATACGACTGTTAAACAGAGAACGCAAGTGTTTTTTGGATGTGTGCTTGCTGTTTGATTTCATTGAGAAAAATTTCAGAAGATCAATTCATATCGCGAACAAGCATTCGTGCGTTTCGATTTTGCTTATCATAATGTCGGACGATAATTTAATAATTGCAAGTACGGGGTTTATACTTTTAAATGATCTAATAAAGAAACATAATGAGAGAAAAAAAGAGGTGTTGTTGGACATCGAAAATCTTTGAAAGCCGAAAACTGTATGGTGGCAGTTTGTTGCTAATGGATTTGCAAACCCAAAATATGCAACAATTTGATAATTTTTGTCGGATGTCAAGTGCGGACTTTGAAAAGCTACTCCACTTAATTGGACCTCGCATAACTAAAGTAAATACCAATTTACGAGATTGTATACCCGCTAAAGACAGGTTAGTTCTTATTTTGCGTTTACTGGCTAGTGGTGATTCCTACACAAGCTTAATGTACCTGTTTAAAATATCAAAGCAGGCGATATCAAGTATAGTTCCTGAGGTGTGTGCTGCTATTATAGAAAATTTACAGGATAACATACAGGTAAGTAATAAAAAAGCGTTTAATTTCAAGTGAACATATGTTATGGTCAGCCACTCAAAGGCGTTAAGTGTGTTTTATTTCATATACACTAAACGTTTTTGTGTATTGGAAATCGAATATGTATAAAATAACATGACGGAAAATAAAATTAACGATAATTCTTCCTTTGGATTGAAAAACCTATGTCTATGTATCACTCCAAGAAAATAGTAATCCACATGACTTAAAAAAAAAAATATTTTGCTTAGTGTAAATAATCATATAAAATGAATAAAATGATGGTTTACGAGTAGCAAAATTAATACGAAGTAAAATTTTACAAATTGTTTGCTGCAGAGTCCGTATTTGTGAAAGAATGTTGTTCTTTAGACATTCCCATTACAGCGGTAGACACTTGCATAGCAAAGCTACTTTTCAGGCTGTGGCTTGTAACGCATGCCTTGGAATGCGTCCAAGATTTCATAATAAACATTTCATTATTAATTAAAAGTCATGTAACTTGCTCCATATCATTCGTTGGAAATCTGTAAATCTGTGTAATAATTGCGCCCCTTAAAAATAATACTAAAATCTAAACCCAATAAATAATTAAACAAAATTACGAATGAATAAATGTATAAATAATTATCTTGCTAAATACTCCTTGTATAAATATTGCTCAAAATAAAATATCCCAAAATTAAAATTAGTCATATCCTAAGGCAATGAAGATGTCTCCGATTAAATTTGTTCACGAAGTCATGTCACCTCAGCTTAATTCCCAGTAATTAATTCCTGTGGAGCAGAGAGAGCTGCGAGGTCTCCGGCGGGGGGTTTTCTTTTTTTTTTTTTGGCTTTTCGTTGAGGGCTGCTGAGGAGATTCGAGAAGTAAAAAAAGACTAGCGACGAGGCAACACGAAATGGTCGCAAATAAGTTTTTTTTAAATAATAGAGAGAACACAAACAAAAGTCATTAGAGGTAAAATCAGCAAGAAAAATCAAAAGGCGTTAAGGAGCAAAAGGAATACCGATCGATCGATTAAGAAGAAGGAGCCTCGAAGGGGATATCACCAAGCAAGTAAAGTAAAGAAATAACGAATAAAAACCATAAATAAATACTTCTTAACCTAACTAATAAAATTTTGGAACCACAATAAAAACGTAAGTAGCTAGAATTAATTGGAAGCAGAACGGCCGTGTCAGGGACAAGTTAGGCGCATTAAAAGTGTGAAGATTTCCACCCGCCATAAAATGAATTTTTTTTATAGAATTAAATCCAGAGTTATCATTAAATTGGTTTCCCTCCTTAATGTAAGCTAAACAAAGTTAAACCCCTAGACAATTGGTTTACAGGCTCTTGCAAGCTGAATGTGTCATTTGGCGATGAATGAAGTGCTACAGGAGCTGTGGAAAACGAAGAGCAGGAAGCGTTCGATATTGGAGAAAAAGATGAAGTTGATTTAACTGATACTGGTAGTTCACATTTTCCTATACCTGCTTCATATAAAATATTTGATATGAGATGTTGAACGGCACTTTTTGTGCGAGAGCTATATTCCGCCAATTTAAAATGAAATGTGCTCACCATAGGCTACATTGTCATTTCTTTGAGTTCTTTGAGCAGCAGTGTCTGAGAATTTTATATGCCTCTGCAATTCTAGGATCTTCCTCAATTTTCTTCCTTCTAGGAGCTGCGCTCCTTTTTGGGCATTTGAATTCGTTTATAGCATGTTCATTCTCAGCCTATGTTTCAATTATTTGCACCACGAGATTCAACATTGCTTTCGGAAATTTCTGAATGTGATCCAATTTTGAATACATTTTTTTTCAGTTACCTTCATCTTCAGGTGAATGGAATGAGGTTGCAAAATTGTTCGAATCGAAATGGCATTTTCCGCAGTGCGCAGGAGCTATCTGGGAGTGAATACTTCAACTACAAGCGAACGATAAGCATAGTTCTTTTAGGACTTGCGAGTGCAGATTATAGATTTTTGTTTGCCGATGTAGGATGTCAAGTGAGAGTTTCCGATGGAGGCGTTTTTAAAAATACAACATTATGGAATAAACTGAAAAGAAATCAACTTGGAATATCATTGGATACTTCGCTCAAGGGAAGACAAAATCCTGTACCTTTCGTATTCCTCGCAGATGGTGCATTTCCTTTACAGGAGCACATATTAAAGCCCTATTCAGGTTCCTACGAGAAGGGCTCAGTTGAACGAATATTCAAATATCGGTTGTCAAGATCACACCGGATAATCGACAATGCTTTCGGAATAATATCTGCAATATTTAGAGTACTTAGAAAACCTATGCTCTTGCAACCTGAAAAGGCGACTTCAGTAGTACTAACTTGCGTTCACCTCCATAACTTCTTAATAAAAAGTGAAAATTCTTGGAATGTATATACCCCAAGTGGAACTTTCGATTGTGAGTCCCCCTTTGTGGTGAGAGAAGGTAGTTGGCGGCGAGAGGCTGCACAATCACAGTCATTTTTTCCTTTAAGGAAGACCCCACGAAAGTCTGCAAGAGAGTTTGAGGAAGTAAGAATGGAATACGCCCAGTATTTTACAACATCAGGCCGCGTATCATGGTAAGATAAATACGCATAAAACAATATTACAACTACTAGACGTATTTTATTTGGCAAAATATTAATGAAACTTTACTTACTGCTTGAAATGTATTTTCTTGGTTTATAAATTTGTCCATTAAAAAGGCTAAGTGTTTGAAAGCGAACCAATTTGAAAAATATACCTGGCGTCCTCCTGCCCCAGATTTTATTTGACCTTGTTTCTATCTCTCCCTTCTGAAAGATGTTAGAAGCGAATTCATCTTTCTTTTCACTTTATCTATATCACAATCCATTGCCGGCGAAATTTCACACCACGAATCGATTTTTTTTTTATGGAAGTTTATAGTTTTCATCCAGCGGATTCCACAAACATGGTCTTTCTTTACAATTTCCGACTAGTTCTATTGGTTTTTATTACTCCCTTAACCGCGTTAATCAGTGCGGCAAATTTAATTAATAATAATACATAATATGATATACATATGATATACATATTTATGTATGTAATAATATTTAATATAAAATCAAAGTGAACAACAACAAATAAATAAAATATCTGTGAAAAATTTCTAACTGCATTATTGAGATACACATTGGAGAAAAGTGAGACCAACCGTAAGAACGTTACAGCGTTATTGGCTGAACATTTGGGGTTGAAGCTGGAGATAGTGGTTGGCTTTCCGGAAAACACCGCTTCTGCCAGTATAGAAAATGCTGACAAAAGTGGGGGTCAATACACGACTCTAAATATGTTATTTATTTGTTTGTGATATAATCCTTAAACATACTGCCACAGAATTGAAAACGTAAGTCTGACTATATTTTCCTATTTTTTACAAAAACACATAAAACATTTGCCTTTATCCAGCAGTTTGTTCCGATTAGTAGAAAATCTTGCATTTATTTTGATTTTGATGTAATCTGTTTGAATTAATTTCATACAATATAGTTTCTTAACAATCCTCATTCTTTAATTTGTGTTGTTTTTTTCTTTGCAGGCTTTATTTATTTTTGTCTGAGGATTTTTATGTTACGTTTTTATACAGATGGATTTTTTATTTTATATTATGTTTTTCTAAAGATGTTTACATGTTTATATAACAATTTGCAATAAAAAAAACTGATAAATAGGTAAAATAAATCTTTATTAATAAATTGAAACTTATCTTCTTATACCTAATATACCTTACACATTTCATCTAGGGTATAAAAATAATAATAAAATTAAAAGAGTATTTGCAAGTGACCACGGAGATAACTGTTTCCACTCGTTTTTTTTAGCGGGGTGTCGCCTGTAGACCTACTCCCCTTTTGTACTATGACTTTCTTACAGACAGATTGACGGACAGACGGACATATGAAATTGACCTTGTCAGGAAATTGTCTTGCTGCTTTTCCTGCCTGAAGGATTTGTGAGGAAGGCAAGTCATTTGGAGAAAATGAGACTACTCTGTTTTCGCTGGCTTCAAATTCACCCATGTCAATTTGAAAATTTCAGTTTACAAGTTCATTGTGAAGTATTGCACAAACATGTATTATTTTACCGAATTTATGGGGCGAATATCGAAGTTTGACATCATCTGAAAGGCATCAGAACCTTGCCTTTATATTTCCGTTCAAGCTCTCAATTACGCATCTCGTTTTTCTGTGGAAGTTGTATTTTTGTATTTTTCAAAAAACCTGTAAGGTTATAAAAGATAATATTCTTCTTCTTCCAATATAACTATCTTAACAACATAATAAACTTAACAGAATATTGCATACTGAATTAAATATGTTGGTACTTACTTCATTTTGGTCATACGAATCTCTTCAGTAGTCTGCGGAAATTTAATGAACTCATTCAACAGTTGTTTTTCAATTGCATCGATGACCTTTGATGTACAGCGACTTGCAGATGATTGGGACATATTTGAGAGAAAATCCTGCCCTAAATGATAAGATCCTTGAAAGTATAGGCAAGTTATTATTAAAAGTTTAAAAAATTGGTATATACTATATGTGACGAGAATCTCAATGTCAAAAAGAATTTGTGGACGTTCAAAATTTCGCTGGTTCGTAGATCTTCATCGAGACGAGTAGAAATCTTTATAAAGATCATGTGTGCTAGGAACTTTGGCAACCGATACATTTCGATGAATCTTTGACCACTTATATCAAAGGGATCGTAGCGATCCCTTAAATATCTTCTTTCTTCCCTGAGCTCAACACTTTCTAATTGGCGTAACACATCCATTAAAAATTGCCGATACATTATAATGTTTTTTATATGCATCATTTAGAATAATAAAGATCCAAGTTAATCAGAGCGGAGTGTTTTAATTTTAATTCCCCTCTTACAACAAATCTTCAGAAGTGGGATTACAAAAAAAAAAAGTTTATTTTAAATTATTGCCATATCATCGGAATTAGAAGAACGCGAAAGGCAGATAGATGGTTTAATTTATCGTAAGGTAAAAGATCATATCCGATTTTATGTACCTGAGAGAATGGAGAATCGAGTCATTCAGACCCACCGAGCATTTAAATAAAATGTACTGGTTTCCCGAAATAAAGCAAAAGATAAAAAATTAAATCAAAGGTTGTCTGAAATGTATTTATTTCTTACGAAATTCAGGTAAGGTTGAAAGTATACTTAACAATATTCCTCAAGGAAATCTTCCTTTCGATACATTGTATGTCGACCACCTCGGTCCTCTACCCTCCGCGCATTCAAAACGACATATCTTCTTCGTAATGGAATGAAACCAAAAAAGGAGAGTTTTTAGTTTGCATTAAAAAACAAACAAACAAATCTGTTATTTTTACAGTTGAAGACGAACTTTTCAGCCCGTCGTTCATTTTTTCGTCGAAAAAAGCATCAACGAAGCTCATCACAAGATTCTAAAGGACTTGCTAGTTTTAGTAATACACAATTAGAATTTAGTTAGAAAATTATCAATAGTTTACGTAGGTAAGTAGCTAAGGTAGGTACGAGTTCACTATAATAATAATTGTAATAATAAGATATTAGGTAAATTTTTTAAAGAAAGAAGATTTTACTTCAGCAAGGGCATATAATGGAATGAAGAATTTTTACCAAAGCCAATATAAATACTTTTTTAAAAAGTAAGTGTGAATTAAATGGTGGCAAGATTTCTCATTGCACTTTGAAATTGGATGAGAGTTCTTGCCACCATATAATTCAAACTTACTTTTTATAAAAAGTATTTATATGGGGAATTGGTGTGACCTCCAACATTGAACTTCTATGGTAGGCGATCAGAGATAACCATACCGATGAGACCTCTCTGATCGTTGGGTTGAAAAGTTCAATCATTTTTGTGCACTTAAAATGCATTTTGTAAATTTATTGAATAAATAAAATAATAAATAAAATAAATAAATAAATAATAATAAAATTAAAAGAGTATTTCCAAGTGACCACGGAGATAACTGTTTCCACTCGTTTTTTTTAGCGGGGTGTCGCCTGTAGACCTACTCCCCTTTTGTACTATGACTTTCTTACAGACAGATTGACGGACAGACGGACATATGAAATTGACCTTGTCAGGAAATTGTCTTGCTGCTTTTCCTGCCTGAAGGATTTGTGAGGAAGGCAAGTCATTTGGAGAAAATGAGACTACTCTGTTTTCGCTGGCTTCAAATTCACCCATGTCAATTTGAAAATTTCAGTTTACAAGTTCATTGTGAAGTATTGCACAAACATGTATTATTTTACCGAATTTATGGGGCGAATATCAAACTTTGACATCATCTGAAAGGCATCAGAACCTTGCCTTTATATTTCCGTTCAAGCTCTCAATTACGCATCTCGTTTTTCTGTGGAAGTTGTATTTTTGTATTTTTCAAAAAAGCTGTAAGGTTATAAAAGATAATATTCTTCTTCTTCCAATATAACTATCTTAACAACATAATAAATTTAACAGAATATTGCATACTGAATTAAATATGTTGGTACTTACTTCATTTTGGTCATACGAATCTCTTCAGTAGTCTGCGGAAATTTAATGAACTCATTCAACAGTTCCTTTTCAATTGCATCGATGACCTTTGATGTACAGCGACTTGCAGATGATTGGGACAGATTTGAGAAAAAATTCTGCCCCAAATGATAAGATCCTTGAAAGTATAGGCAAGTTATTATTAAAAGTTTAAAAAATTGGTATATACTATACGTGACGAGAATCTCAATGTCAAAAAGAATTTGTGGACGTTCAAAATTTCGCCGGTTCGTAGATCTTCATCGAGACGAGTAGAAATCTTTATAAAGATCATGTGTGCTAGGAACTTTGGCAACCGGTACATTTCGATGAATCTTTGACCACTTATATCAAAGGGATCGTAGCGATCCCTTAAATATCTTCTTTCTTCCCTGAGCTCAACACTTTCTAATTGGCGTAACTCATCCATTAAAAATTGCCGATACATTATAATGTTTTTTATATGCATCATTTAGAATAATAAAGATCCAAGTTAATCAGAGCGGAGTGTTTTAATTTTAATTCCCCTCTTACAACAAATCTTCAGAAGTGGGATTACCAAAAAAAAAGTTTATTTTAAATTGTTGCCATATCATCGGAATTAGAAGAACGCGAAAGGCAGATAGATGGTTTAATTTATCGTAAGGTAAAAGATCATATCCGATTTTATGTACCTGAGAGAATGGAGAATCGAGTCATTCAGACCCACCGAGCATTTAAATAAAATGTACTGGTTTCCCGAAATAAAACAAAAGATAAAAAATTAAATCAAAGGTTGTCTGAAATGTATTTATTTCTTACCAAATTCAGGTAAGGTTGAAAGTATACTTAACAATATTCCTCAAGGAAATCTTCCTTTCGATACATTGTATGTCGACCACCTCGGTCCTCTACCCTCCGCGCATTCAAAACGACATATCTTCTTCGTAATGGAATGAAACCAAAAAAGGAGAGTTTTTAGTTTGCATTAAAAAACAAACAAACAAATCTGTTATTTTTACAGTTGAAGACGAACTTTTCAGCCCGTCGTTCATTTTTTCGTCAAAAAAAGCATCAACGAAGCT
This sequence comes from Dioctria rufipes, assembly GCA_963924295.1. NCBI lineage: Eukaryota > Metazoa > Arthropoda > Insecta > Diptera > Asilidae > Dioctria > Dioctria rufipes. Next base: position 53,254,602 of record OZ002740.1, read on the forward strand.
CATCACAAGATTCTAAAGGACTTGCTAGTTTTAGTAATACACAATTAGAATTTAGTTAGAAAATTATCAATAGTTTACGTAGGTAAGTAGCTAAGGTAGGTACGAGTTCACTATAATAATAATTGTAATAATAAGATATTAGGTAAATTTTTTAAAGAAAGAAGATTTTACTTCAGCAAGGGCATATAATGGAATGAACAATTTTTACCAAAGCCAATATATGTAAATACTTTTTTAAAAAGTAAGTGTGAATTAAATGGTGGCAAGATTTCTCATTGCACTTTGAAATTGGATGATAGTTCTTGCCACCATATAATTCAAACTTACTTTTTATAAAAAGTATTTATATGGGGAATTGGTGTGACCTCCAACATTGAACTTCTATGGTAGGCGATCAGAGATAACCATACCGATGAGACGTCTCTGATCGTTGGGTCGAAAAGTTCAATCATTTTTGTGCACTTAAAATGCATTTTGTAAATTTATTGAATAAATAAAATAATAAATAAAATAAATAAATAAATAATAATAAAATTAAAAGAGTATTTCCAAGTGACCACGGAGATAACTGTTTCCACTCGTTTTTTTTAGCGGGGTGTCGCCTGTAGACCTACTCCCCTTTTGTACTATGACTTTCTTACAGACAGATTGACGGACAGACGGACATATGAAATTGACCTTGTCAGGAAATTGTCTTGCTGCTTTTCCTGCCTGAAGGATTTGTGAGGAAGGCAAGTCATTTGGAGAAAATGAGACTACTCTGTTTTCGCTGGCTTCAAATTCACCCATGTCAATTTGAAAATTTCAGTTTACAAGTTCATTGTGAAGTATTGCACAAACATGTATTATTTTACCGAATTTATGGGGCGAATATCGAAGTTTGACATCATCTGAAAGGCATCAGAACCTTGCCTTTATATTTCCGTTCAAGCTCTCAATTACGCATCTCGTTTTTCTGTGGAAGTTGTATTTTTGTATTTTTCAAAAAACCTGTAAGGTTATAAAAGATAATATTCTTCTTCTTCCAATATAACTATCTTAACAACATAATAAATTTAACAGAATATTGCATACTGAATTAAATATGTTGGTACTTACTTCATTTTGGTCATACGAATCTCTTCAGTAGTCTGCGGAAATTTAATGAATTCATTCAACAGTTCCTTTTCAATTGCATCGATGACCTTTGATGTACAGCGACTTGCAGATGATTGGGACATATTTGAGAGAAAATCCTGCCCCAAATGTTAAGATCCTTGAAAGTATAGGCAAGTTATTATTAAAAGTTTAAAAAATTGGTATATACTATATGTGACGAGAATCTCAATGTCAAAAAGAATTTGTGGACGTTCAAAATTTCGCTGGTTCGTAGATCTTCATCGAGACGAGTAGAAATCTTTATAAAGATCATGTGTGCTAGGAACTTTGGCAACCGGTACATTTTGATGAATCTTTGACCACTTATATCAAAGGGATCGTAGCGATCCCTTAAATATCTTCTTTCTTCCCTGAGCTCAACACTTTCTAATTGGCGTAACTCATCCATTAAAAATTGCCGATACATTATAATGTTTTTTATATGCATCATTTAGAATAATAAAGATCCAAGTTAATCAGAGCGGAGTGTTTTAATTTTAATTCCCCTCTTACAAAAAATCTTCAGAAGTGGGATTACCAAAAAAAAAGTTTATTTTAAATTGTTGCCATATCATCGGAATTAGAAGAACGCGAAAGGCAGATAGATGGTTTAATTTATCGTAAGGTAAAAGATCATATCCGATTTTATGTACCTGAGAGAATGGAGAATCGAGTCATTCAGACCCACCGAGCATTTAAATAAAATGTACTGGTTTCCCGAAATAAAACAAAAGATAAAAAATTAAATCAAAGGTTGTCTGAAATGTATTTATTTCTTACCAAATTCAGGTAAGGTTGAAAGTATACTTAACAATATTCCTCAAGGAAATCTTCCTTTCGATACATTGTATGTCGACCACCTCGGTCCTCTACCCTCCGCGCATTCAAAACGACATATCTTCTTCGTAATGGAATGGAACCAAAAAAGGAGAGTTTTTAGTTTGCATTAAAAAACAAACAAACAAATCTGTTATTTTTACAGTTGAAGACGAACTTTTCAGCCCGTCGTTCATTTTTTCGTCGAAAAAAGCATCAACGAAGCTCATCACAAGATTCTAAAGGACTTGCTAGTTTTAGTAATACACAATTAGAATTTAGTTAGAAAATTATCAATAGTTTACGTAGGTAAGTAGCTAAGGTAGGTACGAGTTCACTATAATAATAATTGTAATAATAAGATATTAGGTAAATTTTTTAAAGAAAGAAGATTTTACTTCAGCAAGGGCATATAATGGAATGAAGAATTTTTACCAAAGCCAATATAAATACTTTTTTAAAAAGTAAGTGTGAATTAAATGGTGGCAAGATTTCTCATTGCACTTTGAAATTGGATGATAGTTCTTGCCACCATATAATTCAAACTTACTTTTTATAAAAAGTATTTATATGGGGAATTGGTGTGACCTCCAACATTGAACTTCTATGGTAGGCGATCAGAGATAACCATACCGATGAGACCTCTCTGATAGTTGGGTCGAAAAGTTCAATCATTTTTGTGCACTTAAAATGCATTTTGTAAATTTATTGATTTTTTTTTTTCATTAAATTCAGTCTGTTAGACGAGAAATCTCCATCATATAAATATATGTATTTCAAACATTAAAAAAAAAAAAACGATTGTACTTATCTTGTTCCACGATCTTCTTTCAATGTTATTTTTGTAACCGCAATCATATTTCCTGAAAAAATTGGAAATCGTCAAAACTCGAATTCACCGAATTAAAAAAAAATTAAAAATATCCAAAAATTATTTTAAACAATCGCAACTGTGTACATATATAATCCCTGGTGTAGAGATACAAAATCCATCCTCGAGGGAACTGTGGAACTGTACCGTAGGGAATTTATTTCATGTGTGAAATAAAAAGTGTATGACTCCCAAGTACCAAAATAAACAATTCATGGAAAGTGTGAAAAAAGCAAAAAAATGTTTTCACATATATATTCACTTTTTAATTTATAATAAAACGGGCGAATGTTTTGACTTCACTTTACAGCTCTTATAAAACATTCAGATTTGTGTGAAATTTTCAGGATCGGAAATGTCAAAGTATAATCCATATAATACTAAGTTTTACACAAGTTCATTGGTATTTGCGAAGAATAGTTTTTATTAAACTATTTGATACAATACCAATATAAATAGCTTCCATATTAAAATAATATAGTTTTCGAATTTTATAAAAGGGAAATCCCTTGCTCAATTCAAGTCACAACCAAATGTTTTATAAGTGTTCTTAATTTGCTAATATATTTACAAAACTCATTGACAACTAAATTGCTCCGGAAGCTACATTGTTTTAAAAGGCCTTAAATGAATTGTTTCGAACTATTATAAAATACTAATAGAATAAATTAGTTTCCAGAGAAAAACTGTTTCATAAGAGTTTCGGGAAGAGTTCTCAGTGCTACCATATAAAACAATTTACCACTGGAGCTCAATAGGAAAAAGCGATACCTCTATAAAATATTTTAGTTTTCGTGTAGTTGTTATAAAATAAAAATCTAATTCCTGTAAATAGGTAGCGGCAAAAATTGTTATTGGGTGTGTACTATCACCTCCCGCTCTATGGACCACCATGAAGGAAACGTCCGAAATGGTCCTAGTACCTTATAAATTCAAAGTGGTTCTTTTCTTTATGCCTGTAAGCAACAATGCATGCCTATTTCATTGTGTAGAAAAGTGCTTTTATTATCATGGGAATTCATATCAGTTGCGACCAATCGACAATTATTGTGGCGCATAAAGTCAGTGTTAATGTGCACAGTTTACTTATTATTATCTGAATTAGGGTGAAGAACATTACTTGAGCCTGAGCAGTAGTTAGTTTGTCATAATTTTTTATTATTCAATTACTTTACTTTCGTAATAAATAACGTTTAGGAATTACTTTAAAATATTTCAAATATCATGGAATTGATCGAATTTACTTTGGTAACAAACTGTCCCAGGAAGCGAAAGTCAAACAATCAAAGTCGTAAGAGGCACCAGGCGGGATCCTGTATTGCAGGAAGTTAGAGAGTTTAGATAGATTGAATAATAGCAAAACTTTGTAGATTATTTAGCGCTAGTTTAAGCCTAAGAAATGGTTTCTTATCGAGATTCAGTATTCTGTGTATAAATAATTATTATGCCAGTTCCATAATTTCCATGTAAATTAGAATCCCTGACCGATTTCAATATAAAAACTATAGAACGATAGTGTATGATAGTGAAACAAAGTGAGATAGATAAAGAAAACTTTCAAGTAAACGACAGCGCGCGGTGGCAGAAAAGGTTGGCTTAACTTACTGGAAACTCTCAACGCATCAAAACGTTTTAGTAAACAATTTCCATAGTAGGGAGTTATATAACAGTAATATGACAGCAACAATTTTGCAAAACGAATAATACAGGTGGAAACGCAACTTGAATGACCTTGGATCATATATGCCGATCTATGAACTTAAGTCGGTGCAATTCTTCTTACAATTCCTTGCTGTCATGTCCATTTTCTAGAGTATCATCTTCCTTTCTTGAATTATTATTTTTTAATACTTAGTAACCCCTGTGACAACATCATGATGTAATCGGAGGAATTTGACCCTCTGTAAGATAGTTTCATTGAAGTTCACTTACCTTCACAATGAAGTCCATCGCCACGGTAACCGGGGAAGCAGGTACAGGTGAAGCTGCCGAGTGTGTTCGTACAATGTGCAAACACGTCACATGGTCGATACTTACACTCATTCTCATCTGTATAACGTAGAGGAAAAAAAAGGAATTATATAAGGTAATAGTTGTGGAGATATTAAAAATCGATCAACGAAGGCGTAGTTATTGTTAACTAATGAAGTGTTGTTGAATGAATTCAATGCGAAGCGTTTGTCATCTATTACTAACCTGGAACTTGGCAATTGCACCCGCCATAGCCGTCAATGCAGTGGCATACACCATTCAAACAGACACCATTTGTGCATGTAGTGCCGTCTTTATCACAGTCATCTGGAATGGTAATTAGTTTAAATTATAACAATTGAATAGGCAAGTACAAACAAACGGTGGAAATATAGTTAAGTATTAGATAAGTAAATCGGTATATACTAAAATTATTCTGTGTATTTATGCAAGGTACTCACTTGAACATTTGAGCTCCTTGCTCAGCTCATCGGAACCCAGAAAGCAATCGCACAATTTCGAGAGTTCATATAGTTGCAAGTAATCTGTTGATTCATTAACTTGGCAACCAAAATAGCCATCCTCGAGATTAAGAAAAAACACTTCACCTTTAAATCTACTCGTTTTACTTTTGTAGGATTGGGAATGTACCTGAAATAAGAGAAAAAGACTTTTTATAAATCAAATGCCCTAAATTTAAAATAATATAATAATAATATTAACACATTCAATTATTTTTAATGCACTCACTCACATTCACTTCATTGAAATAACTTAAATATTCGATTCGAAATCGAAATGTGTTGCAAGTTTTTTTTGTTGATAAAAGGTATGGTACTGCCACAGTAGCTTGAACTCAAACTTATACCGCGCGTTCATGAATCCGTATGGCCCAACCCAGACGAGAAGTTTTTAGGGAAGGAAGGAAGCTTGCCATAACAGTAACTAATTCATATTGTATTGTAATAATTCTGCAAAAAAACCAAATGGAAGGAAAAATGATTGGAATGCAATGGAATTGACATAAAAATTGATACAAATATATTGCTTATATAAGTATACTCTTACAAGGTCAATGACGTTATTTTTGTTTCAAGCGAACGCTTTGACAGCAGTTAGCACTGAAATATAATAATTGCTTACAATTGTACACCGATTCATAATTAATTATTATTTGTCGATTAGAAGCAGTAAATATGTTGAAAAATAGTATTTCATTACATAAAAATTATTTATGAAGTTAAAATTGTTTTAATTAACAAAAAATTAATTTTTAATATTACTGAAAAATGTGCTCTTCTGCAGATTTGTTGTCAAATATAATTGAGCTTATAAGAGATAGACGTATATAAACAATATATTTGTTAGAATTTTTATGTCAATTTCAATGCATTCCAATTAATTTTTTTTATTATATGTCAGTGGCACTTCGGTTGCCTCTAGAGCGAAACTGATGTTCAAACGAAAACAACAGTAGATTAACAAGCCGAATCAAGGTATTCCCATTAAAATTTTGACACATTGCAGCTGATATCGTGTTACGTAATTGTGTGACTAATGTATATATATTTTGATATAGTAAGAAAGACAGAGAGAGGAGAGAGAGAAATGTGTTCTCGTACCTACTTTCCTATACATTTCACGATATTTCGTCACATAATAGTGGAACGTGGTTCGTAATGGGAACAACTTATATTCTGTATACCTTCGGCCCAATTATCTGTCAATTGGTTTGCTTTCCCACTAGCACATAATTACTTTTCCCGAAGTGATTTAAACGAAGAAACTAATATGTAATATCTCGTATTTGAGTCAATAACATACGAAAAACTCAAAACAAATTCGCAGGAATTGACATTTTCAACTTATGATGTAGAAACACAAAAAATTTCTAACGAATCGGCCATACTTGTTATCTTGGTATCTGCTTTTTGCGGGGAAGACAAATTTGTATTATGCCATAGCCCACACAGGGGAGGATATTGGCACTTTTTAAGGCGAGAAGTATTCGGGGGGAGGAAAAATGCCGAAATGCCAAGTTTCGATCGGGAGTACTGGCAGCATACCAATACTACAGCAAACCGGCCATTTTAAAATTGAGAAATTTCTACAATTTCTCATTGGACGGCGTGTTACGTGTTGTGAATTTGTGATACAGTAATTGTTTGTATAAAAAACTTTGACTTAATTGAACACGCACACAATTAATTTCGGTAATCTTATAAGGAACTACGCGAAGGAACATTGTTTGGCACGTCTAAGCCAAATTCCGTCCTACCCTAAAATGTTCTCGTCTGTGAAGTTTAATACAATGTAAGGTGAGGTAGGTTATGCAGATTTGAATTTTGCCTTTTTTAGGAAATTTGTTCGAGCGTGTTAACAAGGTTTATCTTCATTGTAGCTGCCATCAACGCTGCCGTTATAAAAAGTGGAGCTAATAATAATAATTGTAAGTACAAAATTTATTGCTTTAGAGAAAATTTTACACATTTTGTCTTTATTAAATTTAAGAAGACGTTCTATATCTGAGTTCCCTGTTTTGTTAGTTGCTGTGGTGACATGCGATATAAAATTTTAAGCAGTTGTTTCTAAATTCTTAAAGCTCTTTATATCTCTTTAATTGGAAGACGTATTTTGGGGGTTTTGAAAATTAATAACTCCTATTGCATACTCATCTAAGTAGCACGGCTGAATGCAATTCCTTAAAAAGGTTAAATATATTCCTGATATTCTTTTATACACAACAGGAATTTTCACATCGTCACTTTGCATTTTTAAATTTGCTGTAGTAAAAATCGAAAGAATGTATTCCAAAAATTCTGAAAAGGAAAGAATTATCAAACCAATTAGATATATTTTTTGCCTGACTAACGCGATTGATTTCAGCTCCAACTTTAAAAAATCTCTAAGAGGGAGGAAATGCTTTGAAAAACGTTTAATACATTGTTCCACAGAAAGCCAGCGGGTAGCTGATCGATGAAGTATGTTTCCGGGTTTGAGGTCCCATTGTTCTTGAAAAGCAGTTAGCTCGAAAGTACTTTTAGCACTAAAATAAACATAATTGTAAACACTTCTCAAACCACTTTCTAAATTAACCGGTAATGCTGAACACGGGTAAGAAGCACACAGATGGAAAGAGTGACAAATATATTTTAAACCAAATAGAAATGGAATATTTGTTTTAAGGCGAGACCAAACCGAATTGTTCGTTCCCATCATATTGATAGCTCCATCTGCGGCAAACCCGATTAAATTTTTTTCGAAGGCAATTAAATTTTCTTCAAAAAAAGTTTTTATTGCTTTATATAAACCTACTGCAGTAGTGTCATTTAATTCTATTAATGCTAAAAATATATCCTCCACAAGAAATGTGTCAGAATTAAATAAACGAACTACTAGTGCTAGTTGCTTTAAGTTCCCAACATCAGTCGGTTCATCTATTTTAATGAAAAAGGATTAGATTTCAAACGGTTAATAACATAGGATTTTCTCTCTTCCGCTAAAACATCGTTGTTTTATACCTTCCACATGAAATGTTCCCGATATTATTTATTTTAGAAATTCTTTACGTGATTTCACACAAGTGAGGTGTGATATGAAAAGGTATATTATGTTCTGCAACAAAACTACTAATTAATAGCTCCACTTTCTTTTTTAAATTAAGTTCATCATCTTTTTCTTGCAACAAGTTAGTAAGGCAACATTGGTTCTTCAGACTATTTGATTTGATAGTATGCTTCTTACTTTTTTTCATGGTTTCTTATTTCTGTTATCCCTGCATTACCATCGGAGTCACAGGATTTACAGTGATAATAATGCACCCCTTTTTTACTTGGTGTGGGTACATTCCTGTTAAAAAGTTACTAAGTATCGCGTACTGATTTTTTATTGTAATTACTTCGATTATTAATTACGCATACTTTTCCGTCGCAAGCGTCGCGTCGCGTGCCGTAATAATCCCACAATTACATTAAACAATCGTACATTGATTCAATTTCATCTGCCAACGCACGCACTGCTTGCAGTGCGTTAAAAATTTGTTATCTAACTTTGATATTATGTTTGAATTGAAAGCTGAAGAAATTTTAAAGAAATATATAATTTTAGCAATTATGTGAAAATTACTGTATATTGCATGGAATTACTGTTTTACTGTACAGGGCTCGAAATTACTGTCAAAAACAGTAATTACTGTACGGGTAACATCACTGTATTTGGTGTACAAGCATGAATATGGCATGATGTAACAATAAAATTTTTTATAAACTGCCAAGGGTACTACTTGCTGCAACACAATAGGTCCAATATTCAGAAGAAACGGCCTCAATTGTGTGGCCTTCCAACGTTTGATTTCTTTAAGACTTCTAGGCTTTCTACTGAATTCTAATGGAATGAACAAAGCTAATTGTTTTATTTGTGAAGAAATCGAATTAATTGCTGAGTTAGATAATCTTACTTTCGTTTTCCCCCCAATCCATTCCAGTAAAATTTTTTTCATAATACCTAAACATACGAGATGCATATAGTCAAGTCGAAAATCTGAAACCATTCCGAGATTTGGTATTTTTATTAATGGTGAGGTGCTTATATGATGCTCATCATTTTGCTGATTTTTAAATGACTCATTACTTCTTAGTTTGGAAGTTATGCAAGGAAAAAGCATTCTACATTTAAACCATTCACCTTAAACTTCACACTTCTCACAAATTAGCTTTGTTCGAGATATTTTACGGATATACTTTTCGTACAGAAGCTATAATATTTTTAGCCCAGTATATGTTCAGTCGATCAACATTGAAATCCAACAAAATTTGTTGAGAAAGGTACTCAGTATGAGCTAAGAAGTCAGTCAAACAGTCTTTCAGACCATAATGAATATAAATTTATTACACAAACATCCTTTGGTGTATTTCTTAAGGTTCTAATGTCTGCAGGTAAATCCTTAATATTGGCTTCTTTTAAAATGTATAGAAGTTCATCCATAGCTTTTGAGCTTATAAGATGTTAATTTTGGGTAATACTCGTATATGGAATAAAACTGCTTGAATCACAAGTCGGTATTAGTAGAAATATTTGCAACGCAATTTGAGGCGATAATATTATTTAAGTTTTCTCTACTAGTGCTTCCTGAATTTGAGCATAAATAAATTGCAATACTTTCTGCATTCCTTAAACATAGTATGGATGAATTTGTGAATTTATTTCACTGGCAGAAAAAAACTTACCACCACATTCAACGTAGTTATTAGGTATTTAATTCCTAAAATGCAAACCCACAAACATATTTAAAATCTTCTACGCACTAAAAATTAAATTTATTTACGTATTACAGAAAATGCAAGACGAGGAATATAAAAATATTTTTTCTTCCTCTGACGAGGATGAAATACAAATAAGACCAGGCCAACTCCCGCCAACTTTGTCTGTGGTATCACCACTTCTTTTTTCTTCCTCGTCAGAGGAAGACAAAAACGAACCATCGACGTCTGCTGCACCACCACCACCACCACCCAATAAGTACTCCCTATCATATAGGGGGGAAAAGGTGGAATGTAAAAAAAAATTACTGGTTGTCAAAACCTTTGCGCTGGAGAAAGTAAGTTGATTACCATTCGATAATAAATTATTTTTAATAATTTTGTATTTATTTTAAAGAAAAAGAAACCATGCGAGCCGTCGATGTCAGGCTTAAGAAGAAAGGTGAAGAGGAAGGAACCGAAGACAGCCTGTTACTTATAGTAAGTATTATTGTTTATAATAGTTGCATAATATAATATTCGTCTTATATAGATGCGCCCTCATGTAGGATTCAAAGACGTGGGGAATAATTGCCCCCCGCTCCACTCTTTCTCACAGCAGGCACTAAAATTTGATTTCAAATCATCAGGATTCTTATCGAGTTTACCTTATCTCGCTCGTTTAAACATAAACATTTAATTACAACTTTCATTTTTGGCGCTATTAGCGATGCCATACGGAAGCGAGATTTGTTATCAGTAACAAAAGTTCGAAAATAATTTTGCTTATTTTGTAAGTAGTTGGGGATTCTCTTTATGTTATGTTTAACTCTTATCCTATATCTTCTATAATATTTACGAATAATTTTTCACCTTAGTGGTTAGAGAATCGGTATAATTGATTGTTGATCTATCTTCGTAGACCCAACTATTGAGAACTAGCTATATCTTTACTAGGTTGTATCAAAATCTTACTTGATTTAATTTAATTTTTATTTGTTTTTCTGTTAAATTAATTAAGCAATCTCGAATAAACGCACGTTGACTTTGACTTTGAAGCTGCCACACAAAACAAACTGTCAGCTGTTACCAGTAAAATATGGAATACATTAGAATTTACTGAAAACAGCGCTCTGGTAGGAATTGCAATCTTTCTTTTCTCATTTCTCTCATCGTATTCCCTAATTCCCCAACGTTTTCCCTAATTCGCAAACCATGTTCAAGAATTGGGAATGGAGAATTAGGGAGTTTAATCGGAGAAAACGAATATTCTCATCTCCCAAATTCCCAAATTCTCCGTCGTTCTTGAATCCGGGCCCAGGTCTGGTCTTTTTTTTTACGGTACACATATCGACCCTATCGAGTCTGTTAAGCGGAAGTTCCTAAGATTTGCTCTCAGGCATCTACCCTGGAATAACCTTTGTGCATCAACCCTTAAACAGTAGTATTGATTCTCCATTATTACTTAACAAAATTTCTTTCCGTGATAGTACGCACAATTTGAGAAGGCTAGTTCTATCGCATATTAACTCCTCAACGTCTAACTTTAGTATGTATGAACCTATTAATCGCATGAGCATTACTATGAATATTAAGGCTTAACATTTTGCTGTTGACGTTACTAAGCATGTTTTAAAAAAACGTCTATATGATATTTAATCTTTTTTTATTCTATTTAATGGTCTTTCAGTTTTTTTGTTCTATGTAAGTATGCATGTAATTTCATCCGGTGTTTGATTTATCTTTAGTTTAACATACTAATACTAATACCGACTAAATGATGAAACGCGTGTATTGTTGACCGTTTATTTATTAAACGTGTCCATGCAGCGAGCTTATGTTAAGCTAGTTCTGATAGTAAAAAAAAATGTCACGAGATTATCAATGTTACAAAAAACGTGTGGGTAATTGCCTTATTTACATGCAATGTACTGTAATTGTAATTTTAATGGTACTTTTAATTGGCTAAGTGTTACTTCAAAATATAAAATTAGCACAACAAATTCAAAAGTTGCTCGATGTGGTTGTACAGATAACATCGACTCCTTTATAGCACTGGAAGCATAATGTGTAAAGAATGTTATATTATAGTTACACTGACACATGACCGAGCAAAACTGAATTCATTCTGTTCTATCACAGAAAATTGCTTATTCAAAAGAGTTGATAATTGAATAAAAAAATTAGCCGTAAATTTATATATTGGCGTAATATATGAAATCTTTTAGTCATCTATGAAATCAATAGTGCACACGAGACACATTAAAAATGTCTGGCAATTGATAACACAGAACATTCGCACAATATTTTAATAGCAAAAGATATAAGAAATGAGCATGTCCTTAGTATTACAATCCAAACCTTTTTCACTACGCAAGACATTATTAGGGGTGGAGTAAAATTAGACAAATGTCTAAAGGAACTCGCCAGAAATCATTGTACCTGTAGGATCCAGGTGAACGAAATCATTGCAGTAATTCCAAATAATGGGCAACTGCTTTAAAGATAATTTTTTTTTTATTTAGCATTTTAATCGTAAAATAGCTTTAGTTTTATAGAAAAACGCTTAATATGTAGGTAGACGCAAAATAATTTTTATGAACAGTGAACAATTTAGACGTCATCTGGCTACATGTATATACGAATAAACATATCTTAAGAAAACATGGTAGATGCAAAGTTTTAATCAAAACACTTTTTTAAACAGTGATAAATTCGTTGCTTGCATTTAAACAATTTCATGCATACACAGTAATTTAATAAAAACATAAATTTCACTTGTATCAGTTTAACAATAAGAGATAAAACTTTTGTTGAATTCTTTACAAGAAGTGAATGCAGATATCTAAATAGGATGGTGGCACAACCTCCGAAATAGCACTCCTCTGTACTCTGGGGATGTTATAAATCACTTTCTCTACCATAAATTTAAGGAGTTGTCTTCCCCTGTGCAAACCGAAATTATTTTATCGTATACCATATCTCCAGGTTACTATCATTAGGCGAAAAAGAGGAGTCCTTGTATGTTCTCAGGATCTTAAATCAATAAAATCGCAAGGAACATCTTTCTTTGCTGAGCAAGGTGAAATGAAAATCTTACTGATATTGAACTTATTTTGTCGACCCACAAAAGTGTAGTGTATGTCAACTTGTACCCTCTCTTTTTGATTGTTGTATTGTGGACATATTTATTATTCCGCAAATAGAAATAATATTGATTTGTGCGGGTGTATAGAATCGCAGCGGGAAATCTGGCCAGGCTTTCCATGTGAAGACTTGTGGAACCAGTAAAACTTAGAGGAAGACGATGGAAAAGCTGAACAATTCTTGATCCCGGAAGAAGCTTGTTGGAAGGTGCAACATATGATTTCAAGCTCAATCTGGTTCTGTTTGTGAAGCCCAATTGCACGCAATTGTGATTTCGCTTGCACACAGTAATTGTATTTGTGGAATTATTGTGATTTTTACATAATGTGCAAGTACACAAGAAATCAAATGAAAGAAGAACTTTCTAAATAAATCGTATATGCAAAAATATAACCTCTTTTTAATCCATTTTTCTTCCGTTTTCCTTCTAAAGAAGCTAGAGGAAGCACACGAAAAAGCTTGAATTGCTTTCTTCCTAGGACATACCTGTACGACTGTTATATACAGTGTCCAATATAGCGGCATGCAGCCTTCCAAAGAAGCCATCCGGTTTGAATGATGGTATGATTCCATTTTCCTATGCGAGTAACAGTTACAGTCTCTTGTATTCAGTTTTGTATATCGCTGTATGAAATAGAATTTTTTGTAGTCAATTGCAAAGCGTGTACCAAAACCGTCGAGAAATACTTCCCAAGCCATGAAATAAAGATCCATATGTGTGCGTGCTAGTCCTGATTTTCTAAAATATTATATATTGACTCTTAACCCGGAGGTTACATGAGATAGTACAGCTTGTATACAATCCCAGCTGCCATGCAGGTGCCCCCGCTTTTAAAGAACTTTCATCAGGAAAAATCAGGGCAGCTGAGGTGATAGTAATTTGACATTATACAGTTTTCAAGATGGAGAAACAGAAATGCTTGAGAGAAATTAATAAATTTATACCGGAAAAGTAAATTTTTCCGGGATCATCTGCATTACATCATGTTTCTTCTGTTTTTCCACTTCTGCTTTATCCTTTATTGCTAAAATTTCCGACATACACAGGAATTTACGACCCAATGAAATGTTTTAAATGAACTTGCATACAAGATGATAAGACATCAAGCGACCTGCCTTCTGCTGTCAAATTTAAAATTGCGTGAAAAGGGTGGCTGCATACAAGCTGTATCTCATGTAACCCGGGGTATGGTCGCTATACATGTTTATGCAAATCGTACGTCTAATTGCAGACAAAATCGGATGTTAAGTTTTACCTCCACACGCAACGATGTTTATGCAGACTTTAGTTCAATTTCATAGCAAAGTCGTCAGATTTGCTAGTACGCAATAATTTATGTCATTCATACCCAACTTCAGTCTCAACTCAAGCCCTAGTTTTCGCTACCCACGCTTATGCAAGTCCGCAGACTTAGCTTGCGGATGCCAAGTCGTACGATTTGCATTAACGTATGTAGTGGCCTTTGTGGAAAAGTCACTGAACACTTATTTTATATTTGCTACCGAGAACAGAAGAATGTTTATTTGTTAACGATTCTGATTAAATTACAAATGCAAGAATACAACCAACCTTCCGTTTTCCGACCGACTGCTATTACCTATGAGCTAACGAGACAGATGCCTTTTCCTCTTGTATTGCTTTATTTTATAACTATCCTACTCCATATTGTTTTCAACTGGCATTAACCAGTAACGATGAAGGCGCACAAATAAATTGCAATTTCTCAATTTTTTATTTCTTTTTCCTGCATGAGAAACGAGTTCACAATTGTTAGAGTCGGTGACACCGCTGCCATGCGTAGCAGATGCAGTTTTACAGTAGACCAGAAAAAGTGATAACCTAGTCTTTTGCGGCGACATGAATATAAATAATCTTAGGTGTTGTTCTAACGACTTAAAATTGGTTAATAATCTGCCAATTTATTTTTTAACGCTATTCATTGATTTCCTTTGTAGATGCTATAAAGGCACAGCACTGGGATGAAGTTCATAGGATGTGCAAGCAAGTTCGTAATAGAAAAAAAATCACCGTCACCTTGTAGACGGCTTAGCTACCACTGAAATTAAACAACCACATTAAAATGCTCCTTGTTTTACTTCTTTAAGTAGATCTGTCTAGCAGCAATAGCTCGGGCTGACTGCTAGCTCTCAATTATTCTTGATACAATAACAGTACTCACAGTGTTGATTAATAAAGTTACATAAATAATTAGCTACATATTGTTTTTATATCGATTGAAGTTAATTGTATCTCTCAAAATATCAAACAAATCATGTTGAAAGCAATTGAATATTGCATTATCGTCGGGCATACATAAATTCTGCAAATTTCAGAGCTCGAACTAGTCAGACAATTTGTCACAAATTGATTACTATATTTGGAAACAAAAACAGACAATTACAATCAAAAGCGTGTAAAAAAGACTTGTTCTAATGCTTTTATAATATTAATTTTGGAAATTAAAAGGCAGTACGTATCTTTTCCTTTAAACTCATCCAGGCTGTTCCAGACAAATTGCCAATTTCTCGGTGTGCGTCTTACCTATATCTTCCTTTTAAGGTTAAGGTTAAATTTAAAAGGAGAGGTGATTAGGAAGATTTATTGTGTCTTCCCCTAAAGTCGTTAAGCAAAATTTAGCCTCTGTACCCCTTTCTTTACCAATTCCATTGATATATAGAAAATAAATATAAAACTTAAAATGGTATCAAAAGTTTTTCACATATTACGTAATCTGTTTTGACTGAAGGGACCGAGATATCGGTCCGGCTTAGGCAGGTTTCCGGGATAAGCAGGCTTGTTCGAAGCTGTAAATTATTCCGGTTTATGCAGGTCGTAATCAAAACCAGAAACGAAATTCTCATTAAACGTTTTATTAACAATTTAATTAACAAGAAAACTTAAAGGAATTCATAAAACAAACTCAACATTGAGCGCAAAATAGGATAAACATTAAACAAAACATACTTATCAAAATTGAAGCAAAGCACATAACGTACATACATGTATACATATACATATGTATCAAATTTTTATTTTTGACTCAGGAAATATTTGTCGATTTTTGTCTGTTTTCTCTCAGGGAGCTTCTTCTGCAGTTCACTTTCTATCTCGAATTCCAATTACTCAACCATGTCGAACATAGAAAGGCATCCTTCCATTTTTGAATAGTTCTTAAGCACTTGCAAGACCATTAAAACTTCTTTAGAACTAGGTGTAGGAGTGCTTTCTTCTAAAGATTCCAACTCCTCGTCTGCCTCACTTACTTGATCTACGTTTTTATTTAATATGTCTTCTATATCTATTGATTATGTTTCTGTCATCATATTATCGTCGATCGAATTGTAACCTGCAGCATTTGCGTTTGTTGAATCCGGTTCTGAAATGTTTATTAATTCTTGCAGCTCGATCGTATCGAGTAATTCGTTGGAGCCTTCGCATTAAAATCGAAATCCACAGTTTTTAAAGCATTTTATCACACAATTTGCGTTTTTGTGTTCCAAAGCCTTCGAAAAAATCATTATTGCATCCAGAACATTTATCTCTTTCACCAAGTCAGAAGCTTTATGACAAGTATCCATATTAGCAATGACTTTTTTCAGCATTAATTTTCTGTAATGTAGTGTTGCACAGTGTATGATACCATTGTCTAAAGGCTACAAGACAGAAGTACAGTTTGGTGGAAAGAAGGAAATTTTAATATTAGACAATTTTAGTTTAAGATGGCATGTGGCATTATCAATAAAACAATAGAATTTTTCTGTTTTCTCGAATCATTAGCTGATTTAGTTGCTGAAGATATTCAGTAAAAATTGATGCAGTCATCTGGCCATTGATTTTTGTCCAGATTTTTAAAACAACGCGGCTGTTTACTCTTTCCGATCACCAATGGTTTACCAAGTTTTCCATCAGCGAAAACAGTTAACAGAATTGAAAGACGTTCCTTAGACATTTTGCCTCCGAAACACCTCTCACGTTTCAACTGCATAGTTTTATTAGGCATCATCCGAAAAAAATAACGCCGTTTCATCAGCATTTGCGATGTTTTGCAAGTCATAGTTTTTTATTTTTTCAGCTAGTGATGATTTCCAATTGTCAACTGTACCCTGATCAACGTCATTCGATTCCCCTGATGAGATCTGAAAAGAAATTCTTTTGTTTAGTTTGAAACAATCTAACCAACCACTTGATGCTCTAAAGTTTTTAATTTTCATTATTTCAGCGATTTCCTTCGCTTTTTCCTTCAGCATTGGACCACTGAAGAAAATTCTTCCATCTGGCAGCACAAAACCACTCGTAAACAGTTTGATTCAAATTTTCATTGATTTCCTTTCTTAATTTTTTCTTTACCACATTCTGACCCTGATTAATTTTGTACCGCACTAAAAAATTTTGGCCACCTCGTGAACCTTTTTCATCCGACTGTACCCAACTGTACAGCGTCATACTTTACCTTCAAAGTTAAATTTTTCATTTTTCCTATATCTAAATTCAAATCAAGATTGTTTTCTTCCTGAAAATTAACAATTTTCTGCTCAATAAGAATGAATGAATGGAATCCGCCTGCGCTCAACACATTACACAACTAAATTTTAATTGCGAACTGAAATGCAGAGATAAACAATATGTATGCATGTATGTACGGTGAATTCCCGTTTAAGGACTCGGTGTACGCTCTGGCACCAAATCTGTCATTTTCGTGCTTCTTTCTTCTCACCGCGCCAGTGCCAGGGAAGAAACGAATACGAAAATGACAGATTTGGTAGCGGTACGTCTCTACATACACAAAGTCGCAGAAAAAAACAGGAGAAACCAACAATAATATCACTAAAAAGCAATTACTTACTCCTTCTTTCGGCACATTTTATAGTGAAGCCGTGAAGACGCATCAAGTGTGTCCACGCATATGGCATTACATACATATCATATAAAGCACTTAAGAAACGAACTCTAAGAAAACAGAAAAAACACATTCCCTTTACTCTTTTTTGCATTTCTTTTCGCCCCGAAAATTTAAAATTACGAGCCACGTAAATCCAAATTTCACACACTTAAAAATGTAAATCCGTCATTGCCAGGTTAAAAATGTATGGGATATTTCATAATTATTTTTTAATTTTGCCGGGCTTCCGCGTCTGGCAAATGTAAATCCGTCATTGCCAGGTTAAAAATGTATGGGATATTTCATAATTATTTTTTAATTTTGCCGGGCTTCCGCGTCTGGCAAGTTTTCCGGCTTTGGCGCATATCTTAGAAATAAAATTTTAGACAGGGCCTTACAAAATAGGTAAATTCTCGGCTTTAACAGTTTTCCGTTTTTCACAGGTTCCGGCTTTCACAAGTTTTACTGTATTACATTTGGAAGTGCCCTCCAAGCCTGTCTTTCTAACGTCATTGAGTGGTCTTCTGAAAGCTTTCTTTCAATATCTATGTGAAATGCAACAGGATACTTCAAGCGAAAGCCCACAGTGGTGGATATTGACAAAGTGGCGTGCAACGATTATGACGCAATTTATATAGGAAAAACTAAGAAGTCACTAAAAGCCAGATTTTCGGAACACGTTTCCGCAGCGAGAAACAATAGGGCAACTTCTTCACACTACTTCAATTGAAAAAGTAAAATTAATACGTAATTTGCATGGAGGTAAAGTTTTAGACAGATATGAGTCTACAAATTAAAAGAGAAAAAGATAAGTGCTAATTTTTGGGTAATGATCAGTTTTCATAATTAAAACAAATTTTATAATGAAATACGTATAAAATGACGATGACTACATGGTGTGGCAACGCTGCCCCAGCCACCATACAGTCCCGATCTGGCACAAGCGGACTTCTTTTTGTTTCCCCCAATCCAGAGAAGCTTAAAGGGTCATCATTATGGGACAGTATATATGCCTTGAAAGCGGCCGCGATGAGGTGTCTGAAGGAGGTTCCCCTCAACGTGTCCCAGGAAGCCTACCAGAGCTGGCAGAATGGCTGGAAAAGGCATATTGACGGCCAAGTGTGCTATTTTGAAGAATACTTTTATTTTCAATAAATTGTTCGTTACGGATTTATTATTTTCTCCGGACACATTTTGTATGTATAAATGATCACTGTCGGTTTTAATTTTTACTGAGTCTGTTGAGGGGGTCTTTTGCCCTGTATGTATGGACACTGGTCTTGATCACCAGAATGCTGAATATCTCAGGGTGTTACACCGTGAGGTTGTTGGTTACTGCAGCTGGTGCTTGATACCAGTCCAGCCTGTAGGTATCTATATATGCACGAAGTAATGAATTCTCAGGGTGTTGCACCATGAGCTTGAAATTGCTATAGCTGGTGCTTGATACCAGTACAGCTTGTAGGTGTAGGTAGGTAGAATAAGAAATAACTAATTCACGACGTTCTTCAAAACAAACTGATTATTTATTTTGGCTATTTCTTAATTTATACATTTTTGGGTCGGAAATACAATTTGAGAAATTATAATTTCTCACTATAAAAAGTTGTTATTCTAAATTCATTTATTTTCATATGAAAAATGTGCATGGTTCACGTCACCTGCCGCTTATCCGTTATCCGCGACAACAAGGTATCACATATCGTCTGCCTGGAGACTTACGAAATTGCAAGGGAATGCAGATTTCGTTGGAGCACAAGTGATAGGTATTTATATTACTTATTATTTGTGTAATTGAAATTAAAGAAATCATGAACAAAATTTGTTGTTGTTGTTGTAACAGAGTCCGCTTCACAATCATTACAAGAGCTTGAAGATGCGTAAATAGGGTGAAGCGCGTCCACAACTTCTTAATAATTAAAAATTACATGTTGTGTAACGAAAACAAGTGTTATTATTTTGAAAATGTATAGTATTATTAACAAGGTCCATCAAGTGCCAACTAGGATATTAATTATTTCGATAAAAGTAACGATTAAGTAGTACAGTACGTTCTGGTTATCTTATATGTATGATGTTCCTCGTATTGAGCTTAGTTTTAGGTAGAATCTCTTGTAATACACGTGTGCCCTGGGTAAGTCCACATATTGACCTTTGGGTATCAATTATCGAGAGAGCTAGTAAATCTTAGATGAAGCATATTTTCCTTCAGCTAGCATAACACAGATAGTTTGTTGCAAAAATTCGTGAGCATCAATTATGTTGAAATAATGAGTCGCTTCCATAGACCATATGGGTAAGATTGATATCATGAGATACTAATTACGATATCACCGTATGTCATTTCGAATCCACGCATATGCCTCCCCAAATTAGAGTATGCGTGAACCCATAAAATAATAAACATTTTTATCTTTACATTAATAGTTTAAGTTTGAGTTTGTTGATCCAATGGCCTTGGCATAATTCCTGGTATAATTTCAATCTCATTTCTGTGTACAGATAAACAAAGTATGTATGTACAATTCAGGTAAGTATAGTATACTCTTTATCTTATTTATATAAGAAAAACTGATTTTCATAAAAACCATCTCCGTAATTTGGGCACATTTCTTTTGTCATCTGTTATTATTACGTGTCAACCCGAAAGAAAGCTAAACGGAATTCTTCTTCAATATATAACCAATATGATCGATTTTCTCTTATGCATGTCCTTGGCTCTCCTATTCAAGAATGCAGAAGCCGGGAATTTACACATATTTTTTTTTGACATATCAATTTGTTTTCTTTATTACGTGAAATTTTCAGGACTTCAGATATGATCACATTACCCAGAGGCGCAATTTTTTGCCATGTAAGACGTGCAGATACTCTATTGATTTGAAATATTCTCGGTGCTTATGGTGTTATCCAAAGAAAACGTGTCACATCGTAAAATAATTCAGTGGTGTCATTCTGTACTCCTCCACGTGATTCATATCAGTTCTTATGTGTCATATGCATGAGAAAAATTTCATTAATTTCGGAAATGTATTTCCTTACAAGATTCTCCAAACCATATAGGATAAAATAGCTCCCCTGAAACTTTTTATCAATTTTGGTTACACTTTTATTGCGGTTAATGTATTCTTGGCATTGAAAGTACCTAATGTATTTTTTTGCATATATACATATATATTGGTTCTCTTATTTCTCTCTTTTTCTCATTCTCTCTCTCTCTATCTCTGATATTACCTTTGTGCTTTATTTCCATTCAATGAACTTAATAATTAATCTTGTTGGTTTTTGTGTCTCTAACTTGTCGGTAGCTGGATAGTGGACAACAAATCATATTGTTTGTGAACAGTTCTTATATTGGTTCCCAAAAAGATGAGCTTATTAAGAGCTGCTAAAAATAATCAGTGGTGAAGAGAAGACCTTATAGCTCCACCTTATCAGCTTTTGGTCCAATTCCATAGGATCTAACACTTTGATGGAAGAAACAATTAGGTTTTAATATTTCTATAAATTTTCACCAATTATTATATAAACAAAGTACTAACACCGCCAGTCCTCAGCGCTTGGAAAGTTCAAACGTTGATTTGACCATATATTTATCCCACCCTTATATGAAAAAAAAGGCTCCCATTTTAAGATGAGTTTACAGCTGATAAGTTTCCAGCTGGCCTTATGTTTTTGATCGGGTTATTTGAATGACAGATTTTTTTGGAAAGGTTATTTTCAGGAATACACCGATCGTTTTGTTGAAAAATATTTAATTTTCTAGAACATTGCTCGACGTTTCGGGTCCAAGTGCGACCCTTCTTCAGGAGCTCTATACATATAATTCACATATGAGTTCAAGCTTTTTTATAAAAAATTCTAAATATAAATATTTTAATACCTTATTTCTGTCTATGGCGCGTATAAATAGTTCTTAAAAATAATAATAAATAACACGTAAGCAACATAGAAAATAAATTACAGTAGAAGAAAAATACAAATAATATAAAATATAATATAATATATATAAATGACGATACCACATATATGTCCTTAGAAAATGACTCGACCTTAAAACTTCAAAGAAAAAACAATAGACTCGTTCTCAATATGGAAAAAAAAACACTATATCAACAAATTAAAACGAAATCAGCTCTCTGCTGATACAAGTACATGCCCCCGTTTGTACGGACTCCCAAAAATTCATAAACCACACATACCCATGAGACGTGTAATATCAACAATCAATAGCCCAGGTTACAATCTCTCCAAGTACATTTGCAATATCTTGCAAAAAACGATCTCTGACAGTACACGCAAAATAAAAAATACAGATGATTTAAAGGAATTTGTAGACAGTAAGTCACTTAAGCCAAACGATATTCTTATCTCACTAGATGTAGAATCACTATACACAAATGTCGACATAGAACTAGCGCTAAAAACCATAGAAATGAAATGGTCAATTATAGACATCAATAGACAAAGATCTGTTCAAAGAATCGGTCATCTTCTGTGTAATGGAATGTAATTATTTTTCATACAATAACAAATTGTACAAACAAAAATACGGCCTAGCGATGGGTAACTCGCTCTCAGGCATCTTCGCAGAAATGGCGTTAGATCATATAATTGAGGAAGCCTTAAAGAAATCCGAAATAGTACCAACATTTCTAAGAAGATATGTGGACGACATCATCTGCGCTATACCCAAAGACTTAGAATATATCTTTGCCAATAGCTTCAATAATATACACCATCGATTCAAATTTACAGTGGAAAAAGAAATTAATAATAGCATCCCGTTCCTTGACATGCGACTACATAGAACAAGAAATCAGAGCATTATAACAGACTCGTATTGCAAGCCTTGTAGCTCTAATAGGATTTTAAATTATTACTCAAATCACCCACATAATACTAAAATAAATACAGCCCAAACCCTCGCAAACAAAATCTTTAAAATTAGTCACAACAAATTTTCACAAAAAAACACCACAATCGTTACAGATATATTAATAAAAAATAACTATCCACTAAATGCAATCCACAAAATAATAAAAAGAGCGGTAAGGAACAACCATTTTAACAATTTAACACAAACCCCGAACAACACAATAAGACTGGATAACACTAATCCTATTTACACATCAATCCCATTCATATATCCCTTATCCCCAAAAATCGCGAAAATTATTAAAAATGAGAATAATCACATAAAAATAGCATTAAAGCCAATAACTAAACTAAACAACAATTACACAGAGACCAAGGATCCGATACCCACACAAGAAAAAAACAGTGTTATATACAAGGTCAAATGTGAGAACTGCAACACGGCATACATTGGACAAACATCAAAAAAGCTTACTACCAGATTATCACAAAATAAAGCATATGTTAATAAACAAGCTCCACGATCCGCACTAGCATCCCACGCAATAGATACAGGGCATGTATTTTCCTTCGACAATACAAAAATAATCGACATGGAAAATAATAGAAAAAAACCTGAACTTAAAGAAGCATGCCACATATACCTTAACAAAAACAAAGTTATAAACTTAAGGTAGGACACAGAACTAATAAATAAAGACTACAAACACATACTAAACAAACTAAAACCGTAGTATTAGTCATAAAATTTTAAACATTTTCTCAACGACCGCTTAGTTATATATCGTCCTCGTAGCCAGTTAATTGTCTTTTCTGTTCAAGTTTATTTTAATTTATTAATAACGTATTTTTCTTCTACTGTAATTTATTTTCTATGTTGCTTATGTATTATTTATTATTATTTTTAAGAACTATTTATACGCGCCATAAATAGAAATAAGGTATTAAAATATTTATATTTAGAATTTTTTATAAAAAAGCTTGAACTCATGTGTAAATTATATGTATAGAGCTACTGAAGAAGGGCCGCAATTGGACCCGAAACGTCGAGCAATGTTCTAGAAAATCAAATATTTTTCAACAAAACGATCGGTGTTTTCCTGAAAATAACTTTTCCAAAAAATCCTCTTGGTGCAAGCTCTGTTAACCCCTGCTCTGATGAGGAGCAGCTGTAGCCCCTACTAATACAACGTAATTATTGTCAATAAATGAATCACTGAATTGTTATTTTGAAATTATGCGATAACTTTTGTTTTGACAAAATGAATACAGATCTGAAATATGGTTTAATTTTTTTTTTTAATTTATTGTATTTTTGCACACGATAATAGCAATTTGCAACCAATGTTATATAGAAGTACCAACAGTTGATTTCAATGGAGACATTTGCTTCTTACAAGGTGAAAAATCACTCAATTTAATGGAGTGATAATACGGAAACTTCATTGGAGATTTCTGAAATTCAAGCGCGCATAGAGCAAATAATCACAGTCATTATATTTCCACAACTTTCAAAGAGGTTATTATTTTCTTTAAAATACTCTATTTGCTTACGGTAATGCTCTAATAAATTTAAAACTGCAAAAATTGTCAGTTTTATTTTCTCGTTATTGTTGTTGATAAAAAAAAATTTCTTACAGGATTTTATATTTTTGTTTTCATTTTATATTTGTGAAAGGAATATTTCATAGAAAAGTACAAATTATAAAATAATTGGAATAACAAATTAATATGGTTAGTTCAGCATCTTTAAAACTTAATCGTAATTCTCAATTTTTTGTAAATATTTTATTGCAGTCAAATTTATAGCAACTTAACTTTACGATGATTCGGTTATTACTCTAGTATTGCTTTTCTTAATTTGATTGAATTGCCTTTATTTGATAACTCATTCCATACTGGGGAAAATTTTGCATTATTACTTCCAGTATTACTTTTTGTTATTCATTAAATATGGATTAAACGTTTCGGTGTCTTATTAAAAAACTTTGCATGATTAACGCAATAAGACCACAGTAAATTTATTACGTTTATGCCCTTATTGAGCTTTGATAATAACAAATATCTCTTGTCTGATCATTTTGAAGAATAATAAACTCTTTTTCCTAACAATTTGGTTTTTTAATTTATTTAGAATATTTTGTCACGTCTTTCTGGCTAGTACATAAAGTATTAAAACAGAAAAGAAGAAAAAAGAACCTTGTGATTAACAAGAAATTTTTTTTTTCTTTTTGCAAGAAAGAAAACGAAATTTTTAATAAATGGTAAACCAATTTAGTTCTTTTAAAAAACGAAAATCCCTAACTGAATTTTCGTTTCAGTTTCGGTTATGGTTTCTTGTTTTGGGAATATTTTGATTTTATGATTTTGTCGAAGTCTCTGATAATACATATTACTTAGTTTTCTGTACTGTAAAGATAAAGAAATAATGATAAAAGAACCATAATTTCAAATATTTGAGGACTTAGTATTAATTATAATAATTATTAGCAGTTGGATATACATCATTCTATGGAATTCAGTCTTTCACTCATTGAAAGTCAATTTTGTAATTGTCAGGCATAGACTTTCGCTCATTTTCGAGACAGTAACTACTATCTACCTTAATCCTGAATGTGTACACTAATCTTATTCATTCTATACTTTTCCACATAGTTTTCTATTGACGATTCCAATCCTCATTATTGCAAACTGTTGAAATTTATAAATGTGGAATAACGCGGAATAGTTTTTTAAGAAATCTTCATACATTTTGTTGTTGGACGTATTTTAACTTTTCAGTAGAAAACTACCGTAATACTTTGCTTTCCTTATCTACTGATTTATGATTTAATAGAAACATGTCCTCGGTAATTATTGGACTCTGTGAAAATTTTCGAACAAAAGTTAGTAAAACTAATCAGAAAAAATAGCAAAAACAAACAAAAGAAGTCAAAAATTAATGTCAGATAAAGCATGCTAATTAATTCCATAATGAAGAGAAGTTTTCTGTGTGCTCTCAATTTTACGATTTATTTAAACTAAACAAAACAAGTAAAAAAGGTAGAATTGTTCTAAGATCAATAATACCCTAGGGATGAATGCCCATATGTAATTTCGTATGGTCACCCATTCGTCAGACAGGAAAAAATTATTATAAACAATTTCATAACATTTCATATTCAAAAAAATGGGTTAGTACAATAAAAATGTCTAAGACTGATGATTTTTACAGTATACGTAAATGACCTAAATTTTTATATGGAAATACCAAGAACGGGTGCCTGATTTAGTCCATTTTTGAAATTTTATTTGATATTGCTATGAAAACACAATGTACGAAATTTCAACTCTTTGGGGTATAAAAATACAGTTTTCAATGAGTAATTAAAAATTTAAACACTCAAAATCATCTGCAATTTACGCTTGCAGTGCTTCGTTTATCTGACAACCTTTATTCCAAGAAGTTTCAATATAAATTGCGCATTTCTTTCTTTTGATTTTACACATAATATTTCGCTGCAATTTGCGCAAATAAAAATTCCACCATAAATTTACCAACTCTTATAACATTCTCATTTCCTTTCCTCATAAAAATAATTTGCAACTTTCTCTTGCGGTTGGTTATACATTTTCATAAAAATTTCCGTTTTACGCAGATGACAGAAGTTCCCTTCAGCAGTTACTTGAGCTAGATAGAGTTTCTAAGGGGATATGCCCATACATAGCGATGTTACATCACTGCATCATGAAATTTAATTTAATAATGATCACGCTTCAAAAAGTTTGTAATGAGAATTTTATATAAATATGCAAGGATACATATACATATGTAAATTTTATAGCCATATGTGCGTGCTTGTATGGTGACATTTAGCACTATAATTGGCGTTTTAATCTTACGGCTATTATATGCGGAACAATTTACTTTTTGCATTGAAACTTCTTCATTCACGGCAACAGAAAATAATTCATTTGAAAATATGTTACATAGCAAGTAGAAAAGTTTATTATTAGTTCTAATTTTGTTGTAAGTTGTAAAAAAAGCTATGAACAACTAATTATAAGGCTGAGTCAAAGTTTAGGGTGTACAGAATCGGGGAAGGGTATTTGAAAACAGGTTGGATAAGATATAATTTTAGGGTTCCTTTCAGCAAAAAAACCGAAGCATTATAAGATCGCTAATTATATTTTTTAATGTAGGCAAGAATTAATTTTTTTATTAAAATTTTAACCGACGATATTTCTCCAAAATTGATGTGAATACTTGGTGGCTGAAGACGATTCGAACAAGCTGTGTCTGGGGTAGGGCTGCCATCCGTCTGGGTTTTCCCGGATTTGTCTTAGCTTGTAGGGCATACGGGAAGTGTCCGGACGGGGTTTTCTATACGGTCCGGGTTTTAAAATTTTGGAAGCCAATTAATGAAAAATTTAATTTTTATGTATACTGTACGTGTACGGTGTATCTGATAATTTTGATCCAAATGAATTCATTGGGATACATTTTTTCAAGAATTTTCATTTTGGATAAATTGATACTTTTGTTCTCTTTTGCAGCGGATACATTCTTTTCTTTTTGCACGTTTCTTCCTTAGAACAATGAAATAATGTTGCAAAGCTTACGAAATTATGAACGCAAAAAGTTATAACATCGGCGGCAAATCTTTTCCATTTTATTATTGTCGACTTGCAAGTCCAGAACTTTCAGGCTGTTCTCATTTACTACTGAGTCATCTACTTGTATTAAATTGAACCGATCATTTGCGGAACGTATCTATTCTATTCCAATAATATGATTATATTGTATAGCCTGTTTGCCAAGTGTGAAATAATATTTATTATCAACAAGCTAAATTTTTTAATTGCATTTTTATTTATTTTAGTATTTTTAATTTTCTTCTATTTTACACCCTAGATGATACTAAGTTAATTACTCCGTCTGCAACGCATAGACAACTGTCACGAACACTTCTTTCATGAAGGTTTCTCTTTTCATTGTGCAGATGGCCCCGAGGTTCTGTCGACTTCGTATTCCATTAAGTCTAATTCTATTGGACCTCATGCTTTGCCACCCAAGTTCGTAAAGTTACTAGCGAACTATCTGTCGCGTGCCTTAGCTCATATTTATAGTTTGTGTCCTACCACTTCACAATGGAAACAAGCGGTAGTTATTCCCATTCCAAAGAAATCTATTCTCTCCATACCCAGTGATTTCCGCTCCATTCATGTACTCAATTTCCTTGCTAAAATACTTGAAAAAATTATGCACACAAATCGTGGAGTATGTGATGGCAGTTAATACATTGTTAGTCTGACGACTTGCAAGGGTATTAAGAGGTCGACCTGATCTCCTTTCTCGATGCCTTCAGTACTTTCCGTGCTATTCTGGATTCCGGACTTCCTTGATCTTTTCCTCTAACTATAACCTTCCTCTTATTTTCCTACTTTTAAACTTTTATTGTCTGCGGACAACTGGCTCCTTCACCCAAAACAGACTAATCTTCAGTTAAATTTTATTAATTTAATGATTCCTTACTTTCTCAATTCCTGGATTCTTCCTTTCTCCTTCACTGTTATCTATCTATTGACTTTCAATTTCCACCTTCCTTGTGACGTACACAATACAATATTTAACTTCTTCCTTTTTTCTTCACGCTTTATTAATTTCTTCTTTAACTTTGCCTTTATAATTTTTAACACCGTCCAGAAGTCACCTTCGCTTTCTGATTTTTTAAAAATATCCTCCGGAAGTCTTTTTGCTTGGTACTCCCCCATTCGAATTTCAAATTGACTTGAACATGCTCTCTAACACGTAAGTACTTCCTAAAGCTTTGCTTACACCTGCCATCTAGTCGCTGGCCATCTAGCGGAATCCATACTCTTCAATTTTTTTTTTTACTCTCCGTTCCTAGACCTAATACTCTTACACTAAGGTCTACATTACATAAATTGAGCTTATTAGCTAACCCTTATAGATTCCCTCAACATTTCACAATTTCTTACTTACTTGGACTTATGATTAAACTATTTATCAGATTCTGCAACTACGCCAGAAATTATAAGAATATATAAGCACTGTTGAGAATTGACAATATTAAACGTAGAACTGTCACAAAGAATTGTCAGAAGAAATGCCAACTGAAACAGTGGTAATATGCCAGATGTTATTTTGTAGTAAATCTAAGGTACCCGAAAGTAGTAGATAGGCACATTAGATACCTATCTACTACTTTCGGGTTCCTTAGATTTACTAAAAAATAACATCTGGCATATTACCACTGTTTCAGTTGGCATTTCTTCTGACAATTCTTTGTGACAGTTCTACGTTTAATATTGTCAATTCTCAACAGTGCTTATATATTCTTATAATTTCTGTATAATTAGTACAAAAATGCGTTTAATTTTCGTGGCGTGAATGAAGCAACCCATAGGTGAAGTGTTATCTAGTGCTAATGAATGTGCAGTTTTTAAAGCTTAGTGCTAATTTGTTTAAATAAAAGCTGAAAAGTTTATTCACGAATGGATATTTCCAGAGATATTTATTGATATCTCTCGGAATTTCGATATACCAGTATGAAAACTGTCTATTTAACACTGAACCAGAGGTCGTTACACATGGACCACTCTCGGCTTCTGTGCTTCGATATTATTCTATTTCTTTTATTCATTTAGGTTTAAAATATTAATTTGTGGATACTGTAAGCATGAGCCTATGTGAACATGGAGATCTCTTGAAGAATTATTATCAAAAGCTTCTTAGAGCTCCCTGCGTATATGGACCGTGCTTAGCATCATTTTTGAACTTCTTTAATTATCTTTTCACACATTTTTCTTTTTTTTTTACTTGTTATATTTTGATTTAGTCTGACTGAATGTTCGGTCTTTGAGACACCCACATATTTTGGTAGTCAAAGTTATAAAATTTTCTTTTTATATTTTTTAATGAAGTGGGCTGGGCCTACTCAAAAACATGATTTTTTTTTTTTGTATCGTGTGGGGTATCGTTTGAATGGTAGTGAAATACTTTATTGATGAAAAAATCTTATCTGAACTAAGAAGTTGTTTGAAGTGCTGAATACAAAAATCTACACCACAAAGCCCAAGTAAAAGCTAGCCAAACTTTAATTACGAAAACCACTTATTAATTCCCCAATTACACACGACACGAAATAGGAGCATTGCAGAATCTTGAGGATTACATAGCAATCTTCAATTGTCTTCTATCCAAAAGGGATGACGAATAGTACAAAAAAACATGTAACTTCTTCTCTAAAACACTTCCCAAGAAATGCCTACCATTCTAGTCGGTTTTCGGGATAGAATGTTGTTTATAGAAAGGAGCAGCGCAGAATAGTTCCTTTCAAATCCCTCTTAGAAACAATTATGTCATCGTCGTTGCCCATTGTTCTCCTTCTGCAAAAAGTGAAAATTTCAGATTACTTATGAGTCTTCTTTTCATTATAGAGAACGTGACCTTATTACGAGATACAGACGACTGCAAAAGAGAAGTTTCACAGAATTCGTGACTTTCCTTTTTCGGTTTTCGTCGGATAAAAAGGGATTTCTTAACTCAATAATAAAGTTTCTACCCTATCCAAAGAACTAAACTATTCAAGGACTTAAAGATTTGCTGGCATATATACGTACATAAGAAAAAAACTGATACACGAATCTGCCGACTGTAATGAAAATATCTCAGAGGTAGATTCGATACGGTTTTCAAATACTTCCTTAGATACTGTCAAATGGAAATAAATTCATCAAGGCCCAGCTCGTATATATGCATACTTTCGCATAATACTATCTCATTAATTGCCCTGTACCTTAAGTAAAACGTTGTGGATAAAGTTATAGGCACCTGTGCACATAAACGTTCCTTGCGTAATGAAAACATAAACTTAGTTAGGGGAAAATTTTGATGTGGAATCGCCTCATTGTTAATACCTCAAAATCTATGTATAAATAATAAAAGAAGGATAGTACAGCTGATATTTATTTTCCCTGACCACCGCAAAAAATCTCAATAGTAATCTTTCCCAACGTCTCATGGAAATTTGATTTGTTTGCATGTTAATCAAGTTTTTATTATTCTTTATTCTCCCTATGTCATATGGATTGTCAGTCATAGGAGGATGAGGTTGTGCAGATTTTATGCATAACTAGATATGTATCATGACAAGTACTAGTACATTTATGGAATTGCATAAACTATAGTTCCAAGCATATAGGTATTTCGCAAGTATGTATACCTACGTCAGTCAACTTTCTCCTACCGTGACTACTAAGAAATAAGGACTTTACATTTGCTTAAAATATTCCAACATCGCGGGTCGTTGTTTTTCTATCACAAATTGGAATCCATACTTTCTGTCCCTCCACAAAGTCCTTGACATTTTATTCGCATGAGGTTGTGTTTACACAACATAAACGTGTGATCTTCTTGCGTTTCGTCATTTCGAAATGTTTTTTTATTTGGTTAGAATTTATGAATACGCAATAAAATCAAACGAGTTCCCATAGACAAAGAACTTTGGATAGAAATAAATTTTAGATAAATTATTGTGTTTTGCCAGTAGGAAGACTGTTGCTCCTTAGTTCAAATAGGGCCAATGCTCTTAGATAATAAAAAAGACATGGGATGTGTATATCTTGAGATAACAGTTATAATAAGATCAATAAGGTGGACCTCGAAAATGACGTATGAGTTACGTAAAAACATTCGAACATTTCCCTTCCTATCAACTATAATTCAAATAATGTGTTCCGCAAAAGCGCTCACAATTTAGTTTTGTGGTATGATTCAGTAACCCGAAATAGAGACGTTAAATTTTTATTTCAAACCTTACAATCTTGCATCTTTGCACTCTGCGAATTTGTAGCTTTGCAACTTTTCAATTTTGCAACTTTGCACTCTACAACTTTACACTTTGGAACTTTGTGCCGTGTAACTTTGCAACTGAGCAAGTTTGAAACTTTGCACTTGTAGCTCTATGGGATCTCTGCAATATTTTATGTGGGTTCGAGGCCAGGCTAAATGTGGAGTGCTTGAAAAGTAGTTTGTGTTTTCGCTCTAAATGTGCTCTACACCTTTTCCATTTGTAATTCAGAAAGCACCAATTATAATTCAGATTAGTCAATTGTAATTCAGATTAGTCAATTGTAATTCAGAAAGCGTCAATTGTAATTCAGACAATTTCATCTACATATACCCCGGGTATACAAATCCAATATATATTTGGCTTAATACAATAATCAACCACTGTAACCGATTTTCTTCAAACTTTGCGAATAACTTATAATTCGCCCGCAAATCACAAATATCACAATGATTTTCCACGGAAAGTTACACTTTCCGAGATATTTCACTTTAAAAATCACAAACTTTGCACTCTGCCATACAATTTGATAATAAATATTTTTCTTCTTCTTTTAAGTAGCAACAAGAAGACATTGCACCTTATTAGTACTTTGCACTGCACTCCGCCGTACAATTTGATAATAAATCTTCTTCTTCTTTGAAGTAGCAACAAGAAGCCATTGCACCGTATTGGTGGGTACATACATTCGGGTTACCAGCATTGCTTTTGTTTATTCATTAATAAATTATTAAATTGATAGCAGCATTTACTTAGAATAGAATAATATTATCACAAATTCAACGCATACCTCAAATGAACATTCGTCCGATCATAAATTTAACATTTTCAATTTATATGGGAATGGTTTCAGCGACTTTTTTAGTTTTATTTTTAGTAATAAACATTACAAATTTGAAATAGCGTTGTTTCTGAAACTTAATGTGTATATTATTATTAAATTTTAGTTCCGCCTCCCAATGTCTATCAACCACGAAAAGTGTAACATTCTGCAACGCGTGCGCCTAGCTTTGGATTTACACAGCAAGCCTGATTTGAAAAGAAAATTGATGGCATCATTTCATTAAATATACAGCTATGGTAAATAAAAAATGAATTGGCACGTATACACATATTATATAATTCGATTTACTTTTAGGTCTATCTAATGGGTCGTAACAGGAGGTAGATTTTCAGATTTTCACTTCCATAATCGTGCTGCAATTTATCGACGAATTCTTGCCCGTGTAAGGAGGTTAAGCAATCACAAAAGCTTCTGGAGATGACACACAGACTCAATGAATTAATTAAGAGGAGTCAGTACCAAGATTTGCAAGTTTCATACATTTTTCAATGCGAATTTCTGGCAAACTATTTGTACCAGAATAATGACTTATATCTTAAATTAAGGATGACGAAGAGGTCTAGTAAATAACGTCGAGAAAAATAAAAAAATATGCATTGGAATGGAGATATTAGCTCGGAAACTTGTAAAAAATGGTAAAAATTGATGTTTTTCAAATCAAATTCCTCTTATTAGGTATTCTCGTTTCTTTATATTGTGACTATTTTAGAGAGATAAAGCCTAGATCTAGCAAATAACGTCGAGTTTTTTCATTTTTAGTGGCGCTTTTTTTAATTATTTGACTCTAATAGTACTTGTTTTTTCTCTCGATATTTCACCGACGAGAAATTACAATATTTCGTTGAAAGTTTTAGAAATATAAAGCAAAATAGTATATATAACATATATGTGCAAAATAAAATTTAGGAGAGTTAATTCTCTTTAAAAATTTTCAATTTCTTTGAACTGCAAATTTTCATTTTCGTCTTAAATTGTCGCATGTTGGGTTTCTGTCTTTTACGCTAGATGTCTCTAATGTGACTTTTGGTCTAGGTCTAGGCTAATTTTATATATATTTTCATACTTTCAGGACACAAACCTACGTATAGTAAGTTTTATTGCCTACAGGCTCGCTGATATCTAAATTGAAATTATTGTTGAGTACTGACTCCTCTTAAGTAAGAGGGGGATGTGCTGTGTTTGGATTTGTGTATTTCTTCCCTCCGACTGTCTATCATCTCCAAAAAGTGAAATGTGCGTGCAGTATGCAATAGAGTATACAACGGTCCTAAGCGTTGCTTTTTAATTAATGTATTTTATTTGTATTTCATAATTTTTATTTTAAATTGATTTTCAAGTTAACCAAAACTGATATTATAGCATAACGGTTTATAGGAGGTACCGAAGAAATTAGATTTTATGTACGAGCTTTAAAGTTACTTAATAATAATATTAGTAGCTATGTTTATTCTAAGTTGTGTTCAACATTTGTAATTAAGAAATTTCAATAAATGCGGTATCACGTATACTAAATGCCTGTGTTTATTTAAATTTTTTTAATTAACAATTGTAATTAATAATTTTGGCATACATTGCTCCGATTACCGAGGTTAAATGTGCGCGTGTTCAGACAAGTTACAGCTTTTTATATAAACATTAACTGTATTAAAATTTGCAGCACGTAATGACAATTACATTATTATATTATTATTATTGATCTGTCAAATTTACTGACTGAAAACTCTTAGCGTATCGCAAAGCGGTGCAGACATTCCTGTTCTGTATGTATTTTTAAGGATTTCTTCCTTATTCCGAATTTTTCTTTAACAAATGAAGATTACAATGTATGTAAATATATTAAATTTAGAAATATAAACAAAATTTTTCACTAGCATCTGCTTTTTATTTTCAATTTTGGCCATTTTAATAGGTTTAAAGGCTAAAACACAATTTGAGCGACACGACAAAAACGCCGTAAAAAACGCTGTCAATTGGGTTCTAATAACATGGCAGTGTATGGTATAAAATACAATGCTGACGACATCGGTCGACGTTGTCGTTGAACTTAAATGAAAATTGAAATTTGTGCGTTTAGCTCAATTATGATTTTGGGGTGCGTCCATATTTATTTTTATATGTTCATTGCAATCATATTTATGACTTGATAGATTAAAAATATCTATAAAAAACAATGCCGTGGAAAATATCAAAGTTGGTTGAATAAAAAATGGAATAAAAACTATTGAAATGGTAAAATGTTACCGTATTATACAAAAAAAAAACGCATCCGCATAGAAATAGAAACCCAATTCCGGCTGAGTTTTATATAGCTCTTGGACACACCTCTTCTTCTATGTGGGTTCTGTTTATTATCTTCATTAGCGAAAGGGCCACACATGCAATTTTAATAATCTTTTTTAATTTATTCGTGGCTGACAGCTCTTGTCGCTCCCATTGTATTTTCACGGACGTTTTGTACGGGGTTTTTTACGGCGTTTTTGTCGTGTCGCTCACATTATGTTTTAGCTCTAAGTCCAGCAGGAAATGACCGTTTACTCTATGTGTCAACAGTATATACCAAATGAGCATGTATAGTTGAATTATTTTAAATGTGTAAGTATTGTTGACACATCAAAGACTTTTCAACGATGAAATATTGTTGACTGTTAGTAGTAAAGTCAACATTGAGTCATGTCAGAAAGATATAAAAATGAAATAAAATACTATTATAAATTCATATAAAAAAAATTAAAGAATCATCATTTAAATATAATAATTGGGCGTTACAAGATACATTTTTTCGGTTACATACATAATATGTATTTTCGTTTATTTTCCTATATACAAAGCACTTATAAGATCAATGGGAAATTTACTGATGTGATGTCAACGGGATATCACACATTATTATTCCAACGCCGTGTCATATTACCTCTTGTCGCTACTGTATCATGTATGACTCTGTCAACCCATTTTCATCGATTTTTTGTCATTGTGGTGTCATGGGTGAGCTTGTCAACGTTGTGTCTTTTGCCGGTTGTCATTGTTGCGTCATGTATTACATATTCATTGTTTTGTCAACTATGACAAGTATATGACAAAGGATTGATGACTTCAACGTTGAAAAACTGTGCCACTCTCTTAAAAATAGTCATAAGATAGGCCTAATTTTAAGTTTTCCTAATATAACCCACCAAATTAGAAGTGCATAATAAGACTGTAATCTTAGTACATGGACAGTGAACAAAATCTTATTGTTATTATAATTTTACGTTCGACAATTTATTGACTAGTCAGTACTGACAGGCCACAGATCGAAGCAGTACTGGTCAGAAAGTATGGATTTACAAGAGACGGCTCAGTAGTCTGCGATCATTTGCATTAATCGTGAATTACAATTACGACTGATCTGTCGATAGCGACTTGATTTTAAGTCGAAGTCGGTGCTATGGTGAAATTTGTAATTAAATTAAAGCTCCAACTGCTTGAACAAACCAGCAGTCCCGACTTCTGTGATTGAACTGAAGTTGACCACAGGCGACACCAACTTTGCACTTTGAGCAAAATATAGTTTCAGTCGTTGTCGCAGTCGAAGTTGAAGTTGCAATTGTATCTTGCGACATGCTAAGTCGTAGTCGTAATTGTAATTCACGCCTTACATCACTTGTATAAAATCTTTGTCACAACTTCGGGAGCTGTTGAATAATTTGTCGTACTTTTAGGCATGATATTAATTTATTGCAAATCCGCTTTAGTTTATTTTGTGAATATGAAAGTATGACAAATTTTAGGCTAAACGTCAAAATGTGTGACCAAAATATACGCCTAAGCTACAACAAAGATATGAAAATCACCCCCTGCTGTCAAAATTAAATTCGGGTTGGAACACTGACTTATAACAATGGACTGAGCGTGTTGTCATTTTCCTATAGGAAAGAATGGCACAAGTTTTTGCGCTATAGTAGGCAGATTTGGAGCTATACCAACATCAAATGTTTTTATGTTGGCCAACATGAAATATTTTTATGTTGGCTGTAGATGCAATCACCGCAGGAAACATAAGGTAAAGATTGTGTTTACTCAAGGTATTATTATTTATTTGTAATAACTTTTGTTTTTATATACTTAAATATAAACTTAATCACATCCTTGAATATTATTATTCTATTACTTTTTCTTACATAAAAAAAAAAAAATCTGAAAAACCAAAAACGCTTATTTTTAGGCTGTTACAGTGGTGTTACCCCTTAATTGATTATTTGAGATCCTTTCATTATTTCTATAGTCAAGGCAGAAGTGTAAAAAAGTGGAGTTAGTGGAATGTGGAATACAATTCTAATAATCTTCCTTCAATTTATATTTTCTATCTGACCAAACTGTTTAATTAGACGAATAAAGTAGACCACCCCTTCTAAAGTTCAACCTCAACCTGGCCGGCCTCACCAAATTTGCCATTGTGTTCTAGATAACCTAATCTCATATATTCTACAGAGCTGTCAACGTTGAGGCTCAGGTTATCCGTTATAATCTCTCTCGCCAGGTTCTTGCTTGATTTATGTTGGCAAATTCAATCGGTGTATTTATTTAATATCAAGTTTTTTGCTACATATAAAGCGTTTAAGTTTTCTGTTCGGTTTGTGTTTTATAATTATCAGGTAATGTATAGAATAGAATAATATTTATTAATATTAAGAATACTTTAAATCTATTAATAGACTCTTTATGGCTATTTCTATATTCCTATAATCTATCACACCGAAATTAGATGATTTTTTCTAAAAAGACGTGCTAAGGGAACAAATTATAGTTTGGTTTAAAGATTGGTTTGAGAATAGGTTAACAGCTAATAACTCTTTAACGGCTGCAGATAGCACATAGGGTGTACTAAGTCGAATTAAAGAGGAGAGTCTACAGTTTCCAGTTCTTATAAAAAAAAGTTATGTTAATGACCTTGTTGGCATGTAACTTTAAAAGTTGACGCATTTAATAAGGATTCTAAAATGGTACTTATAACACTTGCTAGAATATTTCTTAGATTATATTTGGTGAATTGTTGGAGTAGTGAATTCAAATTAGTTTAACCTATCATTTTTTGTGGTTATTGTGGTTATTGCTATCTATGTTGGGCCTAGATTGGTAATAGCATCAATAGTCTTATTGTTGATTTGGTTTTTTTATATTTTCCATGAATATTTGTATACTGAATTTTTTAGTATTAGTATTAGTATTCTGCTATAAAGGTTTTCTGGTATAATTAATTAAGTTTTAATGTTAGGATTTGGATAATTTTCGTTTCTTCCTATTTTATGTTTCGTCAAGGATTTATATGATAAATGATTAATTGATGAGTTGAGTGGTTGGTTGATAGGTTAGTAATAATTAGGTTAACAAGTCACTGTCTGTATTAGTTTGTGGTATGATCTACTGTATTTATTGAGTTATTCAGATGGAAATGTGGTGGGCCGTGTGGTCTTCTAATTGGCTATTCTGGACTAGTTTCACTCCCGCCGCGGAGATTTTCAACGGTAGTCCTATAAAATGAGGTTGATTAGAGATCGAGAGATCGGCACTTGAGTGCAATTTCTGGTTTTGGGTTTTTCTAGCTAAAAGATGGTTGGTGAGAATTGGTGTTTCAACTCATTTAAAATACAATAACTCCTAATTCCATTAGATTGAATAACATCAGAAAAGGTAATTGTTTTATCATTTTCAAAAACGCCGTTGTACTCTACGTTATTTCTAAGAAGTAATTTATTTTTTTAGTAGATGTTTGTGTGGTTATTCTATCAGTTTTACAAAATCTACAGGAATAATTTGCTCTAAATGATTGAGCAAATCCCAAAGCAATATTTCCACCCAAATTGTCATGGCAAAAATTTATCAATGATCCTTTTAATATTCTATCATTAACTCTTATACCTTTTTTTCTATTTTAATGAGGTTTTGTACTAGAGGTTTCAAAATTGTATTAAAATTCATTGATTCATTTTTTAAGTCACTAACGTAAAAAAGAGCAACTAAATAAATATTTTCTAGTAATGCGTTAAATTCATAAGCAATATTTCTAATTGTTAAATAAATTGCACCTAATTAATGTAAAGTGGTTTTACTTCCCAAGGGATTAATGACTTCAAAATTGTCATAAAATAATTGAATTTGGATAGCATCTGGATTATTTGTAAAAAGAATATTATTTTTATAATTAGTACCACAGCAAAAATCTGTATGCATGTTATCGGTACAGTGAAATAATTTACTGAGATATTTTTCTTTGAAGGACTCATTTTGAAAGAGAGCTGATATTGTTTTGGTTATTGGAATATATTGAAAAAACATTGAACAAAAATATTTTTGTACATGTTTGTTTTGATGTCTAACTTTCTATCCC
The DNA here is from genome assembly GCA_963924295.1 of Dioctria rufipes. NCBI lineage: Eukaryota > Metazoa > Arthropoda > Insecta > Diptera > Asilidae > Dioctria > Dioctria rufipes. Next base: position 53,293,605 of record OZ002740.1, read on the forward strand.
ATCGACCGCCTAGACTTTGTTTAGTGCTTTCCACATAAAAGCTTCCGCTAGCGGCAGCAATCTGCCTTTTATAATTTGAATTGTACTTCTGAAAATTTTCTGAAAAAAAAATTATTCATGGACATTAACCACTCCTGAACAAAGTCATTGTTCAATAAGTCATTTTGCTTGGAAAGAAAATGTATATTAATTTTATTTGTTTCATTCAACAAATCAATAACTGTAGCAAGGATATTATTTACATTTTGTTGCGCTAACCCCATTTGCATCAAGAAATTAGAAAAATTGGACGCTATATTATGAGCTTGCAATGAAATATCAGACACTGCATTATTTGGCCCAATCAAGTTAGAAACAATATTATTTGAAATTTCTTTAAATTTATCAGATAAGTTTAAATTTTCATCTTGTGTAGAAGTGTTAGCGAAATGGTTTGTAGTTTGTTCAAGATTTTTATTAAAAGTATTATCCGCTTTGGAATTCTTAAATGTGTTCGAACTTAATATACACTTAAAGGAATGGCTTTTTAGACCACTAAAAGTACAAAATTCGCGTTCACAACCATATTTTGCGATACATTTAAGTGTTGTTCTGTTATCTACTACAAAGTGATCTAATCTTAAATGAGTAATTGCAAACGAGATTCCTTCTTACAAACATAACAAGAAAACATGTTGACTTGAAGTAATTGTTGCAGTACCTACTAATAGCTTTAAAACAAAATTAATATTAGATTCTCTTAATTTGACAAAAAATTAAATGTTAAATTCATTCCTGCGTACAAAAGATACGAACATAAATTTAGTTTTCTTCTAAATATTTTTAATTTCTTTTTGTGTTTTTCTCTTTTAATTAGCCAATTGCAGCTTTATTTCTATTTTTTGATTAATTTCAATCAGTCTTGTATTTGTAATTGGTGTAGTAGTGTGAACTTTATAAATGTACATATGTGGCGAAAAAGTTAAGAAAGTTATTTAAATCAGAATCAAATTCCAAATTAAATATATAAAAAGATTTAATATACATATCGAAGCATTCCAAAAATGAAAATTCAAGAGGTAAACACATCAAATGTTGATCAACGGATATGTAAAATTGGGATATTGCTTCCTTATTAACCCCAATTGCTAATATTGGCGGTTGCTGGTTTCTCAAATCATGGGATGTTTTGGGGATATTTATCTGTAATAAATCAAAAATGTTTAAAGCTAAAAATTAAGCATAATTTAAATTTACTTAAATGTTAAAACTTTACAAGTTTATCTACTATTTTTTCAAAGTTCGATCTCTTCACTGATTTTGATTTGGACCCTGATGCCGTTGGTGGAAGAAGTTTTAATAGCATCAAGAATTTTTTCTCTTCACTTATGTTTCATTGGATGAATATAAATTTTCGATTTACAACATCCATATAAAATATGTACCTTTAAAATTTTGCTTCGCGTCTCCCAAGGTTTCGTGATATATTTCCTCTATCTTTTCGGAATATTTTCTACAATTTTGTAGAAGAAGATCTGAGCTATGTTGAAGCCGCAAGTCAAAGTCATATAATATTTATAAATGCAATATGCATATTACTTGTAATAAATTTAAAACATTAAGATTGAAACTTACCAGTTTAGGATTAAAGTAAAAGAAAGGAAAGCATTCACAAATATTTATTGTTGATAAAACGAGTTTTTCCTTTGCTCAAGAGTTTGTGCAAATTTAATTTTAATGACATTTTCCTGTTCAAATGCATCGCAGTTTTTGAAGAACTTCAGATCATGATCAGTTAATACTTCTGAACTATTATTAACTATTTCTGTTTCTTCGTCTGCAGTTTTCTTCGATCTTTTTGCTCTGCAATTATCACCGCCAATTTTTATTCTTTTGTTGTTGACATTTTATAAGCTGGCAGCCAGCCAACCAGTATATTTACTCGAATTAAATATAAGATCGTAATTAAAAAAGATTTATAGATTCATAGTTTTTTGCTCCCACAAAACATATTAACTTACAATTCCTCCAATATTGCTTTGGCTTATTTTATAAAAAGGAAATAAACTCAATACTGCTTTAGCCGTAGCAACTTTTTGCTGCCTCGTAGGATAATTTCCACAAAGTTTTCTTATATAATTTGTCGCAAATCTTATTAGAAGCCTGCGGGAGGCATCAGTTAACATATTTTTTTCGTAATACTCTTTCAGTAAATCTTGTTCGCAGTTATTTTCCAAAAAACTTTTGAAACTCTACATAAGGGAACATAAACTGTATTTTAAAAAACGAAAAGAAAAGCAATTAGCAATAAAAATAAGAAATAATGCTAATTTATTTTTGTACATTACCCGTAGGTATATATCTACAAGAAGTGTGTAACTATTTGTGCGAAATTTTGTCTATACTTAAATTAAGATACCTCGCTATTAATCATAAGCTCAGTTCTAATAGCAGCATTACATCTGTGCACGGGTGGCGTTATTATATTAGAGTCGGTATTTTCTTCATCTGAATGTTCGTTGGGTTAATAAAAAGGAAATTTCTTAAATTAAGCATCGTAAAAGTATAATACAAAGTATACCTGTATTTCTTATAATTAAATTTATAATTATTTTTGCGAGGTCCTCATACTTAATTCCTGTTCCAAAACCATCAAATATTTTAAAGGATTTTGTGCAATCAACATCACATGATGCTAAAACTTATATTTTATTCACATTTAAGTGCATGTACATTAAAGAAGAATTTTTAGTTTTATGCTCATGCTTATGTACCTACTATATAAAGCAAATCTTATGAATCTAACGCCAATGCACAATTCGTTTGTTTTAAAGAATTGAAAATATTTTTAATACAAAACTTACTAGAAAACATTATTTCTTCAGACGTTAAAGTTCGAATAACACTTTCTTCTTCACAATTCTCTACGTTCTACTTTAACCTCAAATTCGTGAAAAGACGCCGTAAGTTTTCGGAATTTCGAAGACTTCACGTGGATTGAACGGTTTTTGGCAATGCACTGCAATATTTTTTCAATTACACGAAGCATCTTTCTGTTCATCTTTATTTGGACAAATTCACATGACAAAACACGACTTGCGACTAACACCGTAGTTGCAATTGGTAGATTACTGTTTACGGTGCCTCTGGTTTGACTTGACTAACAAAACTGAGAGATTTGCTGAGACATATCCACTAAGGCAGACATTTTATTATAATGGTGATTACATTTTAATAGAGTTGGAATGATATTGAATTGAGTTTGTATTTAATTTCAATACAGTTTTATTCCGCAACTTTGAGAGAATGATTAGGAATTTATGCGTCATGCAATCTAATGCAATTATATTGAGTTTTAATATAACATTTACAAAATTAGTTAACCAATGCCCAAAACATTGTAATTAAATTATAATTGTATTTAAACTATTTTCAATTATTGTCCATAATTAGTTTCAAATTCGCTTTGTATTGAAAATAACGTACAATTTTATATTTATATTGAAATAGTATTTAAATATATTCCAAGATTTCTAACCGTGTTGTAATACCTCTTTAGGTACAACGCATCGTAAACTGGACATATATCCCAACCAATCTTAAGCTTCTTCGCACTTGTAACTTTTTTGAAGTATTCTCCCTCTAGTTCTATAACTGCTTTAAATTTCCTTTTTTTTAATTTTACTGTTTCGCACAACAATCAATTTAATACTTTCACAATGACTTAAAAAGTCATTTTGCAATTTCATTTTCGACGTTATTTGCTCTTCATTATATTCTTCGGTTATTCCCTCTATAACGACTCTTGGGTTTCTGCGCTGAGGCATATCAATAACATATTTGTCATCAAGTTTTTCTTTTGCAATCTTTGACAGCTCTTGAACAGTATCTTTGTTTTCATATTCAATAGTTATTACACCATTTTTCTTGTTAAAAACACCACATTTTCAAATTTGATGGATCAATGTTATTCTTTACATTTTTCTTTGTTTCCCGCCCTTTGCTATTTCTTTGTCACTCTGCCTGGGAGCGTTAACTTTTGACAAAATATTATTTAACAACCCCTGTTGTGTTTCCACTTTACTAATATTTTCTTTTATCACTGACTCCACTCTACTCGTATTTTCTTGCATCATTCCAATTAATTTTTCAATTTTATTATTCAGGGATTTTACATTCGACCTACATTACTCGCACATAAACAAAACATTTTCCTCCGAGGTTATTAATTTCACAGCATATTAAGTAAGCCCTGTGCATTTTAACGTGAAAGAGTCTTCCGCACGATCCACCACTTGGGAATCCGACTTCATTACGGATTCCCTTATCACATTTTTTGCACGCACTCATGCCGATGCCGGTATGGTATCGTTAACAACACTTAAAGCTTTGGGAAATTTTGGTAAAAATATTTAGGGGGACGCAATCGACACCCATTCTGGCACTTACCCTTTTTTTGGAATTTACTTTTTACTTTTTTTGCATTTTTTTGCCCTAGTTGAAGTCACAGTAGGCACCATGCTGCCTCGTGCATCGCTCTATGCTCCTCAACAAACTCCAAATATTATTCCGGTTTTCTTTTTGTGCCGAACAATTGATACAGAGCTTCTTAGGCGGGTTGATACTTTCTGATAAGTGCGAGTCAACGATCGTCTTTCTGATACAGCCGCTTTTCTGTGGCGTTCCCCAAGGGTCTATTTTAGGTCCATTGTTTTTCCTCTTATTCATGAATGATTCATCAATGATTATTCTGTCTGTAAATAATAAATTTCTCAACCAATTATGCGTGGGTGTTCAATCCATTTCACTCTACAAGATTTTTTTTTCATGCGTCACAGACGGAAATTATGTCTCGGAATGTGTTAGCTATCGCTAACATTTGCAGCGATAAGAAGAAGGCTGTAGAGAAAATGCAAGAATGGGGAATTTATGCTAGAAGGGGATTTTAAATGCCCGGAGTGTGGCGGCTTCATGAAGTTGGTGGCGAATGGAAGAAGCGAAGATGGATATTTTTGGCGATGTTATAACAAAATTGCCAAAAATAAACAGAAAAATTGTATGTAAGAAGGAGCAAAGTATCCGCACCAACACATTCCTTGGGAAATCAAAAATTTGTATTTCGCAGGTAAGATGATTTAATTGTTAAAGCTTTCGTTCCGTCCGTACTGAGTTTTTTTTCCAGATAATGACATTTGTTAACCTGTGGTGTAGAACGTAGAGTTACAGGTACTGCAATTACAGGCGGATGTAAGTAAAACAACTGCCGTGGACTGGAATTCCTTTTGTAGGGAGGTTGTTATTGACTATTGCTTGAGGGAAGGAAAACCTATCGGAGGTCCGAACAAGACTATAGATATTTATGAATCTAAATTTGGAAAAAGAAAGTATAACAAGGGTCATCTTGTAGAAGGGCAGTGGGTGTTTGGCGGTGTCTGCAGGGAAACCGGAGACTTTTTTTGGATCCCGTGGAGCATCGTGATGCCGCCACTTTGAAGCCTTTAGTTGAAGCCAAGATTCTTCCTGGCTCAACAATCATAAGTGATTGTTGGAAGGCTTATGAGAAGTTGGACGAAACGAATTTCCAACACCATACAGTTGACCACTCGGTCAACTACGAGGATCCGCTAACGGGAACAATTGATACAGAACTTCTTAGGCGGGTTGATACTTGCTGATAAGTGCGAGTCAACGATCATCTTTCTGATATACAGCCGCTTTTCTGTGGCGTTCCCCAAGGGTCTATTTTAAGTCCATTGTTTTTCCCTTATTCATCAATGATTCATCAATGATTATTCTGTCTGTAAATAATAAATTTCTCAACCAATTATGCGTGGGTGTTCAATCCATTTCACTCTACAAGATTTTTTTTGCCATGCGTCACAGACGGAAATTATGTCTCGGAATGTGTTAGCTATCGCTAACATTTGCAGCGATAAGAAGAAGGCTGTAGAGCAAATGCAGGAATGGGGAATTTATGCCATAGAAGGGGATTTTAAATGCCCGGAGTGTGGCGGCTTCATGAAGTTGGTGGCGAATGGGAGAAATGAAGATGGATATTTTTGGCGATGTTATAATGAAATTGCCAAAAATAAACAAAAAAAAACTGTATGTAAGAAGGAGCAAAGTATCCGCACCAACACATTCCTTGGGAAATCAAAAATTAGTATTGCGCAGCTAAGAAGATTTAATTGTTAAAGCTTTCGTTGCGTCCGTACTGAGTTTTTTTTCCAGATAATGATATTGGTTAACCTGTTGTGCATGAACGTAGAGTTACAGGTACTGCAATTACAGGCGGAAGTAAGTAAAACAACTGCCGTGGACTGGAATTCCTTTTGTAGTGAGGTTGTTATTGACTATTGCTTGAGGGAAGGAAAACCTATCGGAGGTCCGAACAAGACTGTAGAGATTGATGATTCTAAATTTCGAAAAAGAAAGTATAACAAGGGTCATCCTGTAGAAGGGCAATGGGTGTTTGGCGGTGTCTGCAGGGAAACCGGAGACTTTTTTTGGTTCCCGTGGAACACCGTGATGCCGCCACTTTGAAGTCTTTAGTTGAAGCCAAGATTCTTCCTGGCTCAACAATCATAAGTGATTGTTGGAAGGTTTATGAGAAGTTGGACGAAACGAATTTCCAACACCTTACAGTTAACCACTCGGTTAACTACGAGGATCCGCTAACGGGAACAATTGATACAGAGCTTCTTAGGCGGGTTGATACTTGCTGATAAGTTCGAGTCAACGATCGTCTTTCTGATACAGCCGCTTTTCTGTGGCGTTCCCCAAGGGTCTATTTTAGGTCCATTGTTTTTCCCCTTATTCATGAATGATTCATCAATGATTATTCTGTCTGTAAATAATAAATTTCTCAACCAATTATGCGTGGGTGTTCAATCCATTTCACTCTACAAGATTTTTTTTTCCATGCGTCACAGACGGAAATTATGTCTCGGAATGTGTTAGCTATCGCTAACATTTGCAGCGATAAGAAGAAGGCTGTAGAGAAAATGCAAGAATGGGGAATTTATGCTAGAAGGGGATTTTAAATGCCCGGAGTGTGGCGGCTTCATGAAGTTGGTGGCGAATGGAAGAAGTGAAGATGGATATTTTTGGCGATGTTATAACAAAATTGCCAAAAATAAACAAAAAAAAAACTGTATGTAAGAAGGAGCAAAGTATCCTCACCAACACATTCCTTGGGAAATCAAAAATTTGTATTTCGCAGGTAAGATGATTTAATTGTTAAAGCTTTCGTTCCATCCGTACTGAGTTTTTTTCCAGATAATGACATTTGTTAACCTGTGGTGTAGAACGTAGAGTTACAGGTACTGCAATTACAGGCGGATGTAAGTAAAACAACTGCCGTGGACTGGAATTCCTTTTGTAGGGAGGTTGTTATTGACTATTGCTTGAGGGAAGGAAAACCCATTGGAGGTCCGAACAAGACTGTAGAGATTGATGAATCTAAATTTGGAAAAAGAAAGTATAACAAGGGTCATCCTGTAGAAGGGCAGTGGGTGTTTGGCGGTGTCTGCAGGGAAACCGGAGACTTTTTTTTGGTTCCCGTGGAACACCGTGATGCCGCCACTTTGAAGCCTTTAGTTGAAGCCAAGATTCTTCCAATTAAGCGTGGTTGTTCAATCCATTTCACTCTACAAGATTTTTTTTCCATGCGTCACAGACGGAAATTATGTCTCGGAATGTGTTAGCTATCGCTAACATTTGCAGCGATAAGAAGAAGGCTGTAGAGAAAATGCAGGAATGGGGAATTTATGCTATAGAAGGGGATTTTAAATGCCCGGAGTGTGGCGGCTTCATGAAGCTGGTGGCGAATGGAAGAAGTGAAGATGGATATTTTTGGCGTTGTTATAATGAAATTGCCAAAAATAAACAAAAAAAAACTGTATGTAAGAAGGAGCAAAGTATCCGCACCAACACATTCCTTGGGAAATCAAAAATTAGTATTGCGCAGATAAGAAGATTTAATTGTTAAAGCTTTCGTTGCGTCCGTACTGAGTTTTTTTTCCAGATAATGATATTGGTTAACCTGTTGTGCATGAACGTAGAGTTACAGGTACTGCAATTACAGGCGGAAGTAAGTAAAACAACTGCCGTGGACTGGAATTTCTTTTGTAGGGAGGTTGTTATTGACTATTGCTTGAGGGAAGGAAAACCTATCGGAGGTCCGAACAAGACTGTAGATATTGATGAATCTAAATTTCGAAAAAGAAAGTATAACAAGGGTCATCTTGTAGAAGGGCAGTGGGTCTTTGGCGGTGTCTGCAGGGAAACCGGAGACTTTTTTTGGATCCCGTGGAGCATCGTGATGCCGCCACTTTGAAGCCTTTAGTTGAAGCCAAGCTTCTTCCTGGCTCAACAATCATAAGTGATTGTTGCAAGGCTTATGAGAAGTTGCACGAAACGAATTTCCAACACCTTACAGTTGACTACTCGGTCAACTACGAGGATCCGCTAACGGGAACAATTGATACAGAACTTCTTAGGCGGGTTGATACTTGCTGATAAGTGCGAGTCAACGATCATCTTTCTGATATACAGCCGCTTTTCTGTGGGGTTCCCCAAGGGTCTATTTTAAGTCCATTGTTTTTCCCTTATTCATCAATGATTCATCAATGATTATTCTGTCTGTAAATAATAAATTTCTCAACCAATTATGCGTGGGTGTTCAATCCATTTCACTCTACAAGATTTTTTTTGCCATGCGTCACAGACGGAAATTATGTCTCGGAATGTGTTAGGTATCGCTAACATTTGCATCGATAAGAAGAAGGCTGTAGAGCAAATGCAGGAATGGGGAATTTATGCCATAGAAGGGGATTTTAAATGCCCGGAGTGTGGCGGCTTCATGAAGTTGGTGGCGAATGGGAGAAATGAAGATGGATATTTTTGGCGATGTTATAATGAAATTGCCAAAAATAAACAAAAAAAAACTGTATGTAAGAGGGAGCAAAGTATCCGCACCAACACATTCCTTGGGAAATCAAAAATTAGTATTGCGCAGGTAAGAAGATTTAATTGTTAAAGCTTTCGTTGCGTCCGTACTGAGTTTTTTTTCCAGATAATGATATTGGTTAACCTGTTGTGCATGAACGTAGAGTTACAGGTACTGCAATTACAGGCGGAAGTAAGTAAAACAACTGCCGTGGACTGGAATTCCTTTTGTAGTGAGGTTGTTATTGACTATTGCTTGAGGGAAGGAAAACCTATCGGAGGTCCGAACAAGACTGTAGATATTGATGAATCTAAATTTCGAAAAAGAAAGTATAACAAGGGTCATCTTGTAGAAGGGCAGTGGGTGTTCGGCGGTGTCTGCAGGGAAACCGGAGACTTTTTTTGGATCCCGTGGAGCATCGTGATGCCGCCACTTTGAAGCCTTTAGTTGAAGCCAAGATTCTTCCTGGCTCAACAATCATAAGTGATTGTTGGAAGGTTTATGAGAAGTTGGACGAAACGAATTTCCAACACCTTACAGTTAACCACTCGGTTAACTACGAGGATCCGCTAACGGGAACAATTGATACAGAGCTTCTTAGGCGGGTTGATACTTGCTGATAAGTGCGAGTCAACGATCATTTTTCTGATATACAGCCGCTTTTCTGTGGCGTTTACCAAGGGTCTATTTTAGGTCCATTGTTTTTCCCCTTATTCATCAATGATTCATCAATGATTATTCTGTCTGTAAATAATAAATTTCTTAACCAATTATGCGTGGTTGTTCAATCCATTTCACTCTACAATATTTTTTTTTTCATGCGTCACAGACGGAAATTATGTCTCGGAATGTGTTAGCTATCGCTAACATTTGCAGCGATAAGAAGAAGGCTGTAGAGCAAATGCAGGAATGGGGAATTTATGCCATAGAAGGGGATTTTAAATGCCCGGAGTGTGGCGGCTTCAAGAAGTTGGTGGCGAATGGAAGAAGTGAAGATGGATATTTTGGCGATGTTATAATGAAATTGCCAAAAATAAACAAAAAAAAAACTGTATGTAAGAAGGAGCAAAGTATCCGCACCAACACATTCCTTGGGAAATCATTCATTTACTGCACACTTAGCAAATGATTGGATAAGAAGATTAATGCAACAATGGCAAGATATGGGAAATCAACTGGTAGAGTTAGTGATTGTTGCAGAAAACACACCTTACCATTCAAGGCTAGAAACAATAATTACTGGGACGGCAGCAACTCTGTTGCGTCTAGGACCCTACTCTTTAATAGTAAATCCCATTGAGAATATTTGGTCTAAGGTCAAAGCCGATGCCAAAAGCAACATTCGTATTGCAAACATTGCAGGGCTTGGCGTTATGTAACAGAGATTGGTCTACTTGGAGAAAATTATAGATAACGCAAAGAATACCATGGCCGGAGGTATTGCGCTCGTACTGTGCAACTCTGTACAGTACACCAATCTTCAGCCTTGGCAATGAACAACATTCCAGTCGGTCGATGATTTATTCAAAAATAATTATATTGCAGATAATAACTTAAAAATAAACATTCAACAAATAGCGTCTTTTTTCAGAATTACATTTGACGTTTTATGAATTACAATTGACTAAACTGAGTTACAATTGGTACTTTCTGAATTACAATTGTCTATTATGAATTACAATTGGTGCTTTCTAATCTACAAGTGGTGCTTTCTGAATTACACTTGATACTTTCTGAATTACATTTGGAAAAGGTGTAGATGAAATCTAAAGGGTATACTAAGTTTGTCATTCCGTTTCTAACACATAGAAATAATTATGGTAGAACAAAATGGATTGGACACCCAAGCATAAAACTAAAAGTTATTTTGATTTTTGCATGCCCGTCTGTCCGTCCGTCTGTCTGTCCGTCCTCACGATAACTCGATAACGCGTACAATAGCTGAGCTGAAATTTTGCACATGGACTTTTAACAAAAAAAACAAAAAAAATGTAAAATTAGGCTCGAAAATGGGACAAATCGGATAATTGTTTTATAGGGTTGCCATACAAAAATTAGATTTTTCACTGCATATTCGGACACTGCCTGAGAACACGTCGATGTAGAGTGTTGATATTTTGTACATAGTGTTTTCATAAAAACGGTAAATATAATTTCAAAAATGGACTAAATCGGCAACCCCTTCTTTTTTGTGCCGTATAAAATTTAGGATTGTTACATATCCTGTGAAAACGATCAATCCTATACGGTTTTAATGTACTTAAAGGTTCCTCGGAATATGAAATCCTATAAAATTGGTTATAATCATTTTTTCTGTTCGACGAGGCGTTCTGGAGATATATCCAAAAACCACTTCAAAAATCAAACTTGCGCAGATCGGTGATCATACGAAATTACAAACGAGCTTTCATATAGGGTATCGTAAGAATTGTTCTTACGTTAGACCAATTCTAGCGTTTCTACGTGTTTGATCTCAGTTAAAGTGTCGTCACCTGTTGCGAAATTTTTGGAGTGGCATGTCTTAACTAAAGTGTAACCATTTGTGGGGAGAGCTTCTAGACGTCTTTATTAGCGACCTCACAATGTAAACAAAAAACTTGCAAGCCTGCGCTCAGTTGTGATTTTAACCAAGGAAGAACACACAAGTGTAATATGTAAGTCGAAATGCAATTAGGTAATTGTCAATAAATGTCCAAGGTCCAAACATTGATCACTTGTCGAAATCGTTGACATAAAATGTTCACCCAAAATTTCGTTCAAAAGCACATGGACATTTCATATTTAAAAAAAAAAAAAAAAAAAACATCTATAGGCTAAGTTTAATTTTTCATAGACTGGATTTATGAGAAAGATCCTCTTACACGTTTTTCTTTTCTTATTTTTCGTTGAATGAGGTATGTCCCATCCAGATGACTGAAATGTCATACTTTACACGAATAAAATCTTAGACTATTGTCCATCCTGTTATTGAGCGAGATTTTGCTCGAATATTTTATGTCACTGATTTCAACGAGGGAGCACTTTTTGGAAGCTCAATGATTAGAGGAATTTGCTTCATAAAATATCATAAAAATCATAAAAGTCTGATATCGCATAGCCCGTCAGTGGCGGATCCAGGGGGGGTCGTGGGGGTCATGACCACCCTAAAATTGAAGAAAAAATATTTAATTAATTGAGTTATTTGAAAACATATATTTTTTATTTTATACTTTTTTTATTTATATAATTCAACTTAAAAAAATTTTATTCCAAAACTTAAAAAAAAATGAAAATTTATTTCAATGAAGGCTATTGTCTGCATGTGATGTATGTGTATAGGTTTTTCTCGGAATTTGGGTTTCGGACCTCAGAGAAACACTTCCCAAGCCACGAAACAGAAACCCTCGCTACCACATCAGAGCCCTAACTTAACTTATCCTAACTCCTGTTATATTTCGGGGCTTACCTTAGCCGAAGGCAATCACTCTACGCCGTTTCAGGAAGCTATGATTAAAACAACTCGCACACTTTTCTTTTATTTATACATATATTTTTTTACTTTTGCTTTGTTCACAAACTTTTTCTTTCACAAACTTCCTCTTATGGTTATTTTCACAAAACGTTTATTTTTTTTTATCGCAACTTCTATTTTCTTTATCTGTTTACAATTAGTGTTCAGCCTACCGCGGCGGACGATGGTTGAAATGAAATTTGATATTTTCATAAATATCAAACCATCGTCTTGCTATCGTGCATACATTGTTGCACCCACAATGTATGCCGCTCGCGACAATTTGCTGAAAGAAGGCTTTTTGGTGAAGACTTGATCGTTTAAATCTTCACCGAGTAAATTTTATGCGCCCGATATGTATGTAGGTATATATGTACATACATATCGTATTTTTATTTTCGACAAATCTTACTGAAGGTAAGATTTGTCGTGGGGTTTTTTCTATTGAAACGACTTGGGTTGAAATTTCAAACTTTTATTTGTCCCAAGTCGTTCTATGGGAAATACTTTTTGTTTTTAACTGAGGAATTTGAATCAATTGCTGATGGCAATTTCTTCTCCTTAAAGAGAGATAAGCCCCTTTTCAGGTAATTTTGGCATGTAACACTCCTAACATTCTAAAATATTTGCAGCGCTCTTATGTAAAACCACTGACATTTAAAATATGGACTGACTACGTCCATAGAAATACACTGCAGAAAGTGGGCTCATTTCTATATAGCGTTCTCTCTCGATCTACGCACCAATTACTAATTTGCACGTCACATAGAAATGTGACCTAACTCAAAATTTTTCGTTTTTGAGTTAATTACACCATGAAATTGGCATATTTCTATCTGATTGTATTTGCCGCTAGATAGCGATAGTGTCACTTTCCTGTTACTTAAGAACAGAGATATTCTTAGCGATAGTGTCACTTTCCTGTTACTTAAGAACAGAGATATTCTTCATAGAACAGTGTGTCAGTGTCACTTTTTGAGTTGTGACGATCTTCATAACAAACGTAAATATGTTTTCGACATTTTAACAGTATTATTTTAAATTGTGTCAGTTTTCCACAAAACAGCATTTATTTCTTACAAATTTTATTATGAGTTATGACATTTTTCCACAAAGTTCAAAGTACGGAATTTAATTCTTAAAAATCGTATTTTGAGTTGTGCCACGTAAAAAAAACTTGTAAAAATATTTATTTCGCAACAAAGAAAAGCGACACAACTTAAGAGGATGCGGGATTAACAGCTATCCTCGCCAACTGCGGTAACAGAAACTTAAAATTTCTTTTATATAAATCTTCAGAAATATATTTACTAACAAATTTAAGAGTTCAGACTATTCTTAGCAAACAATTACTACGTTAAGCTAGAATTAATTCTATGTACAGCTTTTCGTTTTTTCGCTCTCCTGAAAAGTTGTTTTTTGAGTTGGGTCACTTTTCTATGTAACATGCAGTCGAACTGAGAAAGGGCTGTAAACAATAAATAAATAAGTGGGTTTGTTGAAATAAATGTTTTTAAATTAATTATTTTGGTTAATAGAAATTCGAGAAGTTTCACTTTTCAACTTTCCACCAATGGATTTTTCAATGTTGGCACCGACGACGTATGAACTATTTTTGACACAAAAAATTGTACCCGCATGAAATAGCATATCGAGCAGTCCATATTATATATATGCCAGTGTGTAAAGTTTGGCTTAAATGACTCCTGCAGTTTGCACCCTATTCTATTAAAAAAACTAGTTTTTGTAAAAAAAAGTTCCACAACGCGTAATGCGGATTTCCTACATAGTTCCAAGTACTGCAGTACTGCGGTGGCTATGCGAACCGACTTATGTTTTTTTTTTTTTGCTCGATTTAATTTGTGAGATGACCCCCCCAAATTTCAATGCTAGATCCGCGCCTGTAGCCCGTTAGCATGGGACAGATCGTTGCTTGTATCTAAATGAGTTGTTGATTTGTTATAATCTATCTAATAAATTCATGAGAAAGACGGTTTTACATATCAGTTTTTGTTATTATATTTTCTGCTCGTGCTCATCCTCGTTGAGTTCATTCACCTAAAATATACACAATATGATGTAAAGGGTTCTTAAACTATGGTCCACACTTTGGTCGGAATTTTTGGATGCCTACCTCCAGTTTTAATGAGTGAGTACTTTTTGGGTGCGGAACAACTAGAAAAATATATTATGTGTAAAATGTTAACATGAGAAGTTACATATTCTTAAAAACTTTGCAGAAACACCGCCTCTAGTAGAATGCAGACTTATAAATTAATTTCGAAAAATACTTCCAATTATCCTATCTGGGGCGGATTCTGTAACACGGAGAATTTGGAACGATTAAGGGTATCACTTTTTGCTGTAGAGGGTTGGATTTTGTTTTTCATATTTGAGGTACATCTGTCTACTACCTTCCAATGTCGGAATAATTTGCAAATTTATTTTTTGTAGGGGTAGTTTTGAGGGATGTAGGATGGTAAGTTTTCTCGGGTTTTTCCGGGATAACGAAAGAATGGAAAGAAGAAGGAGAATGTATGTGATATAAAAAATAAATGGGAGTACAGAACAAGATAGGTGGAGGAAATGTGGCGGGGAGAGTGCGGGGTAGAAATAGGAGCTGATTAACGGGAATTAAAAAAAAATGAAGACAATGTCGTCAAGAGCTGCAATAATTCGCAGGGGTAAGCTCAGGTTCCGTAAGCCCAATAAAAGAAATAAGATTTCGCTTTAGTAATTAGGTATG
Source organism: Dioctria rufipes (assembly GCA_963924295.1). Lineage (NCBI taxonomy): Eukaryota > Metazoa > Arthropoda > Insecta > Diptera > Asilidae > Dioctria > Dioctria rufipes. The sequence continues at coordinate 53,308,770 of OZ002740.1, forward strand.
GATGGGTATTATAGGCTATATTTTAATTCGATTTACGGTAACTTTCAGATTTGAGGGGCCTCGGCGGTAAATTTTTTGTCGCAATATTCAGGGGCGTTTAACTTTGTATGGGAGGGCTGTAGAGTATTGCGGTTTTTTTTCTGATGGATTAAGGGTTTAGAGTACAAAAATATGGGTGCAACATTTTTGGGGGATGATATTTTGGGGGTTAGGGGCTGTCCAAACTACGTCACATTTGGTACCAAATTAAAGAGGGAGGAGAGACTAATTAAGTGGTGTAGTTTGATTTTGATCGTTTTAACGTGATAGCTAACTTTTGACCGCCGGAAAACGTTTTTTTTTCAATAGGGTCATATACACCCCAGTTCCCATATTTTACATACATTTCTTATGTTCTTTATGTCACATCCATAAGTGCGCCGTTGTGAACATTTTTGTCATGGGAAGTGAATTTCCAGGACTTACCAGTTCTTCGCAATGATAAGATGAAGATATGTCCATTTTTGTACCAAAAAGGGCCAATTTTTAACCTTAAAAAGGACTGCTACACTTCTTTCACAAATATCTCCAAAACCGTTCAATTACATATTTAGTTAGGGGGGAAAATGTAGATGCGAGTTTATCCAACACACAAGCTTTGCCGTGTATATTTAAAAATTTTACAGCATCTCTTCTGTATTGGAAGACGACCAAATTGATCATTTTCGTGTGATTTATAATTTTTTGCTGGTACCTTGAGACACAAAATCTATGTTCCTCTGTAAGTATTACATGGATTTCCATAATTTTCTTTTTAAAATATAGCCAGGATATGCAGGGAATACATAACTCAATTTGAAATTCCTAGGTACCTAGATACCTTCACAGAACGCAACAAAAGCAGACAATACAATTTTTCCACTTACATTTCCACTTGCAAAAGACCGGAGAAATAAGTAGAGAATTCCCGAATCCTCTCCATTACCCTCTCTTCCCTCTGTCATTTGGTACATTTCTATCCTACACTCTACCCGCCCCATTTCCTCCACCTACCTTGTTCGCCCTGAGCTCAAATTTCTTTTGATACCACATACATTCCCCTTCTTCTCTCCATACTCTCGTTATTCCGGGAAAATTCGAAAAAACTTACTGTACCTCAAACATCTAGAAAAGTCCAACCCTCTACAACAAAAAGTGATACCCTTGATCGTCCCAAGCTGTTCGCACATTTTCAAATTTCTTACATTTTCCCTAATTCTCCACACATGTTACTGAATTGGGAATGGAGAATTAGGGAATTAGGAATTCTAAGAAAACGAAATTCTCATCTCCTAAATTCCCAAATTCACCGTGTTTCAGAATCCGTCCCCTGGAAAGGGATCACTGGGGAATTTTCGGAGAAAAATTCATTACTTTAATAGAGAGAAAAAGCAAAGATAAAAATGCAAAAGAGTTGAAAATAGAAATGAGGAACGCAGGAAAAGAAGAAAGAAAACAAAAAAAAATTAATTAATTAATTAATCGTGCTAAAATTATATGTTCCATGCATGAAAACAAAATCAAATAAGACTTGAAAAGTGATTAAAAACAGCTTTTTTAAACTGCTCAGGGTTGCTGAACGTCTGACATTAGTAGGCAATGAGTTCCAAAGTTCGACACCGTAAACAAGAAAAGATCTAGTACTTTGAATGAAGTTAATCGGAGGTATGACTAGTGGAAGCCTACGAGCTGATCGAAGTTGGCATATTTTCCAATGTAAATAATGAGGGATATAGTTCTTGCATATCTTGAATACCATATACGATAGGAATATTCAGATATATGGCTAAATCGATTTATGTTAAAAATATACCGTGAGCGAGAATTGTACGCTACATTTAACTTTCTTCGACTGATATTGTCTAAAGAACACCAGGCCTCTCAGGCATATAAGATAAGGGTTATGATTAAGGCTACGACCAGACACCGCATAATGACCTGCGGAGTGAATTTGATGGAGAGTACAATATATTCGTCCTACAACTTTGGTAATATGCAGGCCCCCTACTTAGGTGTTGACTATGTAATATGCATAAGTTATTCACGGATTGAGAGTAAGGAATCACAGCATTACCAATGTATACAGGGATGAGATCGGACGTATTAACTCGTTTGATACTAAAACTCATTGCATGGGATTAAGGTGAATTTAATCTGAGCTTATTTACCTGCAACTAATTCAAAATCCTAACCAGGTCATCGTTCATTCTCGAGACTCTATCAGATAAGTCAGCAGGGGAATGGATACAGATAGTTTGATATCATCTGCATATTACTCACTCGAAAATTTTTACTACCAATTTGGCGGTTTAACCCTCTTTCGAATCTGAGATCTGGGCTAATCTTAATTTTCGTTATCTGAATTCGATCGACATAAATTCGAATATTTATTTCATGCATTTTATGGGTCTGGTAAAAATGTCGTGTCGTTTTCCCATTGGATGGCATCCATTGCAAGTAATTCACGCAAGACGATCGCAGCGATACCACGTATATTTGTAGGTCACACTTCGAGTGTTACTTTGAGTGTATAAACGTTGTAATTGGCGCATCGAAAGTTGTTTCTATGTCAAAATGGAGTAAAATTATAAAAAAATGCGATATATTTTGCAATAATAATAGATACCACAAAGGAAAAAGCGCTGCGCGGGCTGTATGCTGTATACGGTTAAGGTGCTTAACAAAAATCTGCTGCGGAGGTGTGACTCGGTTGTTTTCGTTCTGGTATGCGCTACTGAAACGCAATGAAAAAATCGAGCCATTTCTAAAACGTTTGATAACTGGCGATGAAAAATGGGTCACGTACCACAGCGTCAAAGATCGTGGGCATGGAATGCCGTTACAAGCGTTGACGAAGCCAGGATTGATGCTGAAAATGATGTGTGTGTGTGTGTGCGTGTGTGTGTGTGTGTGTGTGTGTGTGTGTGTGTGTGTGTGGTGTCACTGGATGGGAGTCGTTCACCATGAGGTACTTCCAGAGGCCGGTTTCTCTAACAAGGAGGGTTGTGGATTTGGGTATTTGGCAACTATCAGTATTGTCCGTTTTTGTTGTGTTTTGTGACGGTACCTATGTACCTAGGAATTTTCAATTAAAATTATCGACACTCTGCATTTCCTGGATATACTTATAAAAGCACATTACGGAAATCTATGCAATACTTACAGAGGAATATGGATTTTGGTGTCTCAAGGTATCCGCTAAAAATTTAAATCACGTGGAAATTGTTTTTTGGTCTTTTCAAAGCTTTTATGTAGGATGAAATCGCATCTGTATTTTGACCCACAATTACATAGATATTTCATAAGGTTTTGAGTCTGGTAAATATTTGTGTAGAATGAGTCCTTTTTAAGGTGGATAAGTGGCCATTTTTGGTTCCAAGAAAAGGATATTTTCATTTCATCATTGCAAAGAACTGGAAAAACGTGGAAATTCACTTCCCATGAGAAAAACGATTACAACCAGAGTGGTAATGGATGTCAAATAAAGAACGGAAGAACTATATTCAAAATATATGTACTGTGTGTATATGACCCAAATGCAACAAAAAAACCCGTTTATCAGCGCTAAAAAGTCAGTTATGACGTTAAAACGATCAAGAACAAATTAGACGGTTCATTTACAATCTCCTGCCTCTCTAATTTAATGCCAAACATGACGTATTTTGGAGAACCCATGAGGATTGGTACGACCACCCATCCCCAAAAACCCTTCCGCCAGAAATTTTTCACCAATATTTTTGTAGCCTAGACATAAAACCCGAAAAAAAGCCACAATGCTCTACAACCCTCCCACACAGATTTAGGTGTCTTTCAATATTTCGACAAGGAAATATACCGCTAAGGCTTTTCTAATCTGTGACTTACCCACGCATACCTAATTACGTAATTAATCTTACAGATCCTGAGCTTATGGGTGCAGTTTATTGCACCACCCATTGATTTTTTTTCAATTTTCGTTAATCCGTTCCCATTTTTATCCCCGCATCCTCCCTTTTTTATTTTCTTCCTCTATCACATTTGTCCCGAGCTCCCGCCCCTTTATTTTATACCACATGCATTCTCCTTCTCACCATTCTCTTATTATGACGGAAAAACTCGACAAAACCTACCCTTCTACATCCCTCAAAAACTACCCTTATAAAAAAAACATTTTATCTAGACGTGACATTATAATAGATACATGTACCTAGAATATAAATGAAGTTCAATCCTCTAGAATAAAAACTAATACGCTTTATTGTCTCTGGCGATTCGCAGTTTTTCACACTTCTCACGTATATAAGAGAATCGCGAATGGAGAGTTAGGGAGTTTTAAATGGGGGAAAACGAAAATTCTCATCTCCCAAACTCCCCGACTGTCCCTGTTATAGAATCCGGTCCCACTTGGTCGGACGATTAGTTCTCAACCCTACTGTTAACAGCTAAAGATATTACGCTAGGCAACTGAAAGAAGACGGGCCGAATTGAATAATAAGAAAGGTGTTGTCTTCCATTACGGCAACGAACGGCTACAAACTTTCGATGACCCGTCAAAAATTACGAGAGCTTAGTTGGGATATTTCGATACATCCACGCCACCGTATAGTCCAGACATAGCATCCTATGACTGTCATTGCTCCGTTCACTGCTGAGCTCTCTCAATCGAATTAACCTGACTTCGAAAGAAACCTGTATCAATTTGTCAACCAGAAATCACAAGAGATCTACACCGATGGTATCATGAATCTACCCGAAAAATGACGAAGCATTGTCGATAATAATGGAGCATGTTTGGTTTAAATAAATTCGTTGTCAGACTATACGAAAACTACAGGAATTTTACTAAAAACCGCCAGGAATTTTTCCCAGAATATAAATGTACACTTGTATATAAATTGATTAAAACTATTTTGGCTCTCGGTATTTCTCTTGGAAATTCCATTACATTCCTAGCTATTGTTCTGTTATCTAAAATTTATGAACGCTTGGGCATCAAATCAATTTTCTGTTACTCATCTCATTTAAGTCGGCTTCAAGCAAATAAACTAATCCAGTTCAATCTAGAGCGTGTCAGTTTCTTAATTTCTAATCATTGCAATCCGTCATCCAGTCTATTCCAAAACAAACTCGTTGGACGCAAAATAGCAGTTGAATATTTATAAAAATAAAGCACTCGTTTTCATATGTTGCAAACAAAAAAACTTTCTATGAAGTAGGTAGGTATACATTTTCACCAGTTTAAGGTTTTATTATTAGGGGGAACAATAACATAATCATTATTCGGCGATTTTAAAGTTTAGATAAAAATTCCGGACGTGCTAAGTTTGTTCGTACATTTATACCGAATAGCAGCTAGGATGGTATACAAAAAAAAACATTAGTTTCTCATTAGCACATTTCAGTTTTTAGGGCTTCCATATTATTGTTTGTTTGCTCATATGTCTACATTCATGATAACTTGAGAGAGAGTTAACCTAGAAAACCCACCTAAAATTCTAAAACTTTTCTAATAATCTTCTAAAAATTTAGCAGGAATTTATAAAATTCCAATTACAAATTGCCGCTTTATCCAATAGTAGCTACAAATCTGTCTGCCACTCTCTTCTTTCGATTATATAATGAATAATTATGTGAAATGGATGCCCTCGCTATGTCTGTCGAAAGTACTTCAAGATTTCTATCAAACCATTTGTAAAGGAAATTATCTTGTTGTGTAATACGGATAATTTTGGAAGGTAAATGGTACACATGCACTGGAATTACTACATGTATATCACTCCACCTAAGACTTCTTCTTTCCAATTCCAAACTCTTCCCAAAAGTTCAATTTCCAGTACCAGGAAAAGTTTTCCGGAAGCTTAACATCCCCTACAAAGTTAATACTGAAGCGTTGATTTTACATCAGACCGCTGCTTTAAAAATCACAAGGTAATGGGGCCACCACACCAAATAATGGATCAGTTTGATTTGGTCGTTCCATAGATCCAGACCAGTTAGGTTCACGAAAAGATAGTCAGATAGTCGGGTGAAGTGTACGGGGTAGATATGGCACAGCTCGCAAGCTCTCTGTTTGTGTATGGTGCTTCAGTTAAAGTGTCAATCAATGTTTATATATAAAAAGTGCATTGGTTGTAGCGATTTGTCATAAAAAGGTGAAACTTAACTACCAGAAACTGCATCATATATGCCAGGGATGAACGTTATAATCCGGTCCAATAGTTCATATATGTTAATAAATTGCTTAATTCAAACCAATTCCGAGGTCACAGCTTTGGGATGTATTTATGCATATCCTGTTTATGGGTAGCTATATCGGTCGCTCTTGTGCAGTGCATAATCCCATCGAAACCACCACCACAGAAGAGATGTATCTGCTATTACATGGGGACATGTTTATGCTTTTTGTTTTGTTTTTGTTTTTTTTCTCTCTCTTCTTTTCCCGTCTTCTTGATTAGCTAGTATATGCATGACTGTATTCAAGCTAAAACACTTTGACTAACTTAGAACCTACATTCTCGAGCCTAGGATAACCTAGGGGTTAACTTACATCCATCTAGCTTACAAGACAACACATTCAGACTAGCACTATTCGAAGTAAAACTTTTAGCTGTGAATCGCGATTTCTGTATAAAAAGGATAGTCCTATAGCAGGTATCTGGGGTGAGCCTGTTAAAGTGGACAAGAATGATTTATGCTCGAGTTTTCAAGACGTCAAATTGAAGCTTTTCGGGCAAAATGGCAAATAAATTTTAAATTTCAGAGCCATAAACTTGAAGTATAGTTTGAATATTGACGACAAAGCCTGATGGAAGGAGACTAACGATCAAGTAAACGTAACCGCGGAGGTTTATATCATTTGAGTGACATACAATTTGTAGATTGTCTGAATTCTGTGATGTCTCTGTTAGTACAGCCACAGTTAACAAAGTTTGATATAACTCTATGCTGGCATGCTCCATATTTTGATTTTTACAATGTTCGTTTTTCTATGCTCACTGGACACGGCTAATTACTCTTTTCGGTTTAAGAAGCTATTCAATGCCGGACTGCATGTAAGAAGTACAACAAACTCATATGCACATATGCAGTAGATTCTATATGTAGGTACCTACTCTGGCTTGGAGCTAGAAACCTTGTATTTAAAATTGAAAGATTTATTAAATTTCAAAATATTGAATGAACTGCTCTGGAGACTTTGGTATCTAGTTTTATGAAATACTTCACTTTTCATTCTGGTCCTAATTCAAGATAAATTTAATATTTTGCCAACTGGGATTAATGAGAAATATCTCGCAAATCTTGAAGTTGAAAATAGGCACATCGTCTGCAATACTGCATAACCGCGAGACTACTAATTTCAAAAATCCGTAACTTAAAGTCAAAGTAAAATGTTCAAAGTCATTGCTACTGAGCTCTAGGTTAGACGAGAAATATCATATTTTTCATTTTAGACATAAATTTGACGAAAAAAGTTGTAGTTTCTTAGCTATGTTACCATTAACTTGGAAATTCTATACAGTTACGAGGTTATGATATTGCTAGTTTCGAGGTCATGCAGTGTTACCGAGAATATGTATTAGTATTGTGAGCTCATGAGGCTTCTAGCGATCTAAAGATCTCTCCAATCCATGCAACAATTCAATGTTTTGCCAGTAAGTCCTTGAAATATACGATTGGAAAACATACTTCATCAGTCGTAGTTTGCCAGCTCTTTATTACCCTAATCCGAGGAAGCGGCTTACTGGCAGGCACGGTAGACCTTTTCGAGACGGGGTGCGTATTTCTATCTACCAGAAGACGAAGGAATGGACGCCACGCAATTTTCTCACCGCGAAAGCAAAATTACGAAACCAATACAAGGACACTATGCAATGTACTATCATAGTACTATAGAATGTATTACAATAGTACCATACGGTGCACTACAATAACACTACTAAACCTATATCGATTTCAGATAACGCTCAAATTTACTAACAGTAAAACGTAATGTGTGCGCATATATAGGTGCAGTTTGATTTATCTGATTAGTCGTTTAGGACTAAGATATTAATATATCTAAATAAAGTTCGACTTATAGACACACTTCCAAAATGACAAAGAATATATATTGATATATCTGTATAAACTTACTATATGTTTATATATATATATATAGTAAGTTTACATATGTATGTGTCTTATATACCCAAATCCGACATAGCAAGTCAAATTATGATAATTCATGATTTCAAATAATACTTACTTTCAGTAACAGCAAACTTAAATATGTGTCAAATATACACAACTCCAAAACGATCAGTACTGGCAATCAACATAGGTAGACTTCGTTTCTCCTGAAGACTTTCTAACGTAACAAGCGGGGGAGGGGGGTAAAAGGGCGTAAAAATAGCGGGCGTATCAATACGGGATTTAGTATATACAGTTCGTCTCTATCTATGCTGAATGCCGAGTTACATAAGAATGGTTGGATTTATAATTAATGACACATGGGAAGTGTGCTACTGTGCTATGCAGCAGCCATGCTATGGATGGGGGTTTCTCTTCCGTGGTGCTAACGCCATCTGAGGCCACCTGAAACTTCGTCCTCCGTGTGACTACCTGAAAAGATAATAAAAGCAGCAGCAGAAGTGTCATCGGGATAAGCTGGGACAACTAAAGACAATCACGACAGTCAGATAAGTTTTACTAATGTTTTTGATCCTGAGTACGGTTCTTTGTTTCGAGTTTTGTCTTTTCTTTCCTTTATTAATTTGCACAATTCAGATATATGAATCATTAATATGTGCATACTCTAGTTATAGCTTTAATAATAATGTGTATAATGACGTAATTCAGAAAAAAAACAATACTAAAACCTTCGAATATAGAGACAACAGGACGTGTTGATACCTATAAAATTCGTGTGCATGAGCGTGGATATTTTTAGGATATCGTGAAGTACATCAGAATTATATTGAAGAAAGAGACATATCTATATTCAGCTGTTAAAAGAAGTTTCCAAATTTGCAACAATTTGAATCTAGTCAAAATATACGCGGGAAATCATTAGGCATATATAGTTATAAAATATTATTTTGTGTACTTTGCACACATTTTTATATTAAATTAAATTGAAATTAATAACAAAAACGATCAAATATTTGTTTATTGAAGATTTGTTTATGTTTGTGACAGCTGAGAAACTCCCTGGGTATCTTGGCGCAGTGGCAGCCACTCAGAGCACGACAAAGAACATTTTCGGTGGGAGCAACTGCAGTATTTTCAACCACATATCTTGTTACCCCACTCTCTGTATTGATTCTACTACACGATTGTACTGAGCTTTCACTACAGCGAGAACAGAAACTAACACAACCAAAATTTGACTACACCAAATTTTTCTTATCACACTTCCTGTACTCTCTATATTCTAAGACTAAAACAGCAAGAAAGGTTACAAAAAAAAAAAAAAGAATAGAAAAATTAAAAGCGTCAAAATGAAACAAGGACAAATAAAAACTAATAAAATAATAAGCTATTTATAGTAGAAAAGAAAAGAAAACAAACCACAAATAAGGGTTATTAACGCGTTAAGTGTTTTATTCAAAGCTGCTTAAAATAACTTAAGGCCTCCACCCTGAAGATTCCGAAGTGTCCGAACAATGCAGGGACTGTTTCAGACGCTGACTCCATAAATAAAAAAAGTAAAAAAGCTAGAATTGGTCTAAGACCAATTCTTAGGATACCCTAGATGAATGCCCGTATTAAATTTCGTATGGTCACCGATCTATTCAAGTATTGATTTTGAAGTTGTTTTTCGCATATATTTCTAGAACGGTTTGTCGCACAGACAAAATGATTATAACCAATTTTATAGGATTTCGTATTCTGCAGAAGTTTTTAGTACCATAAAAATGTCTTGGACTGATCGTTTTCAAAGTATACGTAAAAAACCGAAATTTTTATATGGCAACACCAAGAAAGAGTTGCCCGATTTAGTCCATTTTTGACATTTTATTTGCTAATATAGTAAAAACATCATGTGCGAAATTTCAGCTCTCTACGTCGATGCGTTCTCAGGCAGTGACCAAATATATAGCGGAAAACGAAATTTTTATATGGCAACCCCACAAGGAGTTGCCCGATTTGGCTCATTTGCGAACTTAATTTTACTTTTGTTTTTAAAGTCTGTGTACAAAATTTCAGCTCTCTAAGTGTACGCGTTCTCAAGTTATCGTGCGCACAGACGGACGGACGGACGGACGGACGGACGGACGGACATGCAAAAATCGAAATAACTTTTAATATTATGAATGGGTGTCCAATCCATTTTGCTCTACCATCATTATTTCGAGGTGTTACAAACGGAATGACAAACTTAGTATACCCCTATGATTTCATCTAGGGTATAAAAAGTGCGACACCAATATAGGAAGAAATGGCGAGAAACCAGCAATAATAGTGATGAGTGAAATTCAATATTATTCTTAAGAAATTCGGCAGAATTCTTATTGATTATATTATGCATCTTAACGCATAATAGGTGTTCTAAATAGCGATCCAACTTACACCCAAAACTTTGCTTAGTTACAGCTGACACCGTGTTAAATATCTCCTGAGGCCAAAAATATATCTAGCGCATGAATTGAATGCCACGTTTAGCTTCCTACGACCTGATCTATCAATATTGCAGTATACACAAGCTCCGTGGGTTTTAATAAAAACAATAAAAGCTTTAATGAGTCGTTCTCGTAGCAATCTGGAGGTATACTCTGCATGTCCCCACAAGCTTCTTAATCCGCAGTAAACCTTGGACATAGTAGCATTGATATAACTTTGCCAGGATAAGTCGCTATCAATAAACATATTTAACTTAATTCTTAACCAAAGTCTTATATTGATGAAACTTCAAGTGGCTGACTGAAATGAATTATGCTCTGAGTTTTATAAGGGTTCAATGATAATTTATTTTTTAGTGACCAGTTATATATAAGAAAAAGATCCTGATTAAAGTGAGAGAAATCGGGCATTAATTTTAGATGATGACAGGAAATAATTGTACATCATCAGCATACAGTATGATGGAAGAGTAGTAGTAACTATCACCATATCATTAATATACAATAAAAATAAGAATGGACCCAGTATTGACCGTTGTGGGACACCCGATTGAGGAGGTGACAGTTTTAGCGAGGACGCATTCAAGAGAGTAGTCCGCATACGACGAGTTAAATAGGACCCTTTCTATGGTCACTGCAGACTGATTAAAACTGAACTGAGTCACCAAAGAAGAATATGAAAATTGACAGAATCGAAGGCCTTGGAATAATCCAACAAGCATAGTATTGTGGCCTTTCGCAGTTCAATATTTTGTCTAATAGATTCATTAAGACGTAATAAAGTATTAGCAGTACGGTGCTTAGGTTGAAAGCCACACAGCGGGCAGACAATGAACCTCTGCATAAGTACTAATCTGCTCATAGAATAACCTTTCTAGAGCTTTAGATAGTACTGGAAGAATACTTATAGGTCTGAAGTGCTGTGGCGCTGAGGGTTTACTTACTTACTTCATCGGATAAACCTTTGCAATCTTCCACTGCATCGGAAATGATGATGATGTAATGGCCGTCTTAAAAATATGTACCGTTGTTGGTCTAAATATAAAAGACAAGATGAGCTTAAGGAACCGTATATCAATATTATCCGAGCCTATTGCATTTAATTTGTTCGATTTTATTGCAAAAATGATTTCACTAATAGTGATATTCTTGAAAGAGAACTGTGCGAATATTTTATTCACATTAGGTAAAGTAGAATACGAGAACTATTTACAAAGTAAGTATTAAGTTCATTTAGGTCAATGGTACTACTGTCATAAGATTTTGGGATAATTCTGGCTTCTTTTATATACCTCCAGACAGTACCAGCTGGCAAAGACGGATCCAACTTGCGACGAAAACACCTAGATTTCTCTTTCCGAATTTCAGCAGTAGTAATGCTTCGTAAACTTTTATAGTTTGTCTCTAGCTTTGAGCCACCAAATCTTCTCCAGAGATTAGAGGCAAAATTGCGCTCAATTATTAAAAATTTAACATCATTGTTTGTCTATGCTGAGCAACAACTAGTTGTAATAGCTGGTTCTGAACAAATTCATTATACAGACTTACGATAGCGCTATTAAAATACTCTACTTGGTCAGTGGAATTGTTCGTTGCGTAAATATAGTCCCATTTGACAAAAGTAATTTCTTGGTGCAGACTCTCGTCATTAATTGAACGAAAGCTTCTAGCCTTGAATATCCGCAGCTTAGCTCTTTTAATAGATGGACACATTTCCGAAATAAAAACAGCTAAGTGATCACCAATACTAGCCAATGCAAACTCAGTACGTCTCCAGTATCAACAACCAGTTTTAGTTAGTTTATGTTAATGCTTTTTTACTCGTAGCTATATAAAAGCAACTTCGATTTAAGTAACATTAAGTGAACATCGAATATAGATAAAGGTTTTTGAGGTATATACCCATCTTTCCAGTCATTGAATAAAGATATTCAAGTTGCAATAATATATCTAACTCAATTTTATATAAGTCTAATATAAACCGATTGATGTTCGTGTAATGTTTAATATGAAAATGATGAACTTACTTAATGCTGCCATATTGGAGGTAACTCTGACTAAAATTTATTTGGCTTTATTAGTAAATAAGTTCTGTACTGTACCAGGAAGTTTTTAGTTTAGTAGTTGTTAGTATAGCATCGTGAACATGAAATTGCGCTTTCCTGCAATGATTTTTTTTAGGTATCACAATCTTTCCTTTACAACTCAAATATTCAAATAATAAATCATATGCATTTTTTGCAATGAAGACAATTCAAAACTTACTTGATTCTAAAGATAAAGTACATACTTGTCTGCCTTAGTGTTTTTCCCCAATTAAATAATTAATTAGGGGGAGGCCGTCGGCGTTGCCCGGCGATAATATAGATATCTAGATGGGTGTGGGTTGGTTAGAGACAAATAATATCTAAGCTATTCCGCGATTCCGTATTCTACGTCTGCGAAATAATTATATCGGACAAACAATTTCTAAGTACTTAGTATATATATAGTACTATCGGTGCCGTACATACCCCCGTTTCTTAAGCCAAATTCAACCAAAAACAAAATTGATATGCATCACAACTAATTTGGAGCTCATATTTTGTGATATGAATAATCACAGTGACATAGCTCTAAAATCTTGTTATCTTACAAATAAAATCCCGTTATCCTTCCTTCTTAAATATAATGTGCTAAGCTACTTGTCACAACAATACACAGAATTAGTTAGTTAGAAAGAAATTCCCGACAGTATGAAAAATATTTTCTCTAAAGAAAAAGCATACAAACCTTTTCTGTATTTCCTCTCCCCAACATGCTTAACAGAACGAGCAATCTTACCTTGTCTCCAAGTCGACAATAATAAAAAAACAAAAGGAAACAGCACGGTAAGATATCGATCTAGAGTTATTACTATATGAGCTTGCTTTTGTGGTAAGTCCTTTAACAAATTTCTATCCACCATGAAGTCCTGCATCAGGAAGAAGGTAGAGCAGAAATATTTCATCCACAGTTTCAACAAAATTAAATTGAAATGCCAGCACTAGCGGCCTGTTTATTCCTACTAAAAGATATTTCATTTTGGTAATTTCAAACCAAGCGCAACTTAAGAAGAGCCAAACTTGTATACTGTGTTGAAAAATATAATATTTCATAACGTGTCCTTGGATCAGGCATTGCAAGTGACTGGTGCTTAATATAATTTTTTTCTTTCTTTAAAATTTCATTTAAAAAGAATTTTTTAAACATAATTTCATGAATGTTGACATTTAAGTTGAATGAAAAATAACTGCAAATAAAGATGTCGGAACCCTAAACTAAAGCGGAGTTTAGTGAACATAATGAAACCAGGTGAAATCCTGGTTCTGGCAAAAATTAATGTTGTTAGTAGTCTAGATACTGCAGTGCGACATAAATTTAAATTCAGAGATTCTTTTCATTTGAATCGATGCTAGACTAAATTACCGGACTGTTGGTCTCTTTCAACTGAAATTTGTTTTTAGACTGAAAATTTCAAAAATATTTCAAAAAGTTGTTTTTTTTTTATATTTATATACGAATATAAAATTATACATAGATACAAATATTATAGGTTTGTGCTGATATGACGTATGTGTGATATGACGTATTGGCATGTTGATACACGACCTTGAAACTGTTCGAACGTTATTCAATATGATCTATAGAAGGAAAATTTGAAGAAATCGATACATACCTACTAGAGAACTTATTATTCATATCAATTATTTTAAAGATACCAATATAATTGCTGACCGTCGCTAGCCTTCGAATTAAGTTCGTTCAATGCTTCCCTCTTCTCCTGTTTTTCCGAAGTTATGGCTCCTCAAAATCAAAATTTTGAAAAATCTTTTGTTTTCTTCTGAGGAACGATATTAAAAATTCGAGAATTAAAGTCATACTTTCGGTGGAGCGAAAGAAAGAGCAATGCTGCAGTAAATTCAGAAAAACTTGATGCAGCTCAGACAGGATTTTCTGGCACTTTTGAAAGAAGTTAAAGAAATGGCCACATATTAGTATACAGAATCCTGGAGAAAAATTCCGAATTTTTTTTTAACCGTAGTCTGAATATCATAAATCAACAATTGACAGTGCGTTTCCAGCGTAAGTTTCCAGTGGCTTAACAGATATTGAAATTGTTGAAAAAGCAAATCGCCTCTGAGAGTATTATGCAAAATTTTTATCGTCTAGTTTTCCTCAACAACTTAAGTTTATGATCCGTGATGTTGGAAAGAATTCGAGAAATTTCAACTATTAGAGAAGTAGCTAAAAATCTTAACTGTAGACAGCTCTGTGATAATTAGTAGCATAGATGGCATAAGAACTAGATGTCGCATTAACACCCGAGAAAAGTATACAGTTTTTAAATCGCTGGTCCATTCCGGAATAGACCAAAACATGTTTCAGAGGTGCTGCGAACAAATGTTCTTTTAACATCATTTGGTCGATTCCCTCAACGTGATAGATGCGGGAAAATATGAATCACTCGACGTATCTATCATCATTTCTCTTTTCATGTTGATGTACTGATCAAACTACAGGAATGATTCCCAGAACAAACACACTCACAGCGATCCTCATTCAGTAGATGCTGGTATCGGTCGCTGTGGTGACTGGAGACGAGCATTCTACGAATAGAGAAGTAAAGGAATGGTTTCGCAATGTTTGTGTACGAGAATGGAGCATTTTATGTGTGTGCAAATGTATACAAGCCGTCGGCAAAGGACAGGGCCATAGACAAACTAATAACATGCAGAGTAGTGCCTCGCTCCAATATAAAATTAACAATGCCTCGACCTGATGTAGGTAAGGCCGCAATTTTTTCTTAGAAATTTATTAGAATATTTTTTGCTTATTGCTTGGCTACGCGTCTACGCTCATAGCAGTAAAGATTTTTCCATTAAATTTCTAAGAAAAAATTGCTGCCTTCCTTCAGCTCGAGGCATCATTGATTTTATATTAGAGCTCTCGGTCTCGGCCAATGCATGTAATTTCGAGGGAAGAAATTTCCAGTAAATTTCTAAGATAAAATTGTGGCCTGACCTTCATCGGATTGTGGTAATGGCGATTTTGTATGGAGCGAGGCATTGCTGGCTTACCCTTTGTGCACGAAAAGTGTTGCATATTTTTGTTCTACGTGGCTAGACTTTGTATGTTATTAGTATGTCAAAGACAGGACGAATTGTAAATTTCTAGGAAAATTGTTAAGTTCGATAGGAGAATATTAGTTGGTGCAAAACCGTCATATAATGCCATTACAAAAAATTATTCTCAGGGGCAAATGAATTTAATAAAGTTGTTGTTTCTTTTAAATCAAATCAAATCCTAATAACTACAGCGAAATAAAAAGTATTTCCAAAAACGAGACAAGAAAGAAAAGTAACATGTACCCTCCCACCGCACCGAATATGTTGTGCTGTGCACCAGTCCTTACTTTAATCAGTACAGCGACATTAAAAGAAAAATTATGAGAGTTACGTCGAGTGATTCATATTTTCCCGTATCTACCATGTTGAGGCAGTCGACCAAATGTACACAAAACTGCTGTCAAAGCAACATTTGTTCTCGGTGCCACAGAAACATGTTGTGGTCTATTCCGGAATGGACCAGCCATTTAAAATATGTATACTTTTCTACGGTATGCTATGCGACATCTAATTATTATGTCATCTATGCTAGTAGTGACCTGTGTGCAGTTCTACAACTCTATCTCACATTATCAGTTACTAAAGCAACGCCCGAATGTTCATTCAGCAAGCTAAAACTTATAAAGCGTAATACCATGTCAGAAATGCGGCTTAGTTCTCTGGCGATACTGGGCATCAAAAAGGAAGAAAGTGGGAATATTAACAATGACAGAGTCATGGACGAATTCTTGTCATCAAAAAGCATCACAAAGCTATTAAGAAGGTAAGTTTTACTCATAAGTCATAAACTTATCAATATAAAAAAATTTTTTTAAAAGTGAGCCAGGGCCTAGTAGTATTTATATGGGGGTGCGCATATGTTCTTTTTATATGCTAGATTAAATCTATAGAGTATACTAAGTTTGTCATTCCGTTTGTAGTGCACAGAAATAATGATGGTAGGGGAAAAATTATTGGACACCCACGCATAATATTAAAAGTTATTTTGATTTTGGGATGTCCGTTTGTCCGTCCGTCTGTGCGTACGATAATTCGAGGACGCGTCCACTTAGAAAGCTGAAATTTTTACGCGGAGTTTAAAAAAAAGTAAAATTAAGTTCGAAAATAAAACAAATCGGGCAACTCTTTCGTGGGCTTGCCATACAAAAATTTTGTTTTCCACCATATATTTGGACACTGCGTGAGAATGCGTCGATATAGAGAGCTGAAATTTCGCACATAGTGTTTTTATAGTAAGAAGAAATAAAATTTCAAAAAGGGACTGGAACACCTTCATTGTTTTTGGTCAGGTACAAGTCCATTTGGAGCATTCATATAGATCTTTCATTTACGAAATTATCCAGATCCAAGGTAATATTCAAAACAGCTCAAGAAAAGTCAATTTCCGTTAGTTTAGTGAACTCCATAGTAGCGCCAGAGCCTTTGTTAGTAAAAACAAAATAGGTGTCACGAGAAGCTGTTTTTAGGGAGGGCTTCTATACTGTCTCTCTAAATATCTTGTATTGAGCGAGATTCAGGTGCATTTCATCATGGAAATCTTCTATACTCAAGTCTATGAACGTTCGCTAATTATGTCGTGATCGTGACCACGGAAGGCTATGAGGGCAAGGTTTCTGCACCTCATCTGCAAGCCTTCTGCATTTAGTTGCGACGTAGTGCGGTAAAATTATTCTCAATGTCACTGACGAAATTGTCTCGGTTCCTTTCACTAGAAAAAGACTAATAGTTAAGCAGGCTAGTAGCCTCTAAATTTTATTGGAATTTACAACTAGACGCAATTGCACAGCGCGTACGTTGTGATATGGGATCTAAGAGCCAGGATCATTAATTGAATCGAGATGACTTTCATAAGACTCATGCGGTAACATGTTGGGCGATTACATCCATTTCTTGGACCGAAACCCGGCGTAGGCGTTGCAACCTCGGTTATCGGGTCTCTCATCAAAGCAGTTGTTCGTATAAAGTATCATCAGAGATGGACGAACCTGAGCACCTGCAGGTGCACACAATTTTTCCCCATTGGCCCAATAGGAATTTCTCTTGAGGCTCGGAAGGAAAAAATGTAGAACTGTGGTTGGCATCGTCAGCGGCCACAGCTCGTTTCGCGCTGATATAACAAGAATCTGAGTTGTTGACAGACCCGAGTGTCAGCCCTATTTGAAAGGAGAGCCTGAGATAACCAAACACTTTCTGTGTGCTTGTCCGGCCTCTGGTCGGAGCAGGTTGGGTACTCTTAGGTCTGCCCTACAAGTATGATATGTCTGTCGGGTTTTTTTGGGAATTATTTTGCCAATTAGCGTTGGAAAGATTTTGATCTTGTAGTGGCATTAGGATATTTTCTGGCTACACTCTTATTATTCCATATACCCGAAATAGTTGGGGGATATTTAGATATCACTAAGCATGGCGACGCATGGAATAATATTTTAATAAGAAGCTGGCTACGAAAAACTAAAGAGAAATTGCCTTTATCTTCTCCAACTATAAGATAGAAATTAAGGCTATTTCATCTTTGTTAACGAAGTCTATCCTTGAGTGGGAGGTCCGAATGCATTCCCAGTGAGCTAGGTAGATCCAGTCAGATAAGCCTGCTCTGAATAGTGGGGCATCAAGGCTTTATTTGTAAGCAGAAAGGAGGTAGGTTTGCTAGACTATGCTCAGCTACACTTATAGTTGTGTGTGAGAGACGATATATCCTGGTGATTCCGTCAATGGAAAGGGAAAAGATGAGAGAGTTTATGATGTAGGATGCATGTTAAGCTCTTTACTGATGTGTTTATCGCCCACTGTGAACTGATTTACCAATCCCAAAATATATATAATCAAATCAAACTACTTGTAGGGTCTGTTTGGTGTGAGTTTTGGAGTCTTTCTTATATACGATTTTTTATCGCACACAGCACATAAAACTCTTCATAAGTTTATTAGCTTGAAGTTTTTGGATATCACAACTTCAAGCGTTTAGTCGAAGCATTAATTCCGACTAAATAAGTTAAAATCTGATAGGGATATAGGCACAGATTCAACTCACTTCATAAATAGATCAGTTATGGCCACCCCAAACATTTAATTTATTTATTTTGTTTAAACATACTTACTATAATATTAGAACTAACTTTAATTCGAATATGACGAAAAACTAAAAAAAAAAACAACGTACTTTCCGAATAATCATTTAAGTTCGAAAACATAAACCTGGGAATTTTAATGTTTCGGTGGTGATACATTTTGCACT
This sequence comes from Dioctria rufipes, assembly GCA_963924295.1. Lineage (NCBI taxonomy): Eukaryota > Metazoa > Arthropoda > Insecta > Diptera > Asilidae > Dioctria > Dioctria rufipes. Next base: position 53,327,750 of record OZ002740.1, read on the forward strand.
GCATTATTACACAAATATATACATATATACATATATCTCTAAGCATTCTACCTACTCCTACAAAGCTCACTCTCAAGTTTTTTTCTTGAATACATCCCCGTATACCCGGATTCATACAGAACTCGTGCAATTTCCTTTGTTTGTGCTCCATCCATCGATTTCCTAACTGCAATATTTATGATTCCTAAGTCTCGACTTGGCGAACTAACTGTACTGAACCCATTTATCGATCCGGTAAGCTTTGTACTTATGTACCAACTCCATATCTTAAGCTGTGTTCCTACATAGTTACAGACATACGTTAGTACGAATGGAAGTGTCATTGCGGAATTCTTGAATCAGCAGGTTTGCAACCATAACCACAAAAAGTTATTTTAATGAACTACGTCGAGGAAAGTATAGAAGAAGCATTAAAATTTAATACCGTATTTCCTATGTAACTGTATAATTAGGGTTTTTTTTCACACAGTGCAAAAGATATGTTATGCTGCGTTAATTAAAACGATGAGAGAGCAGCCACTTAAGCAATATACGTATGTGTACCTATACCGTAATGCACAGACTGTACAAGTAGAGTTACGATTCCTTTTCAGTTCACCCAGACGTCATCTTGAAGGAATTATGGAAGGTCCTGTTGTAAATGTTTACTAATGAAATTGTTTGCTGGGAGATAACTTTCTCTGGCGGAAAAGAACAACGAAAATATGAGAACTCTAATATTATATTTCATATCTAAGAAGAAATAAAGTGTGTAGTTGTACTAAATTTCGAGGGGTGTAAAAGGAGATCGAGTATTTAAATAAAATAGCAGTATCGGATTAATTTCATACTTTCAAATTGGAACATTAAATGGCCGAGCACGACTCCGATTAACTGGTTGTGTAACTATGCGGATGGATGTAACAATATATGCACCAGTTTCATAAATAATTGGCCTCACTGGAGCTTTCCTCTCCTCTTGAGAAGAAATCAGAAGTTTTAGTGCGGAATATGTTCCATTCGATCAAACTCCTTCTAGAGTGGACTGAACATCTGCCTCAAAGAGGAGGAAGGAAATATACTTCTTCCTGATAAAAGTGCGAACTTCACGTGTGGTAATATTGAAAGCCTAATCCTGAAAGAATGTAATGTGAGCTCTATTTTTTGCTTCACCTTCATCCTCCATCTAAGCAGTAATATACTCCTGTTGTAGAAATTCATTCCTGCTTCATTTCCATCCTTCACATAAGCAGGAATGTACTCCTCACCTGACCAGGAATTTACTCCTCCTGCAGAAATCTACTTTTGATTCACTTCCATCCGCACCTGAAAAGAAATCAAATTCTGCTGCTGCCGCCATGTATACATGGCAGCACAGACAGAAACCTTCATTTTGTTGTGCCTACATGGCATACTGTACTTCAACTCTGTTTTTCTCGCATATATAATTAGAAATTTAATTCTGCTTTAGTACTGCAGCATATACACCGGACCTACATGCTCTAATGCTACAAAGGCATTTTATTTTTCAGCTCCTGTTGGCCTACACCCTTCAGCACACTTCAACGTTGTAGTACTTTCACAGAAAATCTTATTCTTTTCTGTTTCTTAGTATAAATTTCTAAATGTCACGAATCTAATGACAGATTTCTTTCTCATTTCTAGAATTAAAAGGAGCAGAGGCAGAGTGGGGGCACAGGATCTACTATTGACATTTTATTGAATTTCCTTTAATTTGAATTATTGAACTTATATATTGAATTTGAGTTGAATTTTAATTGTTGATTTGCTTTAATTTAGGACATTTTTGACTTGTTTAAGAATTGAATTTTGTGATATAGTTTTAAGCATTATATATTGAAATAAAATTTTATATTTGAATTGAAAAAGGGCTGAGTTATCTATTTATCAATCGGTTGAGGTCAGATCTGACATCAAACGATTCCGATTGTATAGAAATTGAGTTCATCATAAACATCAAAAGATTTTTGGTTTTTGAACTCACGCTTCCTTTTTGATTCATAAAGCAATTAAGTATTACAGTAGGTACTGAAATATTACTGTAAGAAAAATCCACTTTCAAGACCTTAAAGTCCTACACTATCAAGTCAAGCAATGTATCAAGTCTGGGAGAGTCTGCAAACCCTTAAAAACCTGTCAGTTATCTTCATGTGGGTACCTGGACATGAAAGCTGTAAAGGCAATGAAATTGCTGACGGCCTAGCTAAAAGAGGTGCGGAAACTCCCTTTGTCGGGCAAGAGCCATTTTGTAGCACTTCAAAGCGTTACCTCAGAGCTCCTCTAAATAGCTGCGAAATCAAACAAAAATTTCTTTATTGGGATAGGCTACAAAGACTTCGTCAGGCAAAAAAGCTTATCGACACCTCTGGCAGCAAAACAAAAGGACTCGTAATCACCCTTCACTTATTGAGTTCCTACACATATCACCAAAGTTAGCTTGAGTTTAAACTTTGAAATTATGCTACGTTTCTGTATATAAAGTTAAATTTTTAAGGTACCCGAAGAAAGCAAAGCCGAAGTATTTTTATAAACATTATGAGTTCCAAATTTCAATTTTGGATATTGTTATTCGCTGTAGTATTAAAATTTCAACTACCCAAACTTTACTTTCTTTGTGTACGTTGAAAATTTTAAAATTGATACGCAAATGTAATATAATTTAAAAATTTAATTAAATGCAAAATGAAGTGAAACTCTAGATAACTTTTGTGATATGTGCAGATACTCATTGAGTGAAGGCAGAAATTATTTTCTATTTCTTAAGTGCGAATTTAGAAGCAGTTTTTTTTTTTTTTTTTTTATTTCACTTGATCAGAGTATAAATTTTGATTTATTAGAGCTCTAGGGAGGTTGGCGAACTCCCTTCTCTCCATTGTATCCACCCTTGGGGGCTAGTTTATTGGACAAATGTGCAGTTATTGCGCTTTAAAGAAAAGTAGTGAAAGTAAAATTTTTCAGTTAAAAACAACTGAAAGTATGAAAAGGGTTGCAGTTCTATTTTTCCTATACCTTTGGATTCCAGCTAAGGTAAAACTTTTTATATTTACCATAATAAATGGTGCATCAAGAAGTGAATAGTGCGTCTTAAAATATTTTACATGTGATTTTGTTTCTTTTGCTAGGGGTATGTACCTTGGTCACTTCAAACCTATGTACCACGGACATTTAAAAAAAAAACCATAGACCGGCCTTTAGATAAATAATAAATTAAATATGTATATCTGTAGCAATTTTTGTTTAGTAACCTGCTTTGCGAACATTGTTAGGCTTGGTGGAATAAAGAGTCTTATTTAATTTATCTGTGTTGATATACCATTATTTCCCCGTAGTAAATTACACATGTCCAAGGTAAAAATACCTCACTGTCCATAGTACAGCTGCATGTTATACATTGGACCGAAAGGACCTTCCTATTACCCTTGTGTATAAAAGTGTATAGTCATTGCGAAACGCAGTTTGACTTAGTACCTAGTTGTGTTGTAGAGGCGCTACTACTGCAGAGCAGATGTAACCAAAGGGTAAGCCAAAAGCGGCATACATTGTATGATTGGATCTAAAAATAACCCCAGTCGACCACCAGGGGCCGGAGATGAGAGTTCTTTTGCCACTTAACTCTCCACTCGGAATTCTGTAACTCGTGGTATTTTATTGAGATTGACCAAACTCTCTATAGCACTCGGAAAAACTCTCGGCTGTGTTAGTTGTGGAGAAATAAGAAAAATATTTCTTAATTTACAGTATTGTCTGGTTTTATTGTCCTTTGTGAAGGTACCAATGTACCTAGGATTTTCAAATTGAATTATGGACTCACTGCGTATCATGTCTATGCTTACAAAAACAAATTATGGACATCCTTGCAATACTTACAGAGAAATAAGGATTTTGGTGTCTCGAGGTACCCGTTAAAAATTGTCGATTTGTCGTCTTCCTGTACAGAAGAGATGCTATAAAATTTTTAAATATGCACGGTAAAGATTATATGTAGGATGAAATCACATCTACATTTTGTCCCCTAATTAGATAAGTTATTAATTTTTGAGTCTGGTAAATAGTTTTGGAGATAACTGCAAAAGAAGTGAACCAGTCCTTTATAAGATAAAAAATGGCCGTTTTTTTGTACAAAAATGAACATATTTTGAACTTATCATTATGAAGAACTGATAAGTCGTGGAAATTCACTTTCCATGAGAAAAATGTTCACAACAGAGTACTAATGGATGTGAAACAAAGATCGGAAGAAATATATGCAAAATATAGGAACTGGGGTGTATCTGACCGAAGTGCAAAAATCCGTCTTTCCGCTGTAAAAAGTCAGTTATGAAGTTAAAATGATAAAAAAAACTACACCACTCGATTACCGACTCCTCCCTCTTTAATTTAGTATCTAACATGACGTATTTTGGACAACCCCCAATGACGGGTGGTACGACCCCCAATTCCCAAAAGCCCCTCCCCCAGAAATTGTTCATCTATAGTTTTGTACTCTAAATCCGTAGGAAAAAACTCGAATGCTCTACGTGCCTCCCACACAGAATTAGCCGTCCTTCAATATTTCGATATTTCTCACGTTTTCTTTAACTCGCCAAGTATGTTAGAGAATTTCGAATGGAGAGTTAGGGAGTTTTAATCGGGGAAAACGAAAATTCTCATCTCCGAAACTTTCCAAGCTATAGAACCCGTCCCAGACTGAATAAAAGTTCTCCTGAAACAATTTCTGTAAATTTCTAAGAAGAAATGAATGCTATTTGCTCATCTACGAGGCTATGCTCATAAAAATTGTTGGTGGCCCTACGGAAAAAATGTCCAGTAAATTTCGAAGAAAAAATTGCGGCCTTCCCTACATCAGGTCCAGGGCCATCGTGGATTTTATATTCTATCGCTCTATACTCTTATGGCTTATCCCTTGAACCCCTTCCATACTTCAGTTGCACAGCCTTGCTTTTAGCGAAGCGTGCGCAAAACTGTTCAAAATGGAACAAGTGGTGCCATCTGACATTATAAGAAGGAAGCATTTTCGCAAGCAATATATATTTCTATACGCAAACATTTCATATATCCTGAAATATAGATTTTTAACTGTATATTCGACTATTATTGGAAACGTTATGAGTTAGATATTCTATAGTTATCCGTTGCTTTAGATTTGTCTAATTAGTTTTGTAAAAAAAAAGACTTTCAAGGTTTCCCCTACATTTTTTGTTTTTAATAATAATTTTCAGTTATCAAGTATTTTTATATGGCGTAATTTTGTTGATATTGTTGTGGATAGCAACGTTCTAATATCCATTGGCATGAAGAGATCTACCGCCAATATTTTTCATAATTAAAATAAAGAAATGAGTTTTACATTACAAGAACTAGCCCAAGTTTTCAATTTCGATCAAATTGAATTTTTATCCGACTTTAAACGATTCTATAGCTATTCTTGGTCCGGGATTATAATTGTTGCTTCATTAGCGATTATTATTATTTCTGCAAACATTGAACTGCTATGCTGTTGTCATCTTCATCAGATGGAACTAAAATATTAATAACACCCAAATTTGTGATTATATACTTACTTTTAAGACAGTTTGCATACAGTTTTATTCTATGGGAAGCATTTTTGTGTTTACAGGGTAATTGTGATCTTCATGTGTTTTAGGAAAATTTAGCGCGCTAAGAGCAATTGGTGAAAACGTATCCTAAATTTTAGCGAGAGCAGTACTAAGGTCTACACGCTAGATGTGGCTTTTCGCTTTTGATTAGAGATGGCACCACCAGTAAGTCTCCAAAAAATTTAGGTTGAATTTATCCGCACGTGCCCTTGTTTATCGCGCTAAAAATATTATTTATCCGAGCTCTGAAATTTGTTAAATTTATTGACTGGATTTTTGTAGTCAACGTAGTTTTGTAGAAATATTATGACCGCGCGTTGTATTTCCGAATAAAAAAAACATATATATATATATTGCAAAATGGTTTTTCTTCTTTTTACTATATCTTTTCTTTGAGTCCCCGCTGGCAAATTTTAGCTGCTAAAGAACTGCCCGATATTTGAGACTCGCTAAAATTTATTTAGCGCGGACCTTAGTACTACTTAGGCTTTACTTATTACATGTTTGTTATTAAGCGATTTATTCTTTTCCAACATTCGAATCTTTACCGGCATTTTTCAATTGATTGAAACAGTAAAATAATTATATACCTTTTCTATTCTTAGATATATAATTTATCTTAACAATGACATTTAACATATTTATGTTTCAGCCGCCCAGTGGTAATATAGTATTTATCAATAGTACTTCAGCATTCGATTTTTCGCCATGATATTAATTTGTCTAACTTAACTATATATAAGTTTTTCTTGATATATTTTATAAACGAATTAGCATAATGGCTTAGACGATGCTCTCACGGTTCTGGGTTCAGTCCTGAAAATACATACCGAATTTAAAAATAATGTAAACAAATAAATAATTTCTCTGCAGTTGCGTTTCAAATCATAAATGGAAATAAATTGTAGTAGATAAATAAAACAAAAATACACGGTCTCCCAAAAAATAGTAATAATCGAAAGCATGGAGGCAGATCGTCTCTCGGGGAACCCAAATCACCCCATATATGTTCTACGATTTTGTGTAGTTTTGAGTTATGATGGTCTCCCAAAAAATAGTCATAATCGAAAGCATGCAGGCAGAGCGTCTCTCGGGGAACCCAAAGCACCATGTTCTACGATTTTGTGTAGTTTTCGAGTAATGATTTTTTTTTTTCGTAGTCTTTTACCAAACTACTAACTCGAACACATTTTTGGTCATAGTGACTTGAGTAATTGAGATAAATTGCTGATCTTTCTTTTTTAATTTCCCTGAATGTTAGGCTCATCCAAAAAGAGTTGATTCCGTAGTTCATACCATTGCATCAAAAGAAATTTTTAAATACTTTTAAGTTCAAAATAATAAAATGGATTAAAACTTTTGAGGGCGATTTAAAAAAAAAACGTCAGATATCTTTTCTCATCCAAACCTATTTTAAAAACTTCCTCTTTTGATTAGCTATTTACCGTGTAAATTTTATTGAGATATGTGTATGCTATCATTACTTAAAATTCCATTCAAAACATACTAAGTCTTCAATGTATTCGAACTGGGGAACTAGATATTTCGCACTATTGATCCGCTCTAACTCGGTAGAATTATGTCCGATCGGAAAACGAGTTTCACAGTTCACCTCAGTTCATCACCGGTTATAATTCGTAGAAGAGTTTGTTTTCTCTCAATACTTTTAGGGTGGTAACTGGGATGAATATCACCCAAGTATATGATAATGGGTTTTCCGGCGAAGCAAACGTCCCAAGAAAATTACTTGAATCAGAAAAAAATACACCACGCGATAGTACTCTGCGAGACCTTTAATTTAATATGCAACACGCCGTTTTTGAATCGCCCTCACCCTCCCGCGGGGCATCCTACTCCCACCATAAAAGTATGCATTGCGACACCCTGTAAATTATTTTATTCAACCATTAAGCACATTTTCAGTAGAATGCCGATAATAAATTTTAGTAACGTTTAAGCCTACTTAATATTTATTTGCGAGTTTTGAAAATCAGTAAAAAAATTCAAAATCCCGGAATTCTGCAAATGTTCCGTTAGAGTTCAGCATGTTTCAGTATTTAAAAGTAAAGTAAGTACGAGTACTTGTAGGGTATAGAATATTTAAGCGACTAGTTTAGGTTTTGTTGCTTTGTTACCGGGCTGTAATTTGTTGGCAATAAAAATATATACAGACTACGTGAAGCCGAAGACGAAATAATAAAGGACATCGACAATTCCAAGAACTATGTACTTTATATTTTTAAGTAATATTTTTCTAATCTATTGGATATCCAAAATCCAGCTTATATAATATTAGCGATGAAAATTACAATAGGCCACTACGGCGTACATAATCACTCTCAACTCTGTCAATCTACGCCAACGAATATTATTATTAAAAAAAATCCGTACAAACCCAAAATTATTCATTCGCAGGCATTAAAAACTTTAAAAAGTAATCAAAATGGGACATTTATTGAGCCTACGTAGTTGAAGTGTTATTTGCCGAGTTATCAAATTAAAAACCTTAATTAACACTTCTTGACTCAAATTCTATTATCCTTTTTAAGAAGCCGTCAATCATGATTTTCCCTAATATTCTGGTAGCATTTATTACTCTCAGCTACTGTCGAAGCCTCCCTTTCCACACAATTTAATAAGGGCAATAAAACGTAATTCCAATGGCCTTGTTTGATTTCAAAATTACAGCTACAATCAATAATGTTGACTGAGCCAGCCACTCTGTGAATTGAAAATTTTTGTCCATTCCCTCCCCTAGCATCACTCAATAAAATTCCCCATCTACAGGCATTTCAATCAGCTCTTCAATTTCAATTATACAATTAACCCTTTATCCAGATGCTTTGGCATTTCACAGGAATTTCTCCGACAACCATTTATCCAATTGGGTCCAAAACCAGCTTTGCTTAGCAATGCCCGGTGGTAATTTGATAATTGGCTTATCATCCGTGATTAAGCAGCTTTGTTTTAACCCAGTGTGCTTTAAAAGTAGGTTATCAATGAGATTGTCAACCACATCCAAGATGATATCTAATAATACCCTTCGAGTCGACGCTATTCACAAGAAGTTCGCACATTAATTCCGCACATGAAGGGTGGGCGTGTATACTGACTCCTGACTACGTAGCCTGAATCTTGTTTGTTTACCAGAGGCCTACTCCAAATGATAAATGAATTAATACTACGTTTTTAACTTAACATTTTTTTTTTCAACTTAATTAAATTTAATATTTTATAAGTAAACTTAGGAAATTTATTTACTTTAATAAAACGTTCGGAAACACTTTAGCAAAGTGGAATATCTTTAGATGTTATCTTTTCACATTTCTGTTACAGAGCTTGTATGAAATATTTTTCGAGCTAAGAAAGTTATTGGCAAGTTGGCTTCCTGCTCATTTCTTTTTATACCCTTGACGAAATCATAGGTTATACTCATAATACAAAAATAACAAGATATGACCGATTTGAGAGGAATGGTTTTGTGTAGCTATGTCATGAGGTGACTAAAGCCATTTCCGGCGAATTTGTTTTGAGCTTTTCGTATTTTATTGACTGCAATACGTTTTGAATATATTAAAATATTTAACCAAACATTAGTTTCTTCGGGAATAGTAATTATGTGCTCGTGGGAAAGCAAAGACATTTCCAAATAGAAAATTTTTTTCCCTGTGATAAGGACGATTGAAATTAAGACGAACAAATTTATAACAATTGTCGCCAAAGAAGGCAAGCAACCAATTGACAGATTTTCCGGCCATACCTTGTTATTCTTTGTATCATGGAATAAAGACAAAAAAAATAGGTCGAACTTTGGAAAAATTCCCGGAAGGCTGGATTATTGCACGAACCTTCCTTTCGTGGTTCTAAACAAAATAACGGGTTTTGCAATAAGAGGTGTTATTTTGATATTCAAAGAAAAATGCCATTTTTTGAGATAAATGATCGGATCTTTATTTCATTATAAAGAGGAAGGTATGCCGTTAATAATGGAAAATAACATCAGCCAAATGACCACCACGACCACGCCTACAGGACCATATCCTTTTCATGAAATTTTCCATAACCAAATCGCAAAGTGGCTGCCCTATGTCCTCGATAGCCTCACGAATTTCATCTTTGAGGTCTTGAATCGACGTTGGGCTGTTGGCGTAGACCTTCTCTTTCACGTGGCCGAAAGGAAGAAGTCGCAAGGTGTTAAGTCACAAAATCTCGGTGGCCAATTGTGATCACCTCTTCGAGATAACACGGTCCGGAAACTTTTCCCGTAAAAGATCAATGGTTTCGTTGCTTGTATGGCACGTAGCGCCGTCTTGTTGAAAGTAAACGTTGTCCAGATCAATACCATCCAATTCCGGCCATAAAAAATCATTAATCATCTGTCGATAGCGCAATCCATTCACCGTAACTGTTGCTCCAGCCTCATTTTCGAAAATTAAGGTCCAATGACCCCGCGGGACCATAAACCGCACCAAAGAGTAACACGTTGAGGATAGAGAGACTTTTCAACAATAACTCTTGGGTTTTCCGAGCTCCAGATGCGACAATTTTGCTTGTTGACGAAGCCATCAGCAAAGACTCGACGTTGTTGATGATCGGCCGGCCTGAGTTCTTGTGTTAACTGAACTTTATAAGCCTTAAGAGCCAAATTTTTATGCAAAATACGGTGTAATGACGTTTGTGGAATGTCTAATTTCAAAGAACGACGAGGAATGGACAAACCTGGGATTTCTTCAACACTTTCGGCTACAGCAGCAATATTCTCGGCTGTTCTTGAGCGACGTGCACGGGTTTTACTCTTCACATCACTAACTTGTCCCGACAGCTCGAATTTTTCTACCAATTTCTGTATTGCGGTCCGACAAGGTGCTTCACGATGACCCAAAAATGTTCGCGTTTTATGAACCGTCTCTGCCGCATTTTCACCATTTTTATAGTGAATTTTAATAATTCCAATGCGTTGTTGAATCGTGTATCGTTCCATTTTTATTAATGGCGTAGTTTCTACTTGTCAAATGTCAAAAAATGACAGCTACAAAAGTGACATCTACCGAAATAGCGGGCTAATTAACATAACACCTCTTAATTGAAAACCCTTTATGTGTATCACCTTGAGTCGCGTTTTTGAGCGAGCTATGCCCTCCTGGGCCTTCAATGATCCAGCATTCTGCAGTGTTCAAGGATGGTGCTTCATGCCGAATACAATTTCACGAGTCAATTCATTTTTAATATGATGAAAAATCAAAGCAGGTAATTTTTTGGGTGTTATTTCAATATTGTGGCAGTGTGATATCCTTCGATTCGAAGTAACTCGCTGCAGTATAGTTTTACGTATTTTGGAAAATACCCTGGGAGCAACCTAGGAGCTTTCACTCCACTGAAGCGGCTATGTAAAGACTAACTCCGAGATAATGAAATAGATCGGCGTAAGAGTAGCTTAAAAGCTTTCACTCCTGTAATTAAAACTATCAGTATAACCTTCTGTATTAATCAAAAACTAGACCTTTTATTTACAGTTCTTACCCTATAGTAACCTATTCTTACCATTCAAAAATGCCTAAGGGGGGAAAAATAAGTAGTATGTATAAAATTGTTGGTGACATTCATTTACGCGTGAAGCCAATGGCGATGATTCGTTTGGGCAGTGACGCAATCGTTCGTTGATTGTTGCGGTAAATGTATGTCACGCTTTTTTTCTTATTGATTGCATTTATTTTTTCTTTATTGGTTTTGCGTTGTCATAGTTTTTAAGTATGAAAGTTGTTGCAATTAATTTGTGCTTATTTGTTTTAGGGCATTGTAACATTTTTTTTAATTTGTATTATTGCAGCAAGTTAGCTTACTACAATAAATGCATATTACAACAGGAATGTCATCACAACATAAAAAAACAGAATCAAAAATAATATTTACAAAAACGACATGCCCCTTGGAGATAGCCTAAATGAAAGTAGTGACATTCGTATTTATTAATTTAAAAAAAAGTTTTTGTGGAGATTCTGTCATCTGTCATATGTAACAGCATCACTCCATGATTGACGAGTTTTCGTCTTTCACGATTGACCATGTACATTTCAAGATGCATAGAGTGCACGTTCAACATTCTATCGGAACTGCAGCGATTTGATTATCGGTTTTCAACGGAAAGAAAGGAATTTACCTAAGTTTTCAATTGAACCCTCATAGATAATGGGGTAAGTCATTGATCCGAAATAGCCTTTTGTGGACCGTCTTACATAAAACGCGTGATTCTCTGCTGATTATCAGCATCCACCGATATGTATGTTTAATATCTATTTATCTGTGGAAACTGTACCTACATATGTACCCTGTATTTATCAATAGAAACATTATTATAAGCTTTTATACATTTTATAGCAACGGGGACCATCCGCATAGTCGAATAACGTAACATCAATTTTGAAAAATTAAAAGATTTTTTCAGCTCCCAGCAACGTTTTTGTCTTAGAGAAGATGGATGTTCACACTGCCTTGTTCTCCACAATTTGGTGACTTATCGGAAACAGTCTACTTATCACGTCTTCAGCGAGTTTTTAGATCCAAGTTATACTCTCTTAACCCTTGTGTCAATTGGTAACAGAAATGACTTAAACAAACCCATAATATACCCGGGTATGTAATCATAATTACGTATATTTCTGTCACATTTCCTGGTAGGAAATGTAAGTAAATTGAGCCACTTTCGAAAGGTGAGTATGCTAATTATACCTCACAAAACTTGTAGGTAGGAGAATTGTTGATGGCAGGAATCAGTTTTTCGAGCATTTCAGCATAAATTTTAATTCTTGAAACCGGCTTTTATTTTTTCACTAACTGGCAAGGGTAACAAAAATACTGGTTTGATCATAAATTTTGAAGTATAGACCGCAATCTTGGGCTGTTGAGAACGTTAAAAAAAGAATAAACCCTACATTCATACAGAAATGCAAGCTATACCTTCCCGTACACCGCGTTTACCGAGTTCGGCAATACCACTATTTGCTTTTACGTAACCAAAAGAGGAAATCTGTAATTTTGCTTTCGTGGCTGCTCTGACAGCCTTCATTATATACAATACCTAAAATTCTAGCAAAAAAAAAATAAGAGATGTAAGTTTCTGCTAGATCTTGTTGAAGCAATCATCATGCCTGCTTTAAAGATCAGAGCAGCGAATCCACATATCATGAGGAACCTCGGGACGAGATCCGCTATCGAATGCATGACGGGACACCCAATACCAGCTTATCTACATCCGTGTAAAGTAAACCAGCAGCTCGCGATCAAACAAACAGACTAAAACTGAAGGGTAACTGTGGTATTTGCTACGAAATCGGTAAGCTGCGACCCACGCGAAAATAAGCCAATATGTGTAAAGTATTCTACAAAATTCCACAAATGTAATAAACGCTGTTCATAATAAATTAAATCTATTTCTTGTTGCTTTCGTCAAAATATATTACATACGTGGATATGCTTTCAGTTTGGTAATGTATATTTATAATTTAGGTCTATGTTCTGAGCAACCAAAAATATTGATTGATAGAACATTTCAAAGATTAAATGACGTTTTTTCATATTCAGAATTACAAACATACCCAGGTATGTAGGTATTGACACAAGCTTTAATGAGGTGAAAAGGACTGCAACATTACAGGTAGGAAGATGATATAAGTGATTATCAAGCTCTAATTTGCTTGCTCATAGAGATTGGACGTCCAATGGTTGCCTAGTAGCATAGATGGCACACGAGCTAGGTGTGGCATGGCATACTAGTGCAGAGTATAGAGATTATTAAATGGGTAATGCATTCCAGAATGGACTATAACATGTATTAAAGCTTGCCGAAAGCAAAAGTTTTTATGATAGCAGTACACATTTGATCGACTTCCTCAACACTTCAGATACGAAAAAATATGAATTACTCGACATATACATCATTTAAAATGTAGTGGTCCATTTCGAAATGGACCACCCAAACATATAAATTTTGTATACTTTATTGGTACTGCATGCGATATCTAGTTCTTGTGCCATCTATGCTAGTAGTCAAATATCTATTGCGAGGGCAATAATTACAGGAAAACATTAGAAACAAAAACATAAGAAACAAAACAATTACTTTACTTGTTCGCTATATACATTGAATCCATTAACAGAGTTTACACAGAACTGCTTTTGTAATTTCTTTACGAGCACCTTTTTAGTTTTTCATTTAAATTCTATGCAAAAGACTGCTCTCTTATCCTTATTAAAATTATTCCATAGTTTGTTAAGACTGAATACATATTTACTTCAAAACACGTTCCGCGGGGTAATCATGAGATCCCTATAGGAATGGGCTTAACTTCAGCCAGATCCATTGTATGCCCTTATGTAATACGGTAATAGTCAGTCGAGTGCAACTTTTCTCGCAGTACCCACCAGTCAGTAATTAGACATATTTCCAGCAAACTCCAGGGGGCTGAGGCATCTAGTGCAAGAAGAGAAAAAATATGGTAAAGTAAGTAGAGCGCAACAGTAGGAAGTTTATTATTACTAGCATGCGCTTCGAACAAAATTTTAACTGTTTTTGGCCACAATATCAATGCAACATCGTTGAAATCATACATATTCTTGAAGTTGACCCCGCATCCATCATACAAGAGCTACAATCCATTATATCAGCCTATTACAGACAAATGTTGTGGCAATTGAGGCTTATGATATACTTGCATGCACCAATCATAGTTAGAGTTGAATTACACAATTCATACGGAGATAATCTCTGTCACTAGCAGAAGAAAACATTTATACCATGTGAAGTTTCTGACGGTTTTTTATATAAACCAAAATTCCATTTTGCCAGTGATCCGTATATGTCATGTTTGAAGAAAAAAATTTCTATGAATTTTGAATTATATGCATATGTTTAAAATCTATGACGAAATGAGAGTATATAATTGTTTTAGGGAGGCGGTTATGCACCCTTGAAAGAACTCTTGGACTTTTTCAGATCACACCTTTAGAAATATATAAAATCGCGAGCAAGATTCTTCCTAATTAGATTATTTTTGTGTGATATTTATGCATTAGCATTCATGATGAATCTTCAGAGCGCATTCTGTAACAACTTCACGAAGGTAGTGATAGCACCTGTCTCCTGCATATAAAGCTTCTGGGGGTGATAAGTTCCTATGAGGCAATACTTAAAGCACCACAAGTATTAACTCGAAGCGGCTCTTCCACTTGAACACAAACTACCTCTTCGCAGCAGTGAGCTTACGTGCACACGTACTTTTTTCTAAGTTGAGGCATGCGGAAGTGATATACACCCAGTTTCAGGAAAGTATAAACAAATGCCGAGAGCGTGAACTGAGCTCTCCGTTATATGAACGCAACTCTATTAGACAGCTAGACCTATCAGTAATTATCCACGTATCCACTTATATACAACTTCCATGAAAGTTGGAGGAGGACTGCTTTGAAAATCTTATGCAAATTTTCCATTCTTATGACAACTTTTGTAGGAAACAAACAAAAGGAAATTATCTTAAAGATTAGATTTAAATCGAGAGGAAGCAATTCTGAAAGTTTTTGGTCTTTACCTTTCAAGTGAATGTATTAAAAATTCTTTGTTTTTCCGAATGTTCATTAAAACAAAATTTCGAAGAAATTTACCACAAAATACAGAGCCATCGTAGTTGCTTGCTATAATCGGAGTGCACTACCTTTAGTATGTAAAATTCAATTATTTGGCTAGAAAAACTACTACACAAAAGTAAGTTTACTTTCAGAGAGTAAACGCTCCTTACTCGTAAAATTAGTTAATTGAAGAATTTTGCTAAACATAGCAATTTATCTTTCCTCTAATTTTTTTTCCTCGTAATTTTACTGCAAACGCAATTTTTCCATTAAACCATCTATTTTTATTTGAGTTTGGGAACTATAGTAAATGGTAGAAATTTTACTTCGGTACACAAGGGCAAAATAAATTCTGTTCAGCATATTCTTGCTTTTGGCAAACATCTTGTTGCAATTTTTCTCATGTACTAGATTTGGTACTAAACGTGCAGCAATCTTTTAACTAACAACAGCGAGAAAAATAAATAACGAACAAAAGCGGCATAGCAATAATCGCTTGTTCCACTGATACTAGGATTTTTCTAATATAACACTTATTGTTACGATACCAGAGAATTCTTGAATGGAATTACCACAAAAATGTAACTGTAGGGTGGTCACTGTTAGTGTAGCGGAAAGTTAAATTCAGAGCAAATTGAAGTAAGTTTACATTCGATTTATTTATAGTGTTCCTCACGTTTCTACGCACTTTAATCTTAATTAAAAATTGTCTAATGTATTTAGATACTAATACACATTTATTCGAACAAGCAAAATTAGTTTGCAGATTTGTCCAAGCTAACCCAAGACGGGAAGATGAGGGACATCTGACATGAACTAATTGTACACTGAAAACTTACTACTACATTTTTACTTTAATTAAATCGTACTGTATTGTTAATGTGATATTCTATTTATTCATAATTCTAGTAATCTACAAAAATTAAAATACTAAAAAACTTCAAAAAAATTTACACCATATTTCACACTGTTGACTAAAGCTATCACCAATTAGTTTTCGAAACAATTAAAATGTCCTCCACCTAATTGCATGTGAGCTTGCACAAACCTTATTGGATGGTAGCAAACCAAATTTCACAATTACAATATAATATTTATAATATATATATATATATATACATATAATTTATAATATTTATAATTCGTATGTGATGTTAACTCTGTGACTTTTGAAAACGCAAGAGAATGATCCATGGCACTGCACCTCTTTATATAGAGCCTGAACCGCCAATTTTTTGTGGAACCTACAACCACAATGTAAATTTCTCCAAGAAAATGATTTTTCGTTCATTGCTATTATTTTTACTCGATGCGGAATTTTTCATTTTATTATCTTCCAATAAAAAATTCTTATTCTTTATTATTTCTGACAAATGTTGGTAAAAAGTTTAAATTGTGCCATAACATGGCGCTGATTAAAATTTGGCATCCATTTTCAATAATTTAAGTGTGGAACGCAATTTTTTATTTATCTCGTTCCCCCTAGCTATCTCTTTCTTTCTCATTATGCTTATGAGAAAACTAAAAATCTTAAATATCTTTTCATGAAGATATTTTCACACTTTTTAAGCGCTGCCACTGTATTCCTCTTTAAAAAACACCCCGATTTCAGATGTCATATGTTGACATGAAGGTGACAGTTCCGCGGTTTGCAATCGTTTCGCGCCGTCAAAGTTTTCGCGAGTGTTTTTTAGTGGCCCTTTGTGATTTAATTACAGGTAAGTGTTGAATGGTGCCAAGTAATAGTGCTTGTGTATTGAATTTATGTGTTTGTGTGCTCGATCTTTTGATTTTTCCCGAATGTAAATATCCTAACCTGTACCAGGTGCGATATTTACCTTTGTAGCTTATGGACTTAATCACATAATTCAGGTGCGCAATTTTACTTACGAGTTCTAGTAAAGTGATTTTATAACATTGTTACAACATAGCAATATGATTTTCGCAAGTTTTCTTGCATTTTTGTTCTGTTCGCGGCAGCTGTCAACAGGTGAAATTTATACGAGTTTTCAATAGAATTTCTATTCTACTATTAGTAGTTCATAGATTGGTTAAACTTCCAGGCGTTGATGACTGAAATTCAGCATAATATCACCACTTGAAGTTTAACACAGTGTTGTTGTTGTATATATGTAATTTGTTTACGTTTGTACTATGCATGTAGGATGATATGCATTGGTTGTAACGTTTTCATGTTGTAACTTTAATATAAAATTCATTATTTCTTATTCAAATAATTCATTTCTTATTCTAATAATTTCAGGAATTCATTTCTGTGGGCCCTGAGGCTGCAATTCAACGGGGGACTTCGTGGGAGCGGTGCCAAGATGAGATAAGTACTCATATCTTTATAAAATTTTTACTGATTCTTCCTTTTTTTGTTTTCTTGAAGGTTCATCGCTGAACACTTATAATTTTTTTCTATTATGAGTAATAAACCATGCACAAATTTCTCCCTGATCTTAGAAGGGCATCTATTAAAGCTCTGCCACATAGCTGTTGCCCAAGTGGATTTAATTATAATAATATTTGGTTTTCACTTCTAGTGTTGTTTTCAATAATGTTGGCATATTACTAAACTTCAATACGTTTTTGCCAGTTGCTACAGTTACTATAGCAAAATTACTACAGTTACAACAACTAAATTGCTGCATTATTAGTATTCTCCAGTTTTGTGTGTGTTTTAATATTAATACTTACAAAGCATTATTCCGATGCTAGAGTGATATTACAGCGGTAACCACGTATTTTTACCATGGCATTTTGTAAATTCACTGACTCAATCTAATTTTCTGGACATTTAGTAAAAATCAGTAGTAAAATTACCAATTATAATAGAAAATTATTAAAAAAGGTAATTTCGCCATTTATTTTCATGACTAATGTAATTTTACTGTACGGAACTAGTAATTTTAAATAAAAATTTTTTAGAGTGTGTGAAGTAAAGTAATTAATCAGCGACTTGAGAGGAAGGAAATCATAAAGAAATCAATTTTACCAAATATCAAGTAAAAAAAAAAAATTTGATAACTTTATACTTATCGCCTTTTACAATCAATGAATCTTTTTTTTTGTTGATAATAAACTCATATGAAAATTTTGTATAAAATTAAAGAGCTGCTAAACAGTGGGACGAAGTATTCCTAAAACTTTTTTCACTTTTCCTTTGATCCATTTACATAGGACGTGTAACTGTATTAACTCTGAATAGAAAAGCACTGTTATATACTCAACTGATTGTATTTAGGAATTGCGTATTACTACTTCGTTTTAAAAAGTTCGAAGTTGGCAGCTTAATCAACGCTACACATTACGAGTGAGGCTTTTTGCAGGTGAGTAATTACAAGCATTCCCCAACATACTATATAAACTTCATATAAGTATAATAAAATGGACATAAACTTTTTTTCCGTATGCATTTAAATTGTTTCTGTGACTTGTAAAAAAAAAAAGAAACTATGTACCTAACGATACAATTCGGCAGATAACAAGCTCTAAAGCGGACTCCTTACAGAGCAATCTTATAGAAGACTTTATGACCTCGTAATTCGTAAAGTTTATTGCAAGTCGACCGGCAGTAGTCACTTTCTTTTAGTGAAACGTTTACTTAGGTTGAAGGCTTTATATCCAAATTTTCTTTCTGATGTGTTTTCTGAACGCTTAATTTACCCCGGAGATAGTTTATAAGGAAAAAATCTTTTGGATAATCAAAATAAAAAATGTTTTATATTCAGTTATGTATGCGATAGATGAACTTATAAAATGACTTATAATATAATAAGAAAATAGACAGAAGAAAATGCTATTCCATATCATTCTTTCTGTGTATACAACTTCGGTTCAAAGCTGTACAAGAAAAAAAAAAGAGATAATAATATAAGTTCAATTCAACAGAAATAATATAGATTGAGAATAATTTTTTAATTTGTTACATTAGAGCTCAAGGATACCTACCACAGTATAAGAAAACACAGATTAGTATAGATAAAAAATAAATAAATAATAAAGATTAACTAAAGTTGCCCGTTCTTAGAATGGAATTCTATCTTAAGTTTGTAATTACCTCTTTTATTTATTTTTAACTTTTTTAATTTTTTTTTTTCAATTTACTTTAATATTTTTAATTTTTACTTTTTTTATTGTAATTTTAATTTTTTAAATTTATGTTTCAAAACATGCTAGGATTCGTCCGCATTACAGGTTGAGTCTGGGTTTTTCTATATTTCAAATTAAAAATTTAACAAACTCTCCACAATAAATTGAATTCTAGAATCAGTGATCAAAGCACGATTAAGGTCAAGTATTCTTTTTGGAAAATTCAGGTGAAACGAGGATCTCTACATTTCGATAAAATTTTGAAGTGTTAGTTGAAAAATATGTCTCATATTCGCGAAAGGGCATATGTTCAAAATATGAAAAAATATATTTTTGTTAAATAGTTTCGAAGATCTTTTCGACCTGCGTCAATTGAAAAATTTACCAATTGCTAGATGCGCTTTTGGCGAAATTAGAACGAGTCCAAATTTTTGTTAACTTATAAACTATGATAAGTCCAACATCTAATGGAATTCAAGTATAGTTAGCAAATTGGTAGCAGAATTGTTTGACTAAAGCCATGAATTTATAGTTTCCAAATACGAGTTTTTCATGGATATATAGGGTGTCTCGTAAGTGATGTGATACCCGAAGGCTATAGATAGGTCATACTTAGATGAGTAAAAACTTTATGAATGGGTGGGGGGGGGGGGGGGAGGAATCTCAACAGTTTCCGAGATAACGAGACTTAAATATATTTGGGTATATTTTTATAAATCACACTCTAACTTCTGAACGTTACACCCTATGATAAACATTTAGAATTTGGTAAGTAGATAATCGTTAAACATTTTCAACGGTCTCTAAAGTTTTTCCCTCCTCCTCCTCTCCATTTTGAAGTTATGGCTCAACAAAATAAAAACTTCAGAATTTTTACTCGTTTCTTTGTTATTTCATTTAACTACTACTACTATGGCTGAAAAAATTCATTAAGTGCCAGAAAGAAGTCAATTATATTTTTGGAATGACCTTTTTCAGCAATTTTCGCTGGATATTAAGAAAAAGTGCAAACAAGCCAGAAAAGGTTAGATTTTCGGTAAAGAGTGTGATAGCCCGTCTTAAAGCTAAGATTCTGGGCTTCTTAAATCCGATATGTAAAATAGGTATTGATGACGTGTTTTTTGATAAAAATAGTAGTTAAATAAAAAAAAACCATTAGAAATTCCGAAATTTTAATTTTGTTGATCCATAACTTTAAAAATTTATAGACCATTAGAGAGACCCAACGAATATCTATATACCAAACTTTAAATCATCTTCATAGAGTGTAATATTGAGAAGTTATAGGGTGATATATGAAAACATACTCGAATATCTATCAATCCCGTTATCTCGGAACCCGTTAGGATCACCCTTCACCGATACAATTTTTTGCTCGTCCAAATATGACCTATCCATAACCTTCGTGCATCGTATCACTTAGAGGACAGGGTATCCCACACTAATATAACTGCTATAATTTGAATTTTGAAATTGTTCCTAGGATATGATCTGGGTGTTTAATTAAAAGACTCAGAATTATGTTGAATTTCACAGATTTAATTTCAAAAACTATATTGATTTACAATGCTACTGGTTTGCGCGACAGCAGAGACTTGAGTCACTGCAGCTAACTTGACGGAATGAAATACAAGACAAACATGCACTGAATGTACCTGTATGAGTGATAAAGAGTGATTTGGTACAATGTGAAATATAAACGCGTACAATGACTATTCATGGCGTTGCCAGATATGAATTATTGAATAAAATAAATATGTTGCGTAACAATTGTTAAACGCTTAAAATATTCTTCAAAGTATGATCAATTTATCTAGTAGAAAAATTAAGAATTTTTTTGAAAATCTCAAGGTGGCATAACCTTTTAACCATCCGGAAGAGGCAGGACTCGATGTTAAAAGATTACTAGAAAACTACACTGGTAACTCAGTCTAATTAGAATTAATTTAAACATGTGTGTAGTTGAATATGTATTGTCTAGATGTATTGAAATGTATTTTGATAGAGCAGAGTAAGTTTGAGTTTCAATCTAGAATTTGTAGAGTACGGTTGCTACCAATTAAACTTATGTAGAGTAAATGCGTTGAAATAAATTATAATTAAAGTCAATTTAAAGGGAACCGGTGTTTTTATTAACGAAACAATTAACATTGGTGCCGAAACCCGGGATATATGTGAATCGAATCGGACTTTAAATCGAAATAGTTGAAACGAATTGGTAGCAACTTAACGGGATCGCGATTGTAAAAAAGTTTACGGTCGAAAATGGATATTGCCTCACGCGCTACGTACAGAGGGCAAATTACTAAACTTGCTAAAAGCGCTATGGAGTATCTAGAATCGCCTGCTGCTCAAATACTCGATGACGAGGAAAAATTGGATGTAATGCAGGAAGAACTGAATGTGTTCCTATCTCGACTCAAGGCAGCTAGTGACAATTTAAAAAAAGCAAATAGTGACGTACGTGCTTTATTAAAGCCCGAGGATTTCGAAAAGGAAGCTGAAACAATCGCTGAGTATGACGATAAGGCTTTAACCATTATTTCTCGGCTCAATCAAAGATTAACGAAGGTGCACCAGCGTCAAAATCGGCTAAATTCTACCATCATGCCCCAAAACACCGACCCAACAAATAACTGTTCAAAATCATCAGATTCCAAAATGGGAGCAGTTAAATTACCCAAATTGCAGCTTAGGAAATTTTCTGGTGATCCTCATGACTGGATTCCGTTTTGGGAACAATACAAAAGTGTAGTTCACGAAAACCAATCGCTAACCACCGTGGATAAATTTAATTATCTTCAGTCAGCAGTAGGTGGACGAGCGGCTGAAACTATTGCAGGCTTAACTCCCACCAAAGCCTGCTATGAGAGTGCTATATCATTACTTAATGAGGAATACGGCAATACAGATAAAATTGTCGATGTGATGATGCAGCGTATGTTGTCTGTACAGCAGGTCTCTTCAAGAACAGACGTAATGGGACTGCGACGTATGTACAACCATATCACCTCATGTACACGATCTCTGACAGCGTTGGGAATTTCAGCTGATAATTATTTCATAATGTTAAAGGGCGTACTCCTGCGTTGCTTGCCGTATGAATTACGAGTCGATTTTCATCGTCATTGTATTGACCTTGGCGATAATTTTAATGAAAAGGCCGATAAAGATGCAGCGCTCGTGGCAACAAATGAAGATGACGCTGCAAGTACTTCATCTGTTGTCAGTGCAACCATCTCTTCTGCTCTTGGAGATAAAAACGTAAGGGGTCTCTTAAGGTTTTTGAAGAGAGAAGTGGAATCTTTGGAAAAGGCACATGAAGCTAAACCCAATTCTCATCGTATTCAATCTCACACACACGCTGCTAAATCGTTGAAAACACAAACTGCTGTCGGATTATTTACCACAAACACATCGGATAATATTTGCTTGTTTTGTAAAACCTCGGCACACGGCTCGAAGGAGTGTGACAGTAAACAAACTCTTACAGAACGAAAACATATATTGAAAAATGATGGAAGGTGTTTTAGGTGCTGCCGGCGGGGACATAATTCCAGAACGTGTAAAAATCACTATATTACATGTAAAAAATGTAATGGCAGACACGCCACAAGTATGTGTGACCCTGAATTTTGTAAGCTAAAGGCGGTGCAGAAATCGTCGGGGGAAAACGGTAGCAACTCCACTACAAACATACAGCCATTACAAAAAACTGTGAATTTGTACACAACAAACTCGTCAAAACGGATTAAAAATGTGTTTTTGCAGACTGCTTGTGTCTTTGCCTCTAACCCAAAGGATAACTTTAGCAGCAATTCATACATACGTATCATTATGGATGGCGGTAGTCAGTTGACGTACGTTAAATCCAGCGTAGCACGAAAGTTAAAATTGCCAGTGGTAGGTTCTTACAATTTATGTGTTTTCCCGTTTGGAAGTGAAAAAAGAGCGCCCAGCAAGATTTGCAATGTTGTGTTGGTGAAACTGCAGAGTCAGCACGACAGCGATAATAAGCCAACTGTATTGGAGGCAATCGAGATTCCCGAAATATGTGTAGACGTATTATCAGCTCCTAATGTATCCGACATACTCAATAAAAAACTTCAGCTAGCAGATGCAAGGTTGGCTGGTGTTCAACTTGAAGAGGGAATCAGTCTCTTAGTTGGTGCGGACACGTACTGGAACTTCGCTACTGGAGAACACGAGAGAATTACAGATAAACTGGTTGCCATTAATACTATTTTCGGCTGGACTCTGCAAGGGCCGTCAAATTCAACTGTTTTTCAATCAGCTGTGTCGCCTTGTCATACATCTTTAATTAGCACTTGTGCGTGTGACGAGGCTAAGAAAATCTGGGAATTGGAGATTTTGGGAATAAAGACCAGCAATAAATCTGAAGGTGAGAATATTTTTCAATTTGGTGATTTCGTAAAAAGAGTGGAAAATAGATTTATAGCTAGACTTCCCTGGAAAAACATGGAATGCGAGTTAGATAACAATCGAGATGGCGCATGTGCGAGATTGAATATGCTGGTACGAAAGTTGTCGCGACAGGCAGAAAATTTAACGGAGTATGATGTTGCGATGCAGGAGATGATAACCAACGGCCTAGCAGAAAGGGTATCAAACGATGACACAGTAGATCGTATCTACTACATGCCACATCGTCCCGTGTATCGTTTGGATAAGGCTACGTCACAAATGCGCATAGTTTTTGATGCGTCTGCCCACGCTTGCAATAAATTGTCCTTAAATGAACATCTCGAGGTTGGTGATAATTTATTACCGGACATATTAAAAATAATGTTAAACTTTCGCTGTGGAAAAATAGCATTAGTTGCCGATATAGAGAAGGCCTTCCTCCAGGTTATTTTGGATGAAGCTGATCGTAACAGCCATCGATTCTTTTGGTTCTCCAAGAAACTGAACTCTGATTCTCCGCTTCCGCCAATTCAAACCTACAGGATGACACGTGTTACCTTTGGTGTCAAGTCAAGCCCATTTTTACTGGGAGCTGCTATTAACGAACATCTGAAAAATGAAAAGAACCGTTTCCCCGAAGTGTGTACCCTACTTCAAGAAAGCTTTTACATGGACGATCTTGTAACAAGTGTAGATAGTGAGGAAATAGCACAGGATATATATCGCTATGCGAGCTTGATCATGAAGGAAATATCTATGGTACTTAGAAAGTGGAATACCAATAACGCCAATCTTCGAAATCAGTTTTCTGGAAAAGAGATGATGACAGACATCCAAAATGTCCTGGGAATTAAATGGTTTACTCTCACTGATGAGCTTGCAGTTAATTTGGAACCAGCGAAGACGCTTTTAGAGGGATATTTAGAAGGCACCAAACGAAACTTACTGAAGGTAATTGGCAAAATATATGATCCTTTAGGTGTGTTGGGTCCATTTACTGTACGGTTAAAATTGATTTTTCAAAATCTTTGGCGTATGAAAGTGGATTGGGATGAGCGTTTGCCAATCGAAATAATGAACCTTTGGAGCTCATGTTGTGAAGATCTTTTTAAGTTAAACGAAATGACAATCCCACGCTATGTTGGTGGTATTGAAGGAATTAGCAGGCAGCTCCATATTTTTGCCGACTCTAGCCTACAAGCGTTCGGAGCCGTGGCATACATCAGAGAGGTCAACATAAATGGTACAATATCGACACAATATCTTTGCTCGAAGAACAGAATCGCGCCCATAAAGGAAAAGGGAAGCAAGGAGATAACTCTTCCGAAGTTGGAACTAACTGCAGCCCTCATTGCTTCTCGTTTAGCGGACTATCTGCGCCAGAACTTTAAATTACGTATTCCTGAAGTTTGGCTCTGGAGCGATTCTAAAATAACCCTTTATTGGATTAAGGGAAACAAAAGTAAATGGAAGCCATATGTTCAGAATAGAGTTAGAGAAATTCGAAGTTTGACATCCGCTGCCTATTGGAGATATTGCCCAGGTACTGAAAATCCTGCCGATATGATTACAAGGGGTATCAATGCGAAAACATTGCTCAATTCTTCTTTATGGCTGCATGGACCAGATTGGCTCTCAGATGTTGAAGAGAACTGGCCTGGTAAGCATTTAAATATCGACGCGATGGAATCATATCCAGGTACCGCTTGTCTTCTAACTGCGAACGATACTGATGTAGAAATACAATCCAGCGAAAATGATTTAAAGCCTATAGTATCAGTCAAGGACTTCAGCTCTTGGAATAAGCTTTTGCGAACAACAGCATATGTTTTCCGCTATATCTCCTTACTTCGGGGCAATCCTAAACCATCAACGTATCTTAGTTCAACCGAAATTTATCGAGCAGAAAAATATTGGATCGAGATTGCTCAAATAGATCACTTTAAAAACGAAATTTCATCGCTTCGAAATGGAAAAGGTATTCCTTCTCATTCGAAATTAATAACTTTGAATCCCTTTCTAGACGAGGCTGGCCTTTTACGAGTTGGAGGACGTTTGCAATTACTAAATAATGTCGAAAGGGCTCACCCGATTATCCTGCCGAAATCGTCTCATCTTACTTCATTACTAGTAATGAACGTACACGAAAAAATGTTTCACGGGGGAAGCTCACTGGTCCTTTCCCGTATTCGACAGAAATTCTGGATCCCACAAGGAAGACAGCTGATTAGAACAATCATGCAAAAGTGTACAGTATGCAGAATTCTGAAGGGCAAACCTATGCAACAGCCTTTTGCTCCTCTTCCACGCGATAGATTCTTGCAATCGCGACCATTTGAAGTAACTGGCTTAGATTTTGCTGGACCGTTATACACGACGAATTCTGATGATGTGCGACGGAAGGTATACATCATGTTATTTACTTGCGCCTCTATTAGAGCCGTACACCTTGAGCTGACACCTGATTTAACAACTGAAAGCTGCTTATTAGGGTTCCGAAGATTCATGGCGCGCCGAGGAATTCCTCGAGTGGTGTACTCTGACAACGCAAAAACGTTCAAAAAGACATCCTTGGAATTACGGAAACTTGACAAATTCATTGATAATGAAAGGCTCCATGGTATTGTAAGCGATCTCGGCATTAATTGGAAGTTTATTGTGGAACGAGCCCCTTGGTGGGGAGGATTTTGGGAGAGACTCGTAGGTGTCGTAAAGTCAGCTTTGAAGGCTGTTATTCGAAGATCTTCACTTAATGACGATCAATTGCGGACATTACTTGTTGAGGTGGAAAGCGTCGTCAACGAAAGACCACTAACTTTTTTGGGCGAAGACCCTCATGAACTGTCACCGCTTACTCCGGCTCACTTTTTGCAATCTGCCGCACCAACCTCGTTACCCTTTCCTTATGACAATAAAGAAGAAAGGGATTTTTCCGGCCAAGACTTACGCTTTCAGTGGAAGCAACGACTTAGAGCACTTAACCAATTTCGAAGACGTTGGCACAATGAGTATTTACAGCAACTCCGTTCTGCTCATCATGTCATCAAGGGAAACTTCTCAACCGTTGCGAAACCAGGTGATTTGGTTTTAATGCATGATCCCGCATTGCCGAAATTTTTTTGGAAAATGGCTATAATCGAAGAGGTATATCCGGGTCGTGATGGAAAAATTCGCGCATGTCTAATTCGTCTCTCCAATGGAACAAAACTAAAGCGGCCCGTCCAACGACTTTATCCTATTGAAATGAATTGATTTTCGGTGCCCGGAGAGTGTTAAAAGATTACTAGAAAACTACACTGGTAACTCAGTCTAATTAGAATTAATTTAAACATGTGTGTAGTTGAATATGTATTGTCTAGATGTATTGAAATGTATTTTGATAGAGCAGAGTAAGTTTGAGTTTCAATCTAGAATTTGTAGAGTACGGTTGCTACCAATTAAACTTATGTAGAGTAAATGCGTTGAAATAAATTATAATTAAAGTCAATTTAAAGGGAACCGGTGTTTTTATTAACGAAACAATTAACACTCGAACAGTGGTATACGGCCTACCCGACCGCAAGTATGCAGGGTGTCCGAGCCTAATATGACCATATTTTGCCAAATTATTCCTCTCTTCCAGGCAAGTAGAAAATTGTATGGCTAGAGCGGGGGGGGGGGGGGAATGTCACGCCATCTTAACAAACATTGACCAGGTACACCCACAAAAGATTTGATTTTTATATTTCATCTTATTCATTTTTCGAACACCCTGTAAATGCGCATAGATAAAATAATAAATCAACCTTTAAATTGCATACACAATTGCTTTATTCTCTCTTCTTTTGCAGATAGATATACAGATACCCGAGACCATGGCATGTTCTGCGGGGAAGCGGAACAACCACAAACTTTCATTAGTGAAACGAGTTATGTCAAAGTAATGTTCCACACTGACAACTTCCTGGATCAGGTAAGTTCTTTACATGTTCAGCATCACCAAATAATGCCATCAAACATAATTAAATGTAATTACATTTCCGGACATCAAAGCGACGCTTTACCTTGCAAATGTCCTTTGCATAACATTCGAGTTGATGGTTCTATGTGTGTCAACAACTATCTCGGCGCCATGGATAGTTGCGGGGACGTTATGATAAAAAAAAATTTATGACTTTTCATTATCTTTTAGTATGGTGAATGAATCCTGTAGAACGCTTTTGTGTTTGAAACAAAACGAAATTTCATGTAATTATTGCTCGTCATTACAGAGTCAACGTGGAGGGAAAATATAGCGTAAACTTACAAAATAAATTATATAAAATGTTAGGTTTTACGGAATTAGATTTATAATGATAATCACAAAAAATACAGGATATAAAAATTCTTGATATTATCTTAAATGGCAGTAATTACCAATTGAGACATATAAAAAAAGTCGGTTCTGGTTATGTAAACTAATTTATTTTTCATTTACTTATGTAAACTGAAAATGGTAGGGAATGTACATAAATAGCCTCGAAATTATTTTTACATACATATGAATTCCTTCTCACATATGAAATATGCTTCGCACAGTTTTTAACTAATAAAGGCATAGATAGGAACAATAAACTATCTTTTGGCCGCTAGACTGAGAGTTTCGATTGCTAAATAATGGTAGAGTCGCAAATTAATGCAGAGGTAAAGTAACTAGTTCATGTGTCCAATTCAAAGCTAAAACCGAATACTGAAAGTCAAAATTATATCTAAAGCACAAAGCAGAGTCCACATTCTTGTCTTCTTCGAAAAGGTTGCCAAGATTCCATTATATATAGGGTGTCCCAGACTAATATGACTATATTTTGCCAAATGAATCCTCTCGTCGTCCAGGCTGGGGGGGGGGGGCAAAATGTCACCTTGTTGAGTTGCAGGGTGATTCTCTTTTTTCATTAAACACCCTATATATTCAAAAGTACACCCTGTACGGTCTATTGTAAGACGGAATTGTATGCAGAACTTCATGACCTTTCACACGACTACTCCTGTAATTCTCCCAACAACAGAGTTATGAAGCTTCAAATTTAAAATTGTGGTTTTTTGTAAATACCCCCACTAAGATATACTTTTTTTTTTACAAAATTTCGAAAGCCCAGAGTCTTCTCTTTAATTTAACCTACGACACCCTATGTACTAACTGTAGCCGTTAAAAAGTTATTAGCTCTTAACCTGTTCAGGTTATATCAAAATTAAATGACATTTTTATAAAATTACGTGTTTTGACGTGTTTTCAATCACTAAGGTAAAAAATTATCTGTGACGTGAATAGGTTAAGAGCTAATACCTCCTTAACCGTCACAGATACAACATAAATGTACTAGGTTAAATTTAAAGAGGAGACTGTGGGCTTTCGAAATTTTGTAAAAAAGGTGTAAGTTAGTCCGGGTATTTAAAAAAAAACCGAAAAATTAAAAAAAAAACCGAAATTTTAAATTTGAAGCATCATAACTCTATGGTGGGGAGGGTTACGGGGGTAGTTGAGCATTCGCTTGAAAGGTCGTGAAGTTCTGCATACAATTCTGCCTTAAAATAGACCATACAGGGTGTAATTTTGCATATGTAAAAAAGTGAATATTTTAGTAATTTTTCGACCCAGCGATCAGAGAGGTCTCATCAGTGTGGTTATCTCTGATCGCCTACCACAGAAGTTCGATGATAGAGGACACGCAATTGCCCATGTATATTCTTTTTAACAAAAGCAAGTGTGAATTATATGGTAGCAAGATTTGTCATTGCAATTTCCAAATTAGGTGATTATTCCCCTTGTTGCGGTATGGCACTTGGATAACCCAAGTAAAACTTTAAGCTGGAAGTTTTTCGTCTTTATTACACTGAAATTCATTAAAATAAAGTGTGTTTTTCCCCAATAATGTTACAAAATGCATTGAAATGCAGAAAAAATATAGAACTTTTCGACCCAGCGACCTCTATCATCGAACTTCTATGGTAAACGATCAGAGATAACCACACTGATGAGACCTCTCTAATCGCTGGGTCGAAAGTTCGATATTGTTTTCTGCATCCAATGCACTTTGTAAATTCATTGGAGATAAAAGCATATTTTTTTCAATGAATTTTAGTCTAATAAAGACCTTAAAATTTTACATACAATTATTTACTTGGCTGGATGAGAGGAATCATTTGGCAAAATACAGTCATATTAGTAACACCCTGTATATCAGCCGCTTTAGGTGGATGATGAGGTGAGAAAACTTTGGAAATTCAAGAGGTTTGTCCCAATACGATGTTTAGCTGGCCAGATAGCCTTTGATAACCCCCTTTTTCGGTTCGGACTTTTATCGTACGAACATTGATAAAACTATATCTGAGCAGCCCACAGGCATTGACTCTTATCTATAGTTTACAACGAGAAGAGCAGCCAGTAGGCATTAACTTTTATATACGATTCAAGCGGCTATTAGGGTACGACCCAGCGGGAAACGGAAGCCTTCCAGATGCATTCCGAAAACATTTGATGAAAGGTATGGAAGCAATACGCTTTGATACCCAATTAATTTCTTTTAATGCAATGATTCCCCACGACGGGGCTATTCATTTGCACACCTTACCCCTGTATGACCTATAATGTGAAAGGAAGCCTTCCTTGTTAATTTTTTGGAAGGTGAGAAGAAGTCTTCTTTATTAATTCTTTGGAAGATGAGAAGAAGCATTCCCTTTCAATTCTGTGAAAACACTCATTCCGCTATCTCAGGAAAGTGTACGGAACCATAATGCAGAAATTTTACGGTAGGTTGGATAAACCATTCAATTTATATCCCAAGAAAGGTGAAGGGAAGCATTCGTTCTGCTGTCACTGATGAGTAAAGGGTAGAATCCTTCCTGCTTTATTAGAAATGCGTGGAAAATAAACGCGTCTTCACTTATTCGTATCTCATACTTAACTGTAGGCAATCTACTTCTTCTTCTAAAATAATGCACAAATTAAAATATTTTTCATTTACGCACTTTTCGTTCCTTCATTATTCTTCGCAAAACAATGAAACTGTATGATGCATTTCGACCTGAATGCACTCCCATTGGAAATATAGTCGCACAAATTTCTATCTCTTGTCGATAACAACACGAATGAATATATCTATTCATTACCTCTGCCTTCTCTAAACATTCCCTGAAAGAGGTATATAACATGGTCAAAAATACGACGCATTAATACATTACGCCTGCATTCTTAAATCGGGTCAACGTAAGGTATGTTCATGTACTGATTACTAATGCATTACAGGTAATATTGACAGTAAACTTTATCTAAGTCAGGCATTCCCATTTTCCCGCTGGTATTTCATGTATACGAGTATGTCAGCACTTCACGAATTGTAGTCAGATAGTGTAACTGTTTGCACTTAATGACATTTTACATGGTGTGTGTGTGTGTGTGTTTGCGCGTGCGTGTGTGTGTGTGGGTGGCTGTCTCGCAAGTTTGGACACGATCTCTCCCGTCACCACTTATATACCTCCCCTAGCATTCGGTTATGTCGGTTGGTATTACACTATCGGCCTAAAGGCTTGTAGCATTGCATGAAGTGGCTAAAAATTTCAGACACGTCATGTAAAAAGTCATTAAGCATAAACTGTTACACTATCTGCCTACATTGCATGAAGTGCCTAGACTTTTCGAGAAGTGCTGAGTTACATTAAGTGTCTACGGCGTATATAAATATTGAGGGCAGCTAATCAGCAGAACTCTCTAATGCAAAAGACGGCTTGTTGCTATTATGTGAAGCGAAAATCAACTACTTCTGTTTATTCAATATACATACTTAGGTTTTTATACAAATTTATAATTAATCAATAATTGTTAAATGTGCTCACATAAAGGTGTAATATGCCTGGCCTTGCATTCTCAATACAATTTTACATTCTTTATTACCAATGCGTGACCCATAGCTTAACATCGCTGACCGCACTTGCATGGGTCGAATATGATGCATTGCACTCTTTTCTTTAGGGTATTGCAAGTTGTTGCACCCATCAGAAATTCATGACCCATATCAATGTTGGTTTACGAAATTAGTACGTTGCATTTTACAAGCCACTGAAGAGGAAAATAGGGCAATGCCTCTCAGAACTAACACAAGAGCATCTAGCCAATAACAGATAGAATAAAGTCCAGTGCAATCGATGTAACCTCAAAATAAGTTAGTCGTCATTAAATTAAGCTTAAATTTCTCTGCAGAATCCAGTTCCCCACATAAACCATTAAGGGAAAATCACAACTGTGATTACCGTAAATTAGGGTAGTAAGCTTTACTAAACTTAGATTGTTTCAATAAAAGCACTAAAGCACTCTGTGTAAATTTCGAGCAGAATTTTTAAGTAATTTCTATTTGAATAGATAGTGTACATGGAAAGATAAACCATCCCACATGTGGACTTAATCTAGAAAAATCGCATTATTTATAAGCAATCCATGAGTTTTTTGGGCTCTTAAAGCGATCGATCGATTACGTAATAATTTATTTGCCCTAAAACTTTTAGCGAAACCTGTTTGGAAATATTTGTTCGAAATTGAGGCAACTGAATGCTTGTGCAACCAGAGATAAGATGACACCAAAACTCAGGTTGCTGGAATCTTAGAAAAAAATGTCAGCGGTCCATCTTTGATTATGTTTTCAAGAAAATATATTACTCTTTTTTTTTTAACAACCTAAAGGAAATCAGAAGTCGCATGATGTTTCTGGGAGCATCTGAAATGTAAAAAGGCAAGCTGTGGATTATTTGCGGATGATGTATAATGACCTTGGGAACTGGATTAGCGTCATTTGGGTGTTGACTGTGGTGAGAGTGTCTAGTGATTTGAGTCGGAAGCTCAATTCTTGGCATGTTTATGTGAATAGGGGACTTAAGATGAATTCTGGTCACTCCTGGGGGGTGACTAGCGATAATAACGCCACCCAACCGCAATCTGATACGATGTGAATTGTGAATTCAATAAATTACTGACCACCCACACATAACACTTGCTTGGTTTGGTTAACATAAATTCAATTTTAAACTTTATTTCAATCGAGGTACCTCAATTATTTCATAAGAACCAAGAACCTTCTATTGCGGAGTATTGAGCGCTTATCCGTCTTACTCTACCTTTTGTGATTCTTAAACGCATGACGCCCTCGGGTGTTTTTAGTCGATCAGCTCAATGTAAATTTACCCCCTATAGTGGATACCTTTAGACGTAATTTTAAATGTGTTATTATCAAAGCCTGCTTTAAATAAATTTGCTAAGTAAAGAAATTTCGTAATAGGTGCTTATAGTATAGTCTCTAAATAATTACATCAATGGTATAAAATTTACTTCAGTCTTTACATCTGATGTTTCATATTTTCCGTCGAGAGATTATTCGTGATCATGCAGCAGTAGCAAAAGAAAAAACAAACGCTTCCCTCTCTGGTATACTCATCAATTTATTAAAGTTGTTAATATAAAGGAAAAATATCGTTTGGTAAATACCTGAGAATCTATAAAACTTTTTCATATGTTAGAAAATTATCTAAAACATTAATCTCAGAATGCTTTTTCTGAATATTTCGTGTCGGTTTTTTTCTGACAGGAAATCCAACTTTGATTTAGCATCCATTCAAAATTTCAAAAACTCACCTAATATTAGATTAAACTTTGTTTCATCAGAAGCGGTGCATGATATACTAGATAAACTAAATTAATAAAATAACGACCTATTGCAATCACTTTGATTCTTTCGAAGGTTTTTGAGTTTATCATTAATTCCAAATTAATAAAATATCTAGAAACTAAGCAATTCACCAACGATCGCTAATACAGCTTCCAGACTGGGAACTCATCTGGAGACTTGCTGACGACTTTTTTTACGGAAAGTTAGAACCGTAGTCTCCATAATTTTGGTGAATTCAAATTCGTTGCTTTGGATATTTCAAAGGCCTTTGATAGAGTCTGGTATCCTGCTCTTTTAGCCAAACTTAAAGCACTTGATCTTTCCCCTCCTCTTCTATCATGGATTGAAAGTTTTCTATCTGATCGCCTAACGTGCTGTATTAGATGACGTTATGTCTGAACCTCACTTCATAAATGCCGGTGTGCCCCAGGGTCCTGTCATCTCTCCGTATCTCTTGCTAGTTTTCATTAATTATCTGCTTTCCTTTACTTTCAATCCCATCCTTAGCTTTGCCGATGACAGTACCCTTGATTTCGCTTACTCCTTTGATAGTCTTGTGGACTCCAGAGGAAATGCCGCATGTCTCAATTGAGATTGCATTACTATATCATTGAATAGCAATCTTCATATGGTCTTCGCTTGGGGTAAAGCGAATCGCATCGAATTCATTACATCTAAGAGCGAAAGCTGTTTCATCTCTTTAAAACAAGATCACAATTTAAACACTCCCGTTCTATTTGATGGAGTTTTAATTTCAGACTCACCATCACTTAGCATTCTTAGCATTAACATTTTCAGTAAGTTAAGCTGGATAGACTACATCTTCCCCGTTGCCAATGAAGCATACAAATGTCATGAATCTAGCGCTCCTCTACAAGTCCTATATCAGACCTAGAATAGAATACAATACACACATTTGGGCTGGGGCTGGCCGTTCAGCCTTAGCTTCATCGAAGATTGTGAAAAAGAGAGCCTTTAAGCTCACTGGCGATTTTGCAATAACTTTTTATATCGACTCACTCAAGTACCGCCGAAATGTTGGATGTCTCTCGCTCCTTTATCGCTACGCAAAGCCAATGTTCCGATGAAATATCTAGTATGATCCCTTGTGGATTAATTCGTGCATGCAATACTCGTGCTAAAAGCCACCGCATCATCTCACCCTTCAAAATACTTTCGGCCATACAGTAAATATCCGAGATGCTTTCTCATGCGGAACTGTGCGAATGTAGAATAGTACCATCTTTTGATTTTCCTCAGGTATACAACCGAAGGTTCAAGGAACACATCGGCACCTCCACTAATTTCCTCATATCCCATAATCCTTTCCCTATCTTCCGCTTACCATTCTGTGCTTTGCATTATAGGGTATCCGTTGAGCTTGGCTTAATAACAATATTAAAATAAAATTCAATAAAAATCCAGGGCTTGATGGAATTTCTAAAATTGTATATAAAAGGTGCTGTAGTAGCTTAGCAAAACCTCTAAGTATTAAATTTTATTTATCAATCACGCATATAGTATTTCTACCAAAACTAAAACGCGGATTTGGAATTCCAATATTTACATCAGGTGATTCTAAATTAGTTACAAATTACCGTCCAGTATCTATTTCTATAATGCGTTGGCTTTAGTCTTTGAAAGACTTGTGTACAAGCCGCTTTTTCATCAAACTTTAATTTATATATGTTGTCAGCAACAAGGCTTGTTTCATTCTACAGTCACTAACTTAGTTCTGTTTACCGACAGCTTGGCCTCTGATCTTCTTAACAAGCAAGTGGATCTCATTCATACTAACTTTCGAAGGCGGTTAATAGAATTTTTCAACAGCAATGTATGAAGGTGATAAACATTGATACTGTTCCTTAGTTTCTGTCCTATGTAGAGGAAATAAGCAGTGTCGTGGTTTT
Organism: Dioctria rufipes; assembly: GCA_963924295.1. Taxonomy (NCBI): domain Eukaryota; kingdom Metazoa; phylum Arthropoda; class Insecta; order Diptera; family Asilidae; genus Dioctria; species Dioctria rufipes. The sequence continues at coordinate 53,363,063 of OZ002740.1, forward strand.
TAATGACTCCCAATCAAACCCTTTCGCACAAATCCCTCAAACAACTTACTTACTAAAAGATATTACATCTCCTTCTTTATGCTCACGGTCAAGACGTTACATTTTTTAGGATAATTTATGATAAAATGCCTACAAAATATTATTGTTAAGCTTGAAAGTTGGTGTAAGGAAAATTATCTTGACCTCAATATCGATAAACGTAAATCTGTAACATTTTCTAGAAATCGTGATACAATCATCTTCAACTACAAAATTATAAAAAATTAATAATATGTCGAGTTTACGAGTAAATGAAATTAAGGATCTACTTTTGATTACAAACTAATTTTCGCTTCCGTTGTAAAGCTTATTACTACTAAAGTGCATGCTTTCTTTTGCCTTTTTATATCACTATTGAGAAGCACTCTTGAATATGCTTATCAAATTTGGAGTCCTTATTATTCATGCTACAATAATTAAAGTTGAATCTGTCCAGGGAAAGTTCATCAGGATCATGTTGTTTAACTTAAATATCTATGCGATGGAGTATACTCAGAGATTGTCTCTTTTTAAGCTTGCCATCTTTAGAACACCGCTGCATGTATCTGCCTGGACTGTTTATTTTTGTATAAACTGCTTAATGGCTACGTGCTTTGTCCCGATTTACTTTTCAAATCTCAACGAGATACAAAAGACTTAATGTTCCATTTAGAATCCCTTTCTGTAAAACCATACTACGAGTAAAATTACTTTTAATAAGAATGCAGAAAGTCTTTAAATGTAAGCCAAGCAATGCTGATGTCTTTAGTTCTAACCAGAGCTGGGCAATACTTAAGTAAAAAAAGACTTAAGTACTACTTAAAGTACATTTGTGTCACTTAAGACTTAATACTCAATACTTTTGAAATGCCCCTACGTAGTACTTGAACATAAGTACCTGTTTCTAATTACTTGTACTTAAGACATAGTTTTGTACTTAAGTACCAAGATTTTTATTTAGGTATTTTTGAGTCTATTAAATACTAACAAATATCTAACTCTTCGTAGAAAATCAAACACAATCTCTAGCGCAACTGCTTTTTGTGTTGAGTTTTAAAGCACGCAAAGAACAGGCAAGCTGCCGTACTTACGCGTTCAGGTAGAACCTTAGACAAACTAATACCATACAAACAAGACCGCGCAAGTAGAACAAAATCCAGTAACGTCTCGCTCGAATATAGAATCGACGATGCCTCGACTTGATGACATAACCACTGACATGTATAATATAGACTGAGACTCACTACGTTCATAGAAATATATTGCGGAAAGTGGGCTCACTTCTATACTGCTGACCCTTTCGGTCTAAGCACCAAGTACCAACTGAGAGAGAACTGAAAACAATAAATAAATTAGTGGATTCGTCGAAATACATGATTTTAAATTAATCATTTAGGGTTATTACTGATAAAAACTATTTTACCAAAGACAATATATTCATTAGATACGCAGAAGAAATTCTAAATGTTTTATTAAAATCACTTTCGAGCTGCGTGTTCAGTTTTTCAATTTCCCGTAAATGATTTTTTCAATGTTGGCAACGACGTAAGAACTCTTTCTGACACAAGCATATTATATATGTCAGTGGACATAACCAAGTGTAAGCAAGCACTGCCTCGCTTTTGTCTTACAAATTTTTTCCTTAGAATTATTATGCATTATTGGAGGCGATAATAGGTGCTTGGGCGAACCTCTAATAGTTTTTATAAGTGTAGTAGTGAGAGGTGAAAGTTTTACTCTACTTGCAGCGTTGAAAACTATAAAAAACTATAAATAGTATCCACTGGTTACTATACATATTATAGTTTTCCAAAGGTATTTATTAATTAAAATCTATTAATTGAACTCGATAAACTTCATTATATTACTGCCAACGTACAAAGATTCTAAAAAAATACTTAAAGAAGTACTTCAAAAAGTACTCAGTACTTTTTATAGACTTAGTACTTAGTTACAATACTTTTCATACATGCGGTACTTGTACTTAACCTGAAGTACTCAGGCCTTTGGTACTTGCACTTGTACGTAAGTACTTTTTCTTTGGTACTTGCCCAGGTCTGGTTCTAGCCTCCTGACATTTACAAGATCACCTATAACGGAGATAAAACAACTTCCATAACTAATTAATTCCTATAAAATATTGGCGGTGTTTCTAATTAATATTTATCGTTTCCTTTGGCTTTCTTTGTTTTTATATTAAATTTATACAACTCTCTCATTTCATTTCCTTATTAATTTTTTGTTATTTGTATTTTTTGTAGTTCTACATTTTTAATTTAGCTTTTTCAATTTTTATATTTTTGTTTTGCATTTATTTTTTTGCTATTTTCTATTTGGTATGATGGTTTTTTTTTTTTAGTTATTTACAACTTTAGTTCAGTTTATTTCACTTTTTTATATTTCTGTTTATTATATTATTTTTTGGTTTTGGTTTTCATTATGTTGTTTAAGTTTATTTTTCAATTTTTCTCCTTTTTATATTATTCTAAGGTATTATGTGATTGGATTCTGTCTGTTTAATAACTTCTTAACTGCTCAAATAAATAAATAAATTATTCGTAGTGCTTACATTGGTTTTCTTTTATAAGTTGTGGGCTCTATATGCATTACCAGCCCGCAAAAAAATTCTTGGACTTGCATAAAGTCTCTGTTGCTGTTCGCTTGGAAGATATATAAGCATATATCCCTATGCCAAGTGCTCCTTTTTAAACTACACATTTTTCCGTATATATGCATTTTGTTTGTTAAATAAAGAACTAGAGCTTTCGTTATATTGAGTTCAGCTAATGAATCTAAATATAAAAATTTTTTTCACCGAAACTACACGAGTTCATTTCTGGAATTTTTCTTTAAAAATTGCAATTCACTGGAATTTCTTTGAAATACACATCTGAAGCAAAAACCCATTGTTTAAAACACTACAAAATTGTTTGTGAAGTATTTCTTTTTCTTTGATTTTACTCTTAAAAATCTTTTGAAAGGTAAAAAATTTCAAAGCTCCGCAAATTTCTTTTATAAACTATCCGTCTTGCGAGTTTTGCGCATTTTACAGTATCTACTACAAGTATACCTCAGCTCAGCTATAAACCCTTCCTTTTTTGGTATTTTTTTTTTGTACGTGTCTTTATCTCTTCATACAGGCGACGATGAAATAGAACCCCTATTTTAGGACGAGACTATAAGGGAAAGGCGTCCTCCTCCATAGCTTTAATCCTTAGATTTAGTTTCGTGTATTTATATGTATGAGTGTTTTAAGCATGCCGTATGTATACTATACAAATGTAAAAAGCGATTTTTCCTCGTATATCATTTATTTTTTGCACCATTTTCATGACTTGAGAAAAGTCGAATAAAATCTAGCAAATTGTCGCCAATAAATTTCGATCTAAAATTTTCTTTTCGTGAACATATTTCGATTTCGACAGATTTCGGCAGAATAACAGCAATGGTGGTATATAACCGAAGAGCAGAGGTTATCCAAGGGTATGTATAAATCAAAGTGCACTTAAAGTGCTAAAGTTTTGATCAGCACACAAATATATTCACCATATTTAGCTGAGCAAACTGCTATAAGAACTTAGACTCCACTCAGGATTAACTGGATTCATACATTTTTAATTTGACTTATCATTATCGGCTTACATACACATGTGTACATACTATCACAATACACACAACCTCCAAAAATTTTGATTTCAGGTCATACTGTGAACGGGAATTTCGATCCACGAGCATTAAACTGCCAACATAAACTTCACACTAGGCAACCATACATAAAATTTTATCTCAAGAATAAAGAGTTTGCAGTTGATGGTCAACGATGAGTCCATTTCTGATATTACGTTATAACTCCTTGGAGAGATCTGTGCTATCCTAATCTTAATGCAAACCATATATAGCGTTGCCCTCCTGTCCAGAGGATAAATCAAATTTCAAGAACTTTTGGCACGGTCTAAAAAGTTTTTTCGGAATTTGACAGTGCAAAAAGTAAACAGGACAGCAGTTCCATCCTTCACTAATTTATTGCAATCAACCGGGGAGCTTTATATAGGATTTTATTTTATTGATTAAAGCTTACTGCTCTTGCCGAGACGTTTCGAATCTTTATCTGCTTAACCCCCATATTATGAAGTTTTCGTATATATTTAACCCGATTCTGCAAAGAGGATTGAAAATAACCATCCGATGAAAATTCATGAGTTCTGATGAGTAGTTTGGGTACTACAGATTAGGGTAGGTATGAGAATGCTTAGAGACATTTTTGTTGTTGCCATTTATTCCATGAAAAAACCTTTTGACTTTAGGGATTCTTTAGGGATATATTCATACATAAATATATCGTCTTTTATTTTATTTGCACAAACCCACATAAATCTAAAAAAAATGTTTGACAGTAATAGTTATGGTGTTTAGTCAAAAGTACATATTTCCAATAATGAAGTTTTGGAGGTATGTATATAAAAGTATTTGAAAAAAAATTATATGTCGTTCTGTACTAACTAGATAACTGCACCCCTTTTCAAAATGATTAAAATAATGGGTACAAAATGCATAGCACCAAAAACAAAACAGAATATTACTTCAGTTAATTGCGCTCAACTCCGTAAGTAGCCCAAAGTAAGTTTTTGTATATACTGTTGAGTAAACACCATAAATATATGAATGTATGTAATTATAGAAGGGTATGTACCTACATACAAAGAGAGTAGCCTCAATAAAACCTTTGGGCTGAGTACGGAAATTTTCGGTCATCAAAGCAATTGAAAGGAAATTAATTATAATTTCTAGGGCTTATCTGCAACTGGTTCCAATATCCGTAGCAGCTTCGAGGCTGCTTATTGTGAATTATGTAAATCTCGTTACCGGAATGGATAACAGATTAGAACCTGAACTGTATCGAGTAGAGACAAACTTTAATGATATTTCAAATAATTTGTTTGTTTCAAGCTTAGAATTTAGAGACAACAAGAAGTGTTGATACCTGTAAAATGTGTGTGTATGAGTGTGGATTTTTTCAGGGTATCGTGAAGTAGATCAGAATTATATTGAAGAAAGAGCTATCAAACTAAATTTCCTAATTTGCAACAATTTGAATCTGGTGAAAATATACTTGGGAAATCATTTTTTAGGCAAGAATAGTTATAAATATTATTTTGTGTACTTTGAACACGTTTTTATATTAAATTAAATTGAAATTAATAACAAAAACGATCAAATATTTGTTTACGTTTGTGACAGCTGAGAAACTCCTTGGGTATTTTGGAGCAGTGGCGGCGACTAAGGGCACGCCTAAAAGCATTTTAGGTGGGAGCAACTGCAGTATTTTTAACCATATATCTTTTTTCCCCGATTTCTAGATTGGTTTCATTACAGCGGCAACAGATACTAACCCAACCGGAATTTGACAACGCCAAATTTGGCTTATCACACTTCCTGTACTCTCTATATTCTAAGGTTTGAAGTCACAAGTGAAAGATTTATTTTGTCTTGCACATGTGCGTATTGATTGGATTACGTTTTATGTGATTACCTTTCGTCTTACAGTGGATCCACCTGCATCTAAAGTTGGCAAAAACTATTTTAATTCTGATTTCTTTAGATAATGAAAACAAACATAATTATATCAAATAGAAATTATTTTTTTTTCTCTCGTACTAACTTGCAGTGTGGTTCCTCTATGCGTAGTGTGGACAATGTCAAAAATGTCAAGTTGGTCGCACGTTCATTCTCCAAGCAGAAATTGGTTAACCTTTGAAAGATATAAACGATTGCCGCATATTTATTATTCTTTTAGAATTAAGAAAGATGTGTACATCGAATATGATGATAATTCTACTAAATATATATTAATCTGATTAACTTTTCTCAATTTAAATTGCTAATGTGATTATCACCATAGATGGCACAAGAACTAGATGTCGCATGTACTACCAAAAAGTATGCAAAATTTATATGGCTGAGTAGTCCATTCCGGAATGGACCACAACATTTGAATTGATGTATACGTCGAGTGGTTCATATTTTTTCGTATCTGAAGTATTGAGGAAGTCGATCAAATGTATACAAAACTGCTATTATAAAAACACTTGCTTTCAGAACGCTCTAAAACATGTTATGGTCCATTCCAGAATGCACTACCCATTTTACAATTTGTATACTATGCTCTAGTATGCTATGTGATATCTAGTTCTTGTGCCATCTATGTTATAACTAAGTTCCGATATATACTTTTACATACATATATTCCTATGTTTATTATTCTTAGTCATTATTCTCATCTTCACTAAATTATGTCGGTCATTTTTACTCATAATCTATTTCTTAAATAACTATGTAGACAAGAGATTATTGTCTAAAGTGTCGACATCACATAGACTACGTCGCACAACACTGCTTACTTGAAAAAAATTAATTTAACGCGGAATGTAGACCGATTTCAGCTCTGCGGCCATGTTCAGTACACTAAAAATTTGTGTTACTAATAAAGTTTAATGCAATGATTTGTATATTCGGAGAGTGATGAAGGTCTGTTTGGTCGTTGAATCATGAAGAATTTGAATTGAATAGAACTTGAGACATTTCGAGTGATTCTAGCACATTTAATTTTCTACCTTTGACACTAATATACGAAATTACTGGTTTTAGCCTGGGGATTGCACGAGGAATTATAGCAAGCGTGCAAGCCTCCCTCCAACGTCTTTTTAAATTTGACAGCGAAAGGCAGTTACCTTGATGTCTTATCACCTTGCATGTATGTAAGTTCGATTAAGATATTGAGACGTAAAGTCCTGTGTATATTGGCAATTATAGCAATAAAGGAAGTAGTAGGATGGAAAAAATAGAAGAAAAAAGGAAGAGGTAGTTGTTGGTAAATACCGTAATGTACACGTTCCCAGAAACAATCATTTTAGCTAAACAAATTTATTAATTTAAAAAGCTCCGCTCTAGAATATATTTTTCCCTCCATCTGAATAATGTCAAATTACTCACCTGAGCTGGTATGATTTTTCAGCATGCAAGTTAGCTGAAACCTAGGTTCCGCATGGAAGTATGGATTAAATGAACAAGAGGTATGGCAGTACAGCTTGCATGCATGCTCTACTTCCTCGTGTGACTCCCAAGTAAGTCAGGAAGTAAGTCAGGAATGTGTTTATTTTCTAATAGATGATTAGCATAGTTCAATTTGAAATTATTATTTCTTAGAGAACTGATAAGCTAATTTATCCTATTTTGAAAAATCGTACTATTTTCCCAATGTATACTCCTTGGCATGTTGCTCGTTTTAAGAAATAAGTCCCATTTTTATTCACTACATTGGTTATAAATAAAAAGATTACGTTTGGACTTTTACCGGGTTAAACTTAATTTTGTTCAAGAAAGAATTTTTTTGGGGATTCTTCGGTATATAGCAAAAGCTAAAAAATGTTCTAATTTGTTATTTCATCACACAACCCATTGGTTATATCCGTAAAACTTGGCAATAAGCTATATTAAGATTTTTTAACTTTTTAAAACCTACGTATATATCAAGTTTTTTTAGTTTCTTAGCTATCCTATCCGATATTTCTCCGCAATAGTTATAGTGATAAGGCCAAGTTCTTTCAGTCAATACAATTCTGCTGAGACAAGTAACTTCTTTCTTAATTTTAGGTTTAAAATTCAATTTATGAAATCATTATTGAAACCGTTATTATTTGCAAAGATCTTATTTTTTGGATTTCTTTTTTTTTCTCCGTTTTTATCAATTGGGATAAATACTGCTCTGTGTACCAAATCATTAAATGCTAAGGGTTTATATTTGAAGTGTGTGAACGAATTTTTGTGTATGAATATAGGGACATGTAAACAGAGATGCAACCATTTGTTACAAAGCGCGAAAAATCACCACCTTCGGCACACAAAATATAATACATATACACACAATGACCTCTCCTTTAGTTTCTTGGTCGTAGGTTAAAGTAAACACAAACCAAACACTGGATCAAATGACATGTAATGTGACATAGTAAGAGAAAACCAAGTATTATATACTTAGAAAATAGAGACAACAAAGCTGCTTTATAAATCTGCATAGAACTCTTCTTATGCTCTAATGAAAAGTTTTATAACTGAGGAATACATAAAAAAGAATAGCCCCAACGACACTAACATAAAAAGCACTCACCTCAAATGAATGCACTTACACTACCTGTGTACTTTCATGGCTAAGCTTTCCCTGAATCTACCTTTCTAGACTAAGATCTATAACTTATATTATACTTATTTCACCTTTCTCACCTTCTAGTTGGCATTAGTACAGCATTTCTTAAGCACATCTAAAATCACCATTGAAATTCAGCAGCGTATACAGAGGGCGACCTTCCAGTTACAGCACTATTCAAAAAGTTTCTAAGTCTAAGGCAAAAAGCCGCTTTCACCACCTTGTAGTATGCGAAGGACATTTTGGATGACTTTAATTAAGAAAGTGGCGTCCTAGTTCTGTGCGGTGAACAATGAGCTTTACTGTCAAGATGAAAAATTTGAAAGGTTTGAAAAAGGCAAGAGTTTTTAGTTGGCATTTTCGCCATAAAAAAAAAAAACAAAGAAAAATTCCAGTAAATTTCATCCGAAATATCCACATTCGTGTTCAAGTTTACTTGGAGTTTGTACACGAGAGCCAGCTTATTTCCGAAGAAATTCGCTTTTCATTAAGAAAAATGTAGACTCATTAAGATGAGTAATGGTATATTTTTAGTCTTTTGCAAAACAAGGAAAACTATACGAAAAACACCATAAACTTAGTTTGGACTGCGTATTTATGTGAGCGTGTAACAGTGGCTCGGTTGTTTTAATTGTAAGTAGAGCTCCTGGTAAGTGCTTTATTTATTAAACTTCTGTCGACGGATTCGAAACAGCTGTTAATTTTACGAGATGTTGAAAAACTATAATTGAGTTTATTACAAATACTTCGAAAAAAGTGGAGTGTCACTTGAAAGAATTTCGGCAATAAATTACAGCTACACAAAGTTTATAGAAGGCAGTTACGTCTTTAATTAAGTGAGTGCAGAGGCAGAATCCTCGAGATTGTTCTTGTGGTAAGGTTAGAGTTTACTAAAACCAAAAGTTTCAAATTGCTAAACTCTGAAGCAACACCATTACTTAGAAGTCTGTTGGTGTGGTGAAACCATCATATTTTGGCTGGATCTTGTGGAAACATCGGTGGTGGTAAGTCCCATATTAAGGGAACATAATTACCTGCTACAATCTCTCAAGGGACACAGCCATAGGCTAAGGAAAAGAAATCCCAACAGAAAATCATTTCACAATATCATTATTATTACCGAAACAAGAGAACTGTTATAACAGTGTGCTGGAAATTTAAAACCCTACTATCTTGATAGTAGTATGATGTTGTCTTTTTGTTACGTTTTGTGACAACTTCCGGAATTCCAAAAAATTTTTTTTTAAATGTTGCTAGTTTCTATATATAATTAAACATTTCTATATCACGGCCCATATGTATCATACTTTGTCTTCTGTATACCATGATATTCGTTCTGTTTAACGAATGAATAACCCTCTTATTCAGAGGAAGTAATAGCAACACTGTCATCGATTAGAAGACAGAAAAGTAGCACTCCTGCGGATCATTTTAATTCACCCGATGATTTCGCCGCTCATGTGCTTTATGATCGTTCTTCTAGTAGTTCTGCAGTTGGCATTTGCCAGGACGTGCTCTTACGAGTTCCGGTAGAAGATCAGTGAGTAGACAACTAAATTTCGTTTTAATTTTTAGGTTGATGCTTTTTTCAGCTGAACTTTTGCCAAATTCTCATTTTACATCGCTTAAATAGCTGTTTACATTTTCATTGCGAAGCGTTGATGGAAAAGCGTTTGATCTTAAAATAAAAACAAAAAATAAAAAACATTTTCTACTATTAGAGCTCCAATTATTTCTTCCTTTAAGTCGTTTTGGGAAAATCATTTTTCATAGATTAATTGCGACGTTTTAAAGAGAACTTGTTAGGTCAACAGTGTTCATGTGAGGATGAACATGGGAAAAGAATTATGAAATTCAGTAAATATGAGCTTTTGCAATCTTCCTCGACTCGAAGCTGACATGGGGATAGCACGTAGAGGAAAAAGTTAATGCGACTACAAGGGTCTTCGCTCAATGGATGTACACCTCGATCATTAGATCCATGCTTACATATGCCTCCTCTGTATGGTGGCCGACGACGCTTGTGGGGACTGCGATCCGGAAGCTGGCGGGCCGCAAAGGCTTACCTGCATGGGAATTACTGGCTCCATGCGGTCTACGGTTACTGCTGCTCTTGAGGTCCTACTTAATCTGCCACCCCTAGATCTTGTCATTCAGGCAGATACCAAGAGGGCTGTGTGCAGATTGCGCTAATGGGGATGTTCGGAGGACGGCTGGACTGACTCTCTTCATTGCTCTTTGGAGTATGGGCTGGTCTTGGAAAATCCTCAGGCCAGTATGCAGCGTGATGCGATGGTACCTGAGCTTCGTTTCGGGGGTCGTTTCTCTGTGAGTTTTCCTGTTAGGAAATCGTGGACTGAGGGAAGTGTCTTATCGAGCCTTCCTCGGTCCGCTCTAAAAATTTTCACCGACGGGGAATGTGAAGGACATTACTATCCTTTCGGATAGTCAGGGAGCCGGAATGGCTCTGAGTGCCCCTCGGATAACATCTAAGTTACTCGGGGATTGCAGGTCGTCTGTGGATAAGTTCTGCATCCACAGCAAGGTGCCCATTCAGTGGATTCTGGGTTACATGGGGATCATGGGGAATGAAAAGGCTGTCTCTGATTCTCCGTTCCTCGGACCGGAACTCGCTGTAGGCGTTGCCACCTCGAGTATCGGGTCTCTCATCAAAGCGGATGTTCATAGAAAGCATCGCTAGAGATGGGCGAACCTGAGTACTTACAGTTGTATAACACTGTTTCTTGATGGGCTCAATGGGAATATATCCAATTTTCTCATGGCTCATCTAATGTCTGAAGGGAGAGTCCGAGACAACCGAACACTTTTTGTGTGCGTGTCCGGCAATAGCCTAGTGCATGCTGGATACTCTAGGGTCTGCCCTGCTATCTCTGGATGAGCTGAAAAATCTGCCATACCAGGACCTGATGCGCTTCATTAAGAGGACAGGAGGGTTTTGGTCAATGGACTTTTAGCAGGACAGTACAATGGGCCGCTATGGCCTCCGTGCTGGAGATAGGGTCTCTTGTCTGCCTGCCTTAAAAAAAAAAACAACAAAAATATAAACTTGTAAATGGGAATGCCCACTTTTCACCCAACCTGACATCAACAGATATGAGTGATGTCTTAAACGATGCATTATGATACTCTATAAACAGGTTTTGTTAACAATGTTTATTTCCTTTACGCGGGAGAAAGCTTTGGCGATCGGATGTAGCTTGAGCGACTTTCTTGGGTGAAAAAGTGGACTTTTCTAATTCTAGTGATTGTGATTGTCGTTAAAAATTACTTCCTATAAAAAATGTTCAAAATAGAGTACTAACGGCCCCGAAAGAAAGTACTTCAAAAATATATGTGAAATGTAGAAATTGGTGTGTCTGTGACCAACGTGAATGAAAATGGGTTCTCCGGAAGCAAAAAAATGTTCCAAGAAAGTGAGTTGGGAAAAAGAGTATACAACCTTATAATACTCTGCGAAACCTTTTGTTTAATATGCAAAATCACGTATTGGAGCTAACCCGCCGGGGGTTCCTACCCGCACCATTAAAGGATCCAGAAAGAAACATTTTTTCCACGAATTTTAGCTCATAATTAGTTAAGGCGAACACTGAAACCTCTTTTCCGATCGAATGTAACCCAAACGAGTTAGAGCGGAGCTAAGGTATGAAAAATCTATTACCTAAGGTCGAATAAACAAGTGGGAAATACTAAAAAAGTGAGTACGGGGATTGCTATTAAAGTCTTCGATTATAGACGGGTGAGACCTCAAACTTCTTCTCATGTCCTAAGGAATCCGATTTTATACTAGATTTAACAAAATATATTAGATAAACTTTTGATTCCCCACCCCTAGCCCCGCATTCATACGTTTAATGGAAATAAACATTGCTAATAAAATATGTTCAGAGTATCATAATGCATCGTTTAAGATATTTATAATGAATGTTCATGAAGGGCCAAAAATGGGTATTCCCCTTTCAGTAAATAAAACAATGAAGATGTTTATGTGCTAATGTTCAAACTAACGGGTTCAGGCTTTCTTTGTTTTCTTGAGTTTAAGTATACTGACTTGCACATAGTGTCGTCTAGTCGTCCAATGTCATCATATCTTCATTTTTTACTCGACTGCCATCCACTTTTATGTGATGTTGTTGAATGCTATCTGGAGAACAATTATAATTGAATGTTTCCCGATCCAATTATTGAATTTTCCCTTTTGATTCTGAATTTCTCCTAATTGTTGACCATAATATGTTGTAAGGCCGTTAATCCTGCCCGCAATCTAGGTCCTCTTCTATACAGACCTTTTTGAGTTTTTTTTTTAGATTATATATTCTGGTACTCATTATCAATCCGCAGAGAATTTTCATTCTGACTGCTAATACCTTTCTTTTTATGCAAGGTGTCACGTATGTGATGTTACACCCTAACCTTTTGCTGCATCCTTCCTGGCATTCTGTGCTGTGCATATGGTATCCCCGAGCTTGGCTTAAGAAGATAGAAAAAAAAAATTTCACAACATCACATCTTGGGATTGTTTACGCCAAAGCATTAAAGATAATGTTTATATAATAAATAAGATCAGTTTTATACGGAGTCTCATACAAATCGGTTGCGTTAAAAAAAGTGTTTACCTTAGTCAAGAAAATTTGTTTAACTGTCCCTATTTTCCAATTTCATTAGTATTTCTTCCATCGATTTATCAAGGTTGTTTTCTAGAGCATATCACAAATCGAAAAATTCAATCTATTTTAACATATAAAGAAACATCATGTTCACTACAGAATTCTATAAGTTTGATAGAATTTTACTAAGCCATTAAAGAAATTAGTGTAGTGGAAATTTTACTATATTTAACAAACGAAAATTAATCAGTCTTTGTCGTTTTACTGGAAATTCAATTTAACAATAAAATGGCATAATAATAGGAAGTGCGATTGTATCAATGGAAATTGTTCTATTTTTAATTCAAATCAATTTAATTTTCAGGCTAAAATTACAAAATGCAAAGCTGATTTCGTGGAAAATTTTAATTTTATTTATTTTTTTATTTCTTATTATAATATGAAAAGGTTATTTAGTATTAGATTGAGTGGAAATATATTACATATAAGATTGATTTCCCCACCATTTATATTGCGTGAACAATTTTCTCATCCGTGTTAATTATTCCAAGAAACCGAAATTTAACTTCGCTAATATTAATTTTACTATGAAGGTTCATATTCCGTGATTTTACTTCTACCAGCGTACACTACACACCCGTATGAAACTTTTACAAGCACTAATATTACAGCCAAATATTAATATTAAAAATAGTTGTAAAATTACCTATCTTTTTTAAGAGTAATTTTTTCCGAAATTTTCGCAACGCTGTCTGCAGGATAGAATCATACATTTAAGAATTGGAAAAAAAAAACTTGTCGCGCCGGTGGGATCGAATTCCAAACTTTCCATCTTACATTTTAAACTCTTTAACGTACCACTTTCACCTATCACCGAGCTAAGTTTCATTTTTCATAGCAAAGCTTCACTTCCACATTCATAAATCACATACTTCTTTGGAAAGAAAATCAGTAAAGGATATTTAATTTTACAATATTTTATTTACTCTAGTTCAAAATTTACATACAGGATACAGATAATAATTTAACGGGACATTTAAACAGGAATCATTGCACACTAATTAGCAAGCTCATTAAATACAAATACATTCAATTTAAGGCATTTATGTCGCACCTATGTAAAGTGATTGATAAACTGACAGCACTGAAGGTGATTTAAATATGTAGTTACATCATGCCAGGTTATGGCTTAATGTGTATTTTGAGATGAAATTATGCATGATGGAGTTAATGAGTTACTTACATAGAACAACTGAGACCATTTAAAATTTCTTATAGACTAAATAAGATACAAGGAAACGTTTCATATTAAAGTAGACGAATGTAGCATAGGTATATGTTTCGTAGGTAGGGACAATAAAATCATATGAATTTTAATTTTTTTTGGAATGTGATAGTGTTCAATTTTTAATAAAGAAGTAAGAGGAAACATCTAAATATCACTCTAATATTAGTAGCTCGCAGTTCCATTTTAAAATTCGAATCCATATGTATCTGAAGAGCTTAAATCGCCACTTTTAAACTTATATTATAATTAATTGAAAGAATTCAAACTTAACCCAAAGAACATTAGTCACACTAGTGTGAGAACGAAATAAGGGTAAATAATCTTTATAAGAAAAATCTGATTTCCAATCCAAATAATAGAAATGTATCCCTTCAAATACACAAATTTTTGAGTGACTTTGAGCCCGAAATTCTGTTAGTTAAACGAAATCAGATTCAATTAGAGCAATCTAATCAAATGAGATCCAATTAAATTGAGGAAATCTATTAAGGCAATAATATGGGATGAATTCAGCTTTGTTAATAGAGGGTCGAAAAAACAATTCAAAGTCATCAGGACAGATAAGATTGAACAGCATTTAGGAACAAACACGAACAATAAGAATCCACAAGAATACGACTGGTCTCAATTTTTAGCCTTTAGTGCCCAAACAAAGTGAGGTTAGACTCGAAAAAGGATTTATTATTACAGTGGTCTGTTTGTTTAATACTTCACATAAGGACGAACTAAAATTGAACTCTCTTAGTAAGAAATGTATCGAAATAATTGGAGACTATGTCAAAAATTCCTCCATTGTAAAGTCACTGACTTATCTACAACTAGATTATGTCGAACCGAAATGCCGATTTTTGTAATATTTGCAATTGTATATACTCTCTAACAGAACTAGACCATAAATATGTGATCAACCAATGAATGGTCTGGACGGCTATCTCGTGATGTTAAATAATTAAGAGATCACCCTGTTACTAATGACTCACGTCCCCACATTCTTCTATAGTAAAACTAGAAAGCAAAGCTCTGTAGCTCCACAGCAATGAATCCATTTTGGCTAGAACGGAGTTTCAAACAACTTTCAGAAAACCATTTTGGTTTTCAAAAAAATAGACTATATTTGACTCAGAAAACAATCCTATTGTACTCTTCATTAGGCGGTGCAAAGGGTAAGTGAAGCGCAGTGCTGAACAGACCGCATACTCTGATTACTGATGATAGTGCATGTTCATAGTGTAGCCTGCATGTATACGACCTAGTACAACTGCTTGGAATTAGCACTTTGGTAGCTTAAGATTACAGGCTGTAGTCTCAAGCCTCTCCTAACCTGAAGGGCGGATCATAACTTTCTTGTGGTCCACTGCTATCACTTATTTATAAGTGCTAATATGATTAAGCTCGAACGGAGGTACAAGTAACGTTTAAGAATCTGCATGAAGATTCACTGGGAGTACTCATGATTGTACGATTATATTATACGAAGCCATACCAATTGGGTAGCCAACATTGCTAACTTGGTACTACGGGATTGAGGAGCCCCGAATGCTTTTAGTAGCACTATTTGCCTCAACATGGGAAGGCCCCCTTGTGGGTGCATCGTAGTGGATGTGGTTAGCCCAGATGTGGGAAGTGAGATTGTCTGAGTCTGCATGACTTAGGCGAACATTCTTCTCTAAACAGAGTAGTTTGTTCTTTTGTCATAATTGCATACTGCGTCCGTGAATTGAAGGATGGTCGTTTGGTAATGTATGCTTAGATGATTGGCTCTCGGCGTGGAGTTGCGCTAAATCAATCGCGTGCCGTGATCCTCAGATCGGAAGAGATTTTAAGTAGGTCTCACTTTGACCAGTAAGTCCAATGTCAAGCATGCACTGACATAAATTGGTACTTCTAAGAAAGAATATAAATATATTCTGTTCCTCGCGGGCGTTGATTGTCGCTTTTCTTCTAATCCGTGCATTAAGACTGCCGTGAGATTAAGCCATAATGGCAGGTGCTCACGTAAACCCTGACAGCTTTCTGTACTCTTCATTTGCGAATAATAATTTCAAATAAATGTACGGATATCTGGGGCGAAGAAAAAAAGAAGCAGAGGTTACAGAGAATCAGCAGGATAAGAGGATGATCCAAGAACATGGTATTTTATGGGTTATTGGGGAGCGATATTGATCTGGCAGATGAACTGCATACAGTCATGTACAAGCCGTGGAGACAAAATTCCTCTAAGCCAGCTCTCATTTCAGAAATTGCAAATTTTTTATAGTATTGCAAAGTACTTACTTACAAAAAGTAGAAAATACGTGGGTAAGCTGTAAAGACGTGCATGTCGCTTGAGGAATCACTACAATTACTCGACAGCTAAAGATAAACGTGTAAGGAAGCGGAACAAGTTAATAATTCCAGTCGAGATATCACTGAAGGAGGTCGTCCCTGATCTGTTGGACTAATTTACGGTGGCAGTGCAGAATACTTTTCTCCTGGCCATAAGATCCTTGAAAAACTGGTTTATCGACCACAGAAAATACTCGGCTGTCTTCGGATGAATGGACAGGACGAATTGTGAATGAAAATTGTATGAAAGTGAGTTCTAAAGAATCCCATGAATCGGCTAAAAAAGAACATAAAAAATGTCCTTGCAAACTTCACGCTTACTTCTTCCAGGAAAAAATCCGTTATGGTATGTAGAAAAAAATCGGCAAATCCAGTGCATTCTAGTCACAATTCCGCATACACTGAATGAACGAGGGTTGCTTCTTAAATTATGTGGTTAAGCTATTTTCCGCAAGGTGTTCCTTTTGAAAATGCCATTTTTTTTAATCTGTAATATTTTATGCTCTGAAGCCTTCGACAAATGAAAAAAATTGTAGTTTTCATTTCTGTACAAATGTTCAAAGAAGATCCTTTCTTTAAAAAAAAAATTGAATTAAAGAGCCATGAATTACAAGAGAAAGACGTTCCACCAATGTTCCAGTAAACATATCATCTATGCGGAATATATCCCTTAAGGACAACGGATCAATCAACAGAAACAACGAGTCATCAGTGACCCAGACAAAAACGATCCTGAATGATTATCTAACCATTGCCCCATAAATTGACTGAAACCCATAAAGACTCGAGTCGATTGGCATAAAATATGCTCATGAAATTAGGAAAACAATAAAGAATTTTGAAGTGTTTTTTTTTTTCATACCCTAAACTTAAGTGAGAACTTTCGTATGTATATACATCAACCGGACCACTGCTTTCAAGTTTCTCTTGTCCGTGTTGTGCACCCAAGTTGTCGTATAAGAGTAACTTTTCCATTCTAAACTTTCTGAAACATGGACTGGTGATGATGTCTAATTAGTCGAAACTTCTCAGCTACCTACTTCAAAATATTGACAGAGTAGCAAAGAACAATTTTCTTCTAAAAAATTGTCTCTTGATGTATGTACATAAAAGACTCAAAAGCATCAGATTAACTTTTATGTTGTCAGTGAGATATAATTTAGAGAATTTTGCATGAAGTTTTGCTAATGAGAATAGTTCCGAGAAGTTTTACTTTTAAAGTGTGTTCTTTGAATTCAGGAAGATTTCAATAAAATAAACATTTCATTTTAGGGTTTCTGTTCATTTTACCAAACCATTATATAGTTTTCATACAAACAATAACTCTTCTCAAGATTTACACTTATTACCAAAGAGTATAGGAAATTGTCGGACAGATGGCATCTAAAACTTACTTACTCAGGAAATTTAAAATTATAAATAAAAAAATCACCAAAAATTTAAATCCGTCCCTCTGATGGTGATTGCCTCAATTACTTGAATAGGTTAATTATTACAATTTTCTGGTATCACACGGAGACCATCGGCCATTCAACACTGAAAACCTTCGATCGGTAGTAAAACTAATCATCAGTCGATCCATGCTGTTGATAAAACCTTTGACGAAAATATGCTGTTATAACCAGAGGAATCTTATTGGAAACAGATTGATGGCGGTGTGTATATGTACATATATGTAAAACAAAAGTTTAGACACTCATCACAAATTATCAACTGCCCCTTTATGATTTCACTTTATTGATACGTGAAGTGGTATCTTATAGTGAAAAATTTGTGTCCATACACAAATATTAGTCCAGCTTCACTTAATTTGTACAGCTTAAAGACATTCCTGTTTATTGCATATTTTACAGCTGTAGGTCACTACAGATGCTCTTAATACACACACGCGCTTATACTCACATAAGTAAAAGAAAACTATGAATTTTTTATAAACACTAAAATCTTCATAATATATCAATTATCAAAAGAATGAAACTTGCAAAAAAAAAAAAAAAAAAAACAATGATATACAGTTGATGAGGACTACGTAAAATTTCTTAGCTTTAAATTTTTGAGATTCCGGAAGTAAGACAAGCAACAAATTCATTTAACATGATTAGAGCCAGAAAATCAAGCTAAATGAGAGGAATGTGGACATTATTTGGAATACTTTGAAGGACTATTTGATAGGTATGTATAAGCAGAGAACATCTAACTTCTGTAGATGTTCTTGGTATAAGGTATCCGTTATTTTCTACAAATTCCAGATCAAACAAAACAATTTATTTGTAGAGTTGACTCTGGCGATGAACAAATCTACTTACATGGTAAATCAAGAGTGAAAGGACCTTGGAAGCAAACAAAAGACCAAAAATCAGACCTCCCTTTTAATGCTTGAATGAATTTTACAATCTCGTTGGGATCTCATTCTCTGATAAACATTCCTATGACAGTATTAAGGAGTTTCCTGGATTGTCGATTTTAGAGAATTTCCGATAAGAGTTTATTCAATTTGAATTTCATTTGTTGTAGGAGTATTTGGTTTATTAAGTCCTTTGACTTTATATTGATAATCAATGAGTGGTTTTTTTTATTACTCATTTTTTTTAATGCAAGATTATTAATAGAAAGATAAGGAACATCTTTACATTGATGAATAAGACAATAAATATTTACGTTACGTTTATTTGGAGGCAGAAAAACATTAGGTTTACTTTCTTGATAATAACACACAATGAAGTAATTTTATCAAAATTGAGCTTTGCTGACGTTTAGATTTCCTCAGTTTTTCCACCAGTTTTTTTCTACCTTAGACAGCTAGCTGAACTTGGAACATAGAAAATGCTCTCAAAGTTCAAGCTATCCCATCGAGGAACTCTTTCTTGATAGAATTTCATTGCTAAGTAATGAATTTCCTATGCGATAATGACGTGAAAGGGTGGTGAGATATATGTAGTTAAAAACATATTTAAGTTTAACCATTGTGTATATATTATATACTGGTCGCAACTTTAAGTAGTTAAATCCACGCTAGATGGCCATAGTTGTACCTTTAACTTTATTACAATCAGGTTAGTTGAGTTCCTTTAAAACTGTATGTGACGTAACGTATTTAGTTTTTGCATACATACATCTCGGTAGCGATAGCATCTGACTACTCCTAGCAATTTCTTTCCGTAGAATTTTTTGTTTTTAGTTTCTTATGATCACAGTTTTGCACATTCGATGTGGTTTTTAGTGGCTGCGAGCGCGTAATCGTGGATAATAGATTAGGTACTGTGTCAGTATTGTAAAATCGTTGTAATATTTCATTACTACTCTTAGAATATTTTTATGTCCTGAAATCATAGGGAATATACTAAGTTTTTTCATTCCATTTGTAACGCACAGAAATAATGTTGGTTGAATAAAATGGGTTGGAAACCCACGGATAATATTACTATATTTTGATTTTGCATTTCTGCCCATCCATCCGTCCAGTTGTCCTCACGATAACTCAACAACGCGTTTACTTAGAGAGCACATGGACTGTTTAGAAAAAAACTGAAATTAAGTTCGATAACGGGACCAATCGGACAACTTCTTCGCAGGGTTTCGTGTTTCAATATAAAAATTTCGTTTTCACTGTATATTTGAACGCTACCTGAGACCGCGGCAACGTGGAGAGCTGAAATGTTGTACACGGCATTTTCATAAATATGTCAAACTGCTTCCTGGTCTCGCCATATCAAAATTTTGATTTTTTACGTAAACTGTGGAAACGATCAGCCCTTAAAACAGTTCACGAAAATGTAGATATTCAAAATTCAGAATGCATGAGATTCCGATTGCTTCAAAAAAGAAAAAAAAAACAGTCCAAAAAAGTTTTCGATAAAATTTAACGAATGTTTAGAAAGGCGTTTCAGAACGCTCGAAGATATGAGCTCAGACAGCCATCAAGGCACTACTCATAAGCTATTCAAATTAAATCAAAAGCCTACATACAAAACCACATATGGTTTATATAACAATTCTATAAATATTACAAAACCACAATGTAAACTATGCAACGAACTACATCAAATGTTCTATTGCCTAAAATTTAGGGCTTTAAATGAATATAATCGACTAAAATAAATCAAAGAAAATATATCATGCATAAATTGCCTATCAACAAACCACACTATAATTAACTGTATTAATAAAGGAAGATGTTTGAAATGTCAGAAATGTCACAATACGCTTTTGCATCATCAATCAAACACAGAAACAGATTCTCCAGCAAATAAATATAAAGATACAGTATCAGAAATACATGACACGTTACCATCACAGCCAACGGCATTGTTTAATACAAATATTCAAAAGGCTTTACTCTCTACAGCTTTGAAGTACAAAATTCTAAAGGTACTATCAAACTGAAGGGAACTCCTGTAGACTTACAAATATCAGGTCTATCAAATACTCATACAGCCTCAGCACATCTCTTTAAATATCGAAGCATTAGTCAGTAATAAAATATCAAGTGTCATGCCACATACTACAATTGATATCACACAATGGAAACACATACAAAAAGTACAGTTAGCAGATCCACAATTTTATAGATCTGGACCCATAGATATGTTACTTGGTGCAGAGATATATGCACAGATAATAACAGATGGAATTATTAAGGGACCTTCTGACACCCCAATCATTCAGAATACGTATCTTGGATGGATCGTAATAGGAAAGATTCCTGAAACATCCAAATATAAAATATCAAATCTGACAATATCTATGAACGACAATTCAGCACTCCAAACCCAAATAAAAAGATTCTGGGAAACAGAAGAACTTCCTAACTAAGTCATTTTATCACCAATATATAAACAAGGTGAAGACTTCTTCAAGAATAATCACGTGCGTCTAAATAACGGAAGTTATGAAGTCAAATTACCATTTATAAATTCAACCTTGCCAGATGTAGGACAATCCAGAGCACTTAAACAATTTTATCAATTAGAGCAACGGTTCCAAAAAAACCGTCAATATTTCAAAATGTACAAAACTTGTATTGAAGAATATATAACACTTGGTCATATGAAAATAGTACTAACACAACAAATAAAATTAGAACAAAATAATAAAACCAAAATAGATTATTACTATTTACCACATCATGCAGTAATGAAAGAAAGCTCAACCACAAAAATGAGAGTGGTGTTCAATGCTTCATCAAAAACCGCAAACGGCAAATCATTACACGAACAGCTCTTAGTCGGACCGACAATTCAACCAACCCTGCGGACAATACTTCTAAGGTGGCGACAATATAAATACGCAATATCAGCCGATATAGAGAAAATGTTTCGTATGACCACAATCATCAAAACTTTCAAAGAATAATTTAGCGTAGTTGTCCAGATATACCGATTCAAGATTTCAATCTTCGCAAATGGGCAACCAATCACCCAAGTTTATTGGAACATATTCCTGAATCAGAAAGGGAAATAAAAAATGTTTTAAATGTATCAGAAAATGAAGGCATCAAGACACTTGGAATATATTGGCATCCAGCTACAGATTACTTTAGTTTCTCCGTTAATCTGCCATCCCCAAAAAACGAATACACAAAACGGATTATAATATCAGAAATATCCATGTTATTCGACCCATTATGGTCGTTAGCACCTGCCATTATCAAGGCCAACATACTCATACAACAATTATGACTATCCGGGTGTGAGCGGGATACAGACGTTAGGGGATTTACGCCAGATAAAAATTCCAAGATGGACTAATTTCCATCCAGAGGTTCAAACTACAGAATTACATGGCTTTTGCTATGCATCTACACATGCTTACGCGGCAGTCATCTATCTAAAGACGATACATAAAAACCAAATTTATACACAATTAGTTACATCAAAACTAGAGTAGCACCAACCAAATGTGTCTCATTAACTCGATTGGAGCTCTGTGGTGCTGTATTGTTAGCACATTTATTGTATCAAGTACAAAGCGACCTTAATCTACAAAATATACCAACATTTGCATGGACAGACTCCACCATCACTCTATCTTGGATACAATCTCATCCATCGAAATGGAAGACTTATATTGCCAATAGGGTATCTGAAATTCATACAAAGCTACCATATACCAAATGGAGTCATATCTCATCAAAAACCAATCCAGCGGATGCAGCATCTCGAGGAGTTCTTCCGAATCAATTATGCAGTTTAGAAATGTGGTGGCATGGACCATCATGGTTGCAACAAACCAAAGAATCTTGGCCGCAGCAAAACAACTCCTTCAACACAGATCTAAAAGAAAGGAAAATCCAGACTTATACCAACACATGTGGAAGCAATGAGTCATTCATATTAAATAAATTTTCCACATTTACATCCACGTGATGGCCTATTGTCTAAGGTTCATTCACAACTGTCAAAAACCAAAAAACAATTCCAAAGAGAAATTAGTTTATTAAAAGAAAGCAAACGTATTCACAACAAAAGATCAATTTTATCACTGCATCCGTTTTTAGATACCAAGGGAATTCTACGAGTAGGTGGACGTCTTTCCCAATCAAATATAACCTACAGTCAAAAACATCCAATCATTTTACCTAATAAACATCATATATCAAACATACTGATTGACAATATCCATAAGACTACTCTTCACGGCGGTACGCAGTTAGTTCTGAGCACTCTACGAACAAAATTTTGGATAACAAGCGCTAGAATATCGATTCGCTACCGAATTAAGAACTGCACTACCTGCAAACGATATAACGCGACCACCTCCAACCAACTAATGAGCTCACTGCCTTCCGCTCGTGTTACATAGTCACTATCATTTATCCATACTGGAGTTGACTATGCCGGCCCTATTGAATTAAAAACAACCAGACTAAAATCCGCAAGAATAACAAAGGCATATATTTGCATATTCATTTGCCTCTCAACAAAGGCAATCCATATAGAATTGGTTACCGAACTATCCACATGTGCTTTCTTAGCAGCCTTTCGCCGATTCATAGGCAGAAGAGGTCATTGCTCACACATATACTCAGACCAAGGCACAAATTTTATCGGAGCCAACAAAGCTTAACAAACAGACTTTAACAACGCATTAAATCTGTAGAAACAGACATAGCAAGGGAATTTACAAACTTCGGTGTTACATGGCATTTCAATCCCCCATCCGCGCCACATTTCGGAGGATTATGGGAAGCCGGATAACAGCTACAAAAAGACAACTATACAAAAGTATACATAATGCTAGGCTTACGTACGAAGAAATGTCCACAATACTCATTCAAATAGAGGCATGTTTAAATTCAAGACCTCTATATGCAATTCCAAACGATTCAAATGACAACAATTATCTAACTCCAGGACACTTTTTAACGGGCGAACATTTGTTAACGCCCATTGAAGCAGCCTTGCCGGACATTCCTTACAATTCGACAAAACGATGACAATACTTACGAATATTAACAAACTAATTTGGAAGAATTGGTCAACCAATTACTTAAACGAGCTACAAACTAGAAGTAAATGGCGCAAAGAAAATAACAATCTATCCAAAAACAGCATAGTAATTATTAAAGAAAATAACCTTCCTCCTGGGCAATGGGTATTAGGTCGCGTTTTGGATACCCACAGAGGACATGATAATCTGGTGCGTACTGTAACCATAAAAACAGCTAAAAATATTTTAACAAGACCAATCACAAAAATTATTCCTCTTATTGAAGAAAACAAACCAACGTTAAATCAAGTTATTTAAAAAAAACAAAAACAAGAACAAAACCCAGCAGCCTACGGTTGCCAACAGATACAACGATTCAGTTGTTTCTAAATAAAATATATACACAAAATCATTTATAGTTTATCCACTAAACTAAGCATACAAAAGTTTCGACTAAAATACAACGAATTCGTGTTTCTAAAAATAAAATAATTAACAGTTTATCCACTAAATTAGATATAACAAAATGGACAGTGACTATGTAGAGATTTGTACAAAATCTTTAAGGGAATTATTAAGTAAATAACCCATAAGGGGAACATCACCGCTCCCAGACACACCTCCAAGAGCACCAAGGGCAGTAACACCACAAAACAAACCAATGGAGTGCCAGCCAGTTTCGCCATCCATAAGAGCACTGGCAAAAAGATTGTTACACTGCCCACAAGAAGTATTTGCATTCCACTCAAGACCAAAAAAAGTACCAGACATTCCAAAAAAGGATGACCAAACAACAAAACCAGATTCCTGATACCATAATGAGGAATCTACAAGTATCTCCCGATCTGCTACAGCAAATAAAGGCTCATGATATTCCTTGGACAAAGGTACTGGCAGCCAAACATGATTACATCCACAACATTGACACCGATAAACAAGTCAAGATTACAAAAAAGGGGACGTATATAAGGTCATGATCAAGCCACGTAGTAAGTATTAAATAGCACTCAAATCGAGAGACGGGAGAATCTACAGTCGTACATCAAATAAATCGTTGCCAGGGCAACTGAGGTGTATGGTTTCATAAGAAAGTAAGATCAATAAAAACGTCTCCAAGGTTACGTAAGAAAATCTTTTACCTCAGTAGTCTTTGCAACGAATGAACTGCGCCTATATAAATGGGAATTGGCGCTCTAAGAAGTGCAGTCCTTTCTGAAAAGACCAGGTAATGCTTTAAATTATCAATCTGCTAAGTAGTGCTTTAAACTACTTGATGCCACCAATTGTATAGTGCTGTGAACTATGAACTATGAATTACCAAGGATAACAGAAACTATAGACCGCTTTAAGGTTTATAGTATTCTTTATAGCTGAACAGTCGTACACCGCATTTAAGTGTAAGGGCTGATAAGCATTATTCAAATACAATAAAACTGTGTATGGTGCTTCAGACAATATATAGTGCTCTAAACTATATATGGTGATTTGAACTATACACAGTACAGTGGGCCTTAGCTACAGTACCTTAAACTGTCTTCAGTGCTGTAAACTGACTACGGTGCTAGTAAACTATTTATTGAGAACCAATTATACAATATTTGAAATCTCCTTAAATTCAAGAGTTATACATCGAAAACATATAACCCATCTTATAGTGGCTGTATATACCGCTTTAAGGTGTATGAATCACTAGACTATAACATTTTTAGTCACAAATAAATCTAATCACTGCATTTTTCTACCATTTCAGATAGAAAAATACAGCAGAAAAACCGGTAAACCATTTAATAAAAGAAAAACCGAATTATTGTTAAATATAAGTTTTCCAAACTAACATAAGTTTTTTTGGTGTCAACCAATTGGTACAAGATAAATAAAGGATATAATTTCAAAAAACTGACTGACTTGTCACTTACCTAGCACCTTTATTTTGATTTATTAATTTATAATTTTTTGTAAGATGACCTAATAAGGAGTTCGTACAATGATTATTGATGACTCGTTTGAGCTCAAGTGCTTACTACATGTGGGTTGGTCCCATGATAAAAAAATTAACAATGTATGACCGATTTATCTGTCAATTGGTTATTTACCTCACTTGGGGACATATGTCACAAATTTATTCGTCTCAATTTCAACCGTCCTTACCAAAGTGAATGGAATTATCTGATTTTGAGCTTTACCACCAGTATATAATTACTTTTCCCGAAGAGATTTAAACGAAGAAACCAATGTTCTTATTAAATATTCCAATATATTCAAAACGTATTTCAGTGAAGATAGTACGAACAACCTAAAATAAATCCTCTGGATATGATATTTGTCTGCAATAACATTGCAACACAAAAATTCCTTTGAATTCCTTTCTAGTATAAAATTAAACTGCGTATATCAGCTGCAGAATGGAAAAAATAATAAAAATAGAAGACAAAAGTAAATGAAATTTTATCCAGTATTTTTGTGTCTTTTTATTGACTTCAGCAAGCCTTTCGTACGTCGAATAAACAGAAAATGAAATTTCAAATAACAAATTCAGAAATTTAAAAAAATTTTGTTCCAAGTGCACTAAATTTAGAATTGAAAATAAAAAAATTATATAAGTTAACAAAATTTATTTTGTTTTCTTTAAAAAAAATTAAACAACCGATTTCAGACAATTCCCGATTTAATCTGATTCTACCTAGTTACAAAATTTACTTTTACCTGCTTAAAACGAACTTATGCCTAACAATGTTTTCTTAGTTAGCAATTTATTGAAATACGATATTTTTGTTCTACTGGTAAAAATGCATTGTCAGTGGCGCGTGTAGCTGCGTTAACTGAGTTAACTTATATATAGATATGTATGAATACAAACATCATTCAGAATCGAAAGTTGACAATGGGAGCTACAGGAAAGGAAACCTTGATGGAAGGAAAAGCGGAGGAAAATGTAGTGGTAGGACCATCAAATGAAACCTTGCTGGAAGGAAAATCGGAGCAAAATGCAGTAGTGGCAGGATTATCAGCTGAAAGCTTGCTGAATGGAAAATCAAAGGAAAATGTCGTACCAGGAAAAGCAACCATCGCAGATCTAATGCCAACCAAAGAAAAACATCACGACCATCATCAGCAGCAGGAGTTAAAGCTGAGAAAAAAAAAGCAAAGGAGAAAAGGAAAAACGAAAAAAAATGACAAAATTGAAGAAAATAAAACTAAAAGTGAAAATTTTGTTTTCAATATAAATTGTAGCAAAGTCATAATACTCCATAAAAAATAAAAGAAGAAAATGATGAAATTGTTGTTTTTTTAAATTCATAAATAATTCAATTCTAAAATGTAATAGGTACAATTATTATTTATCGTATCGGTAGCTTGTGCTTAGTACGTGTGGGTTGATACTAAACATATAAAAATAATTGCTAGAGCTTACACGCTGCCAGCATGCTAGAGTTTTTGTTGTTGAGAGGAATTCATAGGAGAAAAAATTCCGTGATACGCTTTTGTAAGGTGAAACAGGGGCAGCATGGCTGTGCAATTCTTTAGGCCAACGAATTCGCTGGTAGCATGCATCTCTTTGCATAACTTTTAGAGGATAAGAGACATATAAGGAACTACTGCGGAGCAAAATTATTATGATGACAGCTCTGTTGTAATTTGGTCTTGCTTTGTGCTGACTACACGAGTGTGCTGGGCCATTGAATTAACAATTGAAGCCATATTTATACTGCGACAGTACCTTACGTTAGTAGAGGTCATGACAATTACTGTAGTGAAATTTTTGTTTACAGTGAAAATTAACGTACTGATCAGTTATATCCTAGACAACGTGAACACCAAAGCATTGGCATTTATTTCTATTATGTACATATATTTATTTGGGGAATCCACTGAACTATTGAGGTTTTCGTATAGAGCTTATTATGTAAGTTCAGTGAAGTTGCGCGCACTCCAAGCAATGAGTCCACATTAAAAAAAAAAAAAAATAAATAAATTTTAGTTCGAAAATGATACAAATCGGGTAACTCCTTCATTGGATTGCGTAAAAAAATTTAAGGTTTCACCAAAAATACATGGCATTCCCATTATGAACTACATACGTTCGGCCATTAGTGAAGAAATCTCGTGAAAATGTATAGAAAAGCATTGTACAGAGAACACAATTTTCTCTGCGCTTTCTCTGTCTTTCCTATAGAAATGCATATACATTTATCACATAATTACGTCACAAAACATGTGCCAAAATTTTAATGGGAATAACTTGTATTCTATGTACCTTGGGTTTTCACCATGTTACAAAGATGGCCGATTCGAGAGGAATTTTTTGTGTTGCTACGTCATGAGGTGACAATTTTCATTTCCAGCGAATTTGTTTCGAGTTTTTCGAATTTTATTGACTAAAATACGTTTTGAGTATTAATATTTAACAAAACATTATTTCCTTCATTCTATCAGTTTGTAAATAAAAGCCTTCTTTTTGTTCCACTATTTGTGATTTATTTCTTTAACGTTTTCGGTAGCCACACTACCATCTTCACTGGAGAACCTCCTATCGAAAGTAGACTATTACATCTCTTGGACACAGATCATTAAAATTGTTTTCGTTCGCCTATCACTTTTGTTAACGGATAGTTTAAGAAGTACATAAACGTATTGCGTTATTGAATTTGGGGCACTGTTTGCTTCCCATTTTATCATAGTCGAGTAGTCTAGCTATGCATATATTTTTAGTTTGAAAATAAAGATATCTGAAGATGGTAGTGTGGCTACCGACAACGTTAAAGAAATAAGGCAAAAATAGTGGAACAATAAAAAGACTTTTATTTACAAACTGATAGAATTATAATTAGTTTCACAGTGATCAAATAATTTAAACAACAGTGTGTTTGTTTAAAAAAAAATTTCTATTAGTTCCTTCGTTTAAATCACTCTGCATACAATTACCTCTTAACTGTGACCGTATGCCCTGTAGTTTTTAAGATACGGGGTGATTTGTAAAGAACTAGCTTTTTTTCGTAATCACCCTGTAACTCCTAAACGGTTGATATACCCCCCCCCCTGCCAGGCAATTTTGTGTTTGTATATGTGAGTACTATCACCTCCTGCTCTATTGATTTCCTATTGGGAAACATCCTGTATTCTCTTTAGATTCTTCAATGAGAGCATAGCATTGCAGAGCATAAATTCGCATGTGAGTATTTTCATCTGTAACTGAAATGAACCAGAGTGCTAAGAAGACAGCATCTAGCCATCTCAACATCTGAATCAAATCTTTTAAAATTAAAATATCGATTCTTGTTTTTTTATAAGGACTTGAATGCTTATTTGCTCGTTGAGAAAGAATTATCACATCATCCTAAAATACTGTCATTACTTACAGGCCCTTTGTATGGGGGTTTAACCACATCTTTTATGGCCTCCAGAGTTTTCATTTTCCCTTCTTTAATTAAAGTAGTCCTGAATAAAGGACAAAGCAAAATTCGAAACAATAGCCATCATTGTGTGTACCTACTTTTATGTAAAATAATGAATGGCATCTGAAAAATGAGTATCTTATATGTCGCAACTTTTTTCATTTTAGAGGAAACTCTCACTTCTTGGATTGATTTTATACACATCCAAATGTGCATCAAAGTTTCAGTCCATCAAATCAAACCTAATCAAAGGCATCAGCATCTTCTAATATGAAAGATAATAAAATCAGAAACTTACACCAAACCCATTCCATTTAAGTACTCGAGAAATAATTTGCCCGATGGGCCTTAATTACTCATTCCGAATCAAATATTGGGAATTGCATGGTATTTCAAGCTGTTTATCTTACTTTAACCCCCCGGAGCGTGTTATTGTTTAAAATGCTATACTTACTAGATACATGCTCTTGTGCGGATTACCCTAATCTGTGAGAACAGCATCTATTAAATAAGTTCCCTAACAATATAACCTTAGGAGATATTTTACATTATTCACGATTTAGTTGCAGACTCACGTAATGAAATTCACTGGGCAAATGCGTAACTCGTGTTCGGAATGTTATCCGAAACTTATCTAATGTTAAAAACATGTTCCATGTTAATGGCTTAAAGATCTTTCAACTTCCAGCTCAACAATTGACAAAAGCAGATAAAGTTTTTGAATGAATGAAGTGACAAACACATAGGTAGAACAAAATATTCTTGTAATCATGAGAATCATCATGGGAAGGTAAGTGTTGGAGAGTCGAAATTTTGTAAATAACGTTGAAAGTCCTAACTAATGAAATAAATGTTTTTTAGGGCCACCTTCTGGTATTTTATTAAGATTTAAGAGAAAATAATGGGAATGAGTTGCCAGGTTACTAATTTGAAATTATCAATCCTAACAAAGATTTTAAATTCGTGAAGCGATGAAATATAGACAGAATTTGCATAACTGGCTGAGTTTTATGACTACATTTATTTGTTTATGAAGGGTGGAAGGAAGCATGAAATACATCCGATCCTGAATGTTATACACATTTGCACAACGTATCCACGAATCCCATTACCAACTCTTGTAATTGGGTTAAATATCGAGAGCTTTCTTTCACAAAAAATTTGGACCTGGGTAATATTTTAATCCATTTGAAAATTATTAAAATTAATTAAGAATTTATTAAGAATGTAAAATCATAAAGGGAGGTCCAGTTCAGTTGTAATTTCCCTATTTGTTACCTAGGCATTTTTCAATCGATATCACAATAAATTCAATCAAATCAAATTTCTTCACTTTTGTACTCATGGAACTGAGTGGAGCTAAAAACAAGTCATTATTTGAGTAGATACGTATTAATGCATTTGCGATTGTTTTTCTTTTTATACCCTAGATGATGAAAGTATGCGAAGATTGTCTGATAGTTTTATTTGCGATATACATTAGGGTAGAAAAATTAATTAAATTTGTGAAAAAAAAAGATATTTTATATATGAAGAATATAAAAAAATGATAAAAAGGATGAAAAAAAAATGGAAGAAAATTACAACATATTAAATAAAACAATTAGGTATATTGCTTGTGTCGAATTGTATTTCCAACCTTCGTAACATTTTCACAGCAAGCAAATATTAAAGCAAATGGAAGAGTTTTTAAGATTTTTTCGTAAGTGAAGTCCTGCTATCGACAGAAAGGAGTGGAAGTATTATGACTTTTCTATCGGAAACAAATAAACCCAGAAAGTAATACATTATAATTTGTTCTTATTTATATATTTTATATTTATATAAATCTTATTTTTAGAACATCTAGCAACTGTGCTGCCTTTGAAAAAGTAGATGATGTTTTTGAGTAGTTGATTGGAAGTGGATCCAGCACGCCTATACTCGACAATACAAACGACATAAATAATAAAACTATGGTTTTGTACACATCTGTGGACAACACGTATATATCTGCTACAAGATTTTGTAGTTCATCTTACTTTTGAAATATATGGAATAAAAGGCAAACTTATGGATCGCATGCATTACAACATTTTTACTACGATTCAATTAAAGAAGTGCAAAAAGACAATGAGGAGACCGAAATAGATTTATATTTGAAGTCCCTCTCAAAAATTGTTAAAAGAAAAAACCTGACCAGTTTGGAAATTTTTAGATTTACAACTCAAAATAATTTGCTTCATCAAAGATGAATTAGATAAACTTTGATTTTGTTTAGATTTAATAAATGAAGTTATTACAAATAGTTTGTTTTTATTACTATTTTAATTTTTACCTTCAGATGCTTTAGTTTTTGTCTTTAATAAATCACATAATATATTTTTTAAATTAAATGCTTCTATTGAAGCTACCCCCCCCCCCCACTGTCCTGGAATAATATCTCCATCTTTTAAAAAACTATCCGCAATCTGTAGAAAATTGTAAAGTACTGCCATCGCTTTTACTACTTTATCAATATTGTACGAATATCTTATTAGGTCGTCTTACAAAAATTATAATTTATTAAAGGTGCTGGTTAAATGACAAGTCAGTCAATTTTGAAATCATATTTTATTTACTAATAACCACTGGTTGACACCAGAAACTTATAATAGTTAGAAAAACTTATAGCTAACAACAATTCTATTTCTTTTATTTTAATACTAACGTTGTACTTATTTTACTGCTTTCTATATGAAATGGTAGAAAATGTAGTGCTTAGATTTATTTATGACTAAAAACGTTTTAGTCTAGTGATTTATATACCTTAAAGCGGTATATAAATCCACTATAAGAAGGGTTATAAATATTTGTGAATTATCACTCTTGAATTTAAAGTGATTTCAATTATTGTGCAATTGGTTCTCAATAAATAGTCTACATGCAATGTAGTCAGTGTAAAGCACTGGAGACAGCTTAAGGCACTGTAACTAAGGCCTATTGTACTGTGTATAGTTCAAATCACCATATACAGTTTAAAGCACTGTATACCGCTTAAATCACCATACACAGCTTTATTGCACTGCAGCCAGTTTAAAGCACTGGAAACAGTGAATACTTATCAGCTTTACACTTAAATGCGGTGTACAACTGTTTCAGCTATAAGGAACACTATAAACCTTAAAGCGGTCTATAGTTCCCAATATCTATAATAATTCCAATTGTATAGTTGACAGCACTATACAATTGGTGGCAAACAAGCAGTTTAAAGCGCCGCTTTGCAGATTGGTAATGTAAAGTATTACCTAGGTCTGCACAGGAAGTACTGCAATGCTTAGAGCGCCAGTCCCCACTTATATAGTCAGTTTATTCTTTGCAAGGACTGCTGAGGTAAAAAAATTTTCTTGTGTAACCTTGGAAACGGTTCTATTGATTTTTACTTTATGTGAGACCATATACCTCAGTAGCAACGATTTATTTGATGTACGACTGTATAAATATTGTTAGGCGTACAATAAACCTACTTCCTTAAAACTCTCCACATTCGGGTAAAAATACCTAAGGCGTTCCCTATGGTAACGCAACCCCTTAAAATTCTTTTATTGGACTTTTGTTTTTCCAGCGATAAATCATGTCCAACAACAAAGAAAATTACTTCGAATTTAAATCAATAAAGTGTACAATTTTTTGCTTACCAGGAAAGTACCCTATTTTAACGAGAAGGTAGCATCTTCTACAAAAAAAAAAAAACCTAAGCCGATTTTATAATTTGGCAAAATATTCAAATGTGATATTTGAAATCAATCGTTTAATAAATGCTTTCCAAATACACTGCTTTTAAGAACCCCCCCCCATTACTTTGACTTTCATAAGCAGCAATATCCACTAAGTTGTTTATTATTATTACAATACTTACATAAAAGTCGAAAAAGTCTACATTCTATGAAAATTGGTTTTCGAATAGAACTTTCATACCAACGTTTTAATAAATTTAATAATACTTGAACATTATTTCCATTCATCCGTGCAGCTTTAAAAAATGCAAAAAATTTCATTTTTGCTTCGTAATTAGGAATTTTTCTCCAGGTACTTAAATTTACTTCTGCTTCACCTTTATCCTACATATCCTTCATCTAAGCAGGAGCTTACTTCTAGTGCATAAATTTACTTCTGCTTCACCTTTATCCTACATCTCAGCAGGAATTTATTTCTGCTTCACCTTATCCTCTATCTAAGTAGGAATTTACTCCTACAGCAGAAATTTACTTCTGATACATTTCCATCCTTCACCTAACTAGAAACTTACTCCTACTGCAGAAGTTTCCTTCTGCTATACTTCCATAATTCACCTAAGCAGAAATTTACTCCTGCTGCAAAAAGATACTTCTGCTTCATTTTCGTCCAAATCTGAGCACAAAGCTAATTCTGCTACTGCTCCCGTATTTACAGGGAAAGTACAGACAAAATTTTATTTTGATGCGACTACACGCACAGTATGCATCAGAAGTTCAGCTCTGCTCTCACGCTGCAGCTTTACATACTGCACGGCTTTCAATTATTCCATAAAGGCCCATATGTAGCAGTATACTTTGAACAATCCTATTCTATTGTGTTCCGACAAAGGGAATTAATTCAACAAAAAATCAATTTTCAAGATTCAAATATCGAAATGACTATAGCGGTATGTGTAGCGGAAATTGAAAGGAATGCTGGTACAGTAAGAAATAAATGCGAGCGTTACTTCACCTTTGTTCATTATTGCGTCAAAAGGACAAAATGATTACGACTACAGTATAAACTACAATAATCTAGGTTTTAATCATGCATTTACTGCAACGTCTACCAATTATCTGTAAACTACAAACTGTACTAGAAATTTTTACCAAAAAAAAAATATATATATAATAATATAATATTATAAATTACAAAGAAAAAAAATATATATATATATAATATATATAAAACAATGATTTTTTAACGGTTTTCACTGATGGATCTCCTTTACGGCAAATAAAAAAAAACTCCCCTTCGTTTGCTGCAATCACATGTTGAGACACGATGCGCTTCTTGGGATCTTGTGTCTCGATGTAGATTGTTTGGCGTAGAATTTATTAAAAATTTTATCACAATATTTAAAATGTAAATTGCACCAAACACACTAAACTCGCTCACCATTCACTTTGTTCAGTCGATATTTATACCAAAGAATAATTTTTGAAATAACACCACTCAGAATTGTAAGATTCGTTTGCACTTCAAAGAAATTTTCACTATTGCTCACTACTACTTGTTGATTGTATGCTTGTCGAATGAAAAAGAGATTGATGCTTAGGAGCAGCACTCTTTTATAGGCAGTTCCGCCATATTGATTTTATGTTCCACAGTGATAATTTGTGACAAAAATGTAAATTTCATTACCTCAGAGAATGATCATTGTAAATTTATCATGGAATTTACCTGAAGCATTCTCCTTACATCGTTTTGTAAATTTAGTTAATTTCTTCCTGCTGAAAATAGTGTGCAAATTCATTCATTAATATTGCTTGAGCAAACTGATTCTGGTGGTATTTATGGCTCTTTCGGAATATGGAACTTGAAATGCTACCGATCTCTTTCCTTCCGTTTTTCTCTTTTTCTCCAATGGGATATATGATAAATTATTATTTATCTAATATCTTTTACTGGGGGTGTTTTTACTAGTTTTTATTAGCCCCAGTGTACTCCTCGGGAAAAAACACCCCAATTTCGTGTGTCATATGTTGACAGAAATTGGAGAAATGTCAACTCGCGGTTTTAGTGTATTCGTTTACGCGGGTTGTTTACGTCGCGATTTTCGTATGTTTCAGGTGTAAATTCCAGGTGAGTATGTGTTAAATGTGATTGGTGTATTGTGTTCTTGTGAGTTTATGTTTTTTCCTGTGATAAACTGCTTAATTAGTAGAAAATTATCGCAAAGGTCAAAAATTGTGGTTATGTCAAGTGTATTTCTTTATTTACATTGAATTTCATGGCTAAATTGCAACTAATAGCAATTTAACATGTCCACTGACACCTTTGACGTGCTTTTTGTGTGTGAAATTGGGGCAAATTGCTATAATTTACCAATTTCTATAATTAATCACCCACTTCGCGGTGGCTGTCAACAGGTGATCTTGCTTGCGATTTCTACCTGAGCAGCTCACGGGAAGGCGATTAAATGTAGAAATTAGGTAGCACAAAGTATAAAGGTGATGTTTAGGTAGTTCAAAGTTCAATGTTGTTTGTTTTTATTCATTTTTTTTTTTTATTAAAATATCTACAGGCTCATCTGTTTTTTCTTTATTTCAGCCTTTTGCGTGGCACGGATTGACCTGACGCTTTTCCCAGGTCCAGGTATATGATTAGTATCGTTGACCTTTATGCATACGGATCTTATATCTTGTTTTTTATTTTCAGGTGTGGCTGAACAATTGAATTTATTCATGAATTTAATAGTAAATTTTCTGCCTCTTTATAGAAATAAACGGAGCAAACACAGTGGCGGCACTAGATTTGTTTGAATTGACATTTATCAATTATTGAATTTTGGTTGAATTTTCTTTGCATAGTTTGAATTATGACTTTCTTTTGGATTTAGAATACTTTGGATTGATTAGTAGATTTAAGTGAATTGAATTTTGTGATACCTATTAGTTGTAAGAAATATAGAAATAAAATTATATATTTGAACTAAAAAGTTGAGTTTTCCTTTTACAACCGGCACCCCCCTTCGTTGGAGCACAGATATCACATAGCTGTAAGTGCTTGCATGTCAGAATATGTATACCAAAGGTACAATTGTACCTCGGTATAGTCAGGAGTCTTATTATGGAAGCCGAAGTGATATTCAAAAAGAGTACACTGAGAAATAAACAAAAATGCTTTTGAGTCTTCATAAATATTTTCATTTTCAGATTATCGGCTGTACTCGATCGAAATGTTAGAAACCATTTCTTAAGAATTTTATTAAGGTTCAATATATTTTACCTGTTTTTCTCCAAGTTCCATATTGTTCTATATATTCGCATAGATAAGTAAATACTAGCGCGCTCAAAGATTTCTCAAATGGACTGATTTACCTTCAATTGCACTAGCTTGTATGTTTTTGTATGAAAATTATCTCGTATTCCATATAGAGATTGTTAGTGCTGTTATATCATTTACGTTTGGATTTTGGAATAGTAAAGATATTGTTGTGCAAAAGAAATAAAAACAGTGAAGTGGAATTTTTCTAAATTTATTCAATTTATAATTCAAAATGAAATTTGGAATTGATAAATTGATGAAGTGAATATAGTGCCACGATGGCGATATTCTCGGTAAGTTGTCCTTTTTACACTTTCATATTATCAATTAATTGTTATTGCTACAGACTACTATCTGTTTTTACTATATCTTGCTTTCATTTATTTCAGCATTAATATGGAGCAGTAAATAGCATACAGATAACGTCTAGTTGCTGCAATTTCAATAGACGAAGAAGAGAGTGATGCTGGAGATTATAGCAACGATGAAGATAATCCTGATTACATTTATGATCGAGATGTATCCAACGCACAAACTGACGGTTCTGTTGAAATGGGCGAAGAGGGAGAGGGAATTGAACATATGAACGAAGTTGAAAGAATTAATTATGAGGCACCGATCACCAACAGCTGCAGCAGCAACAGCAGCAGCAGAAGTAGCAGTAGCTGCAATAGCATCACCATAAAGAGTAGCCACTACCCGCACACGTTCTCATTTCCTTGTACGTCAAACTTGGGGCTCAACCCATTATTATGAAGTGGTTCGTAGGGTGTCCTTCTTTGAATACTGTAATGTGGTCTCCCAAGTAACATTGGAGGTTGAATTTCCTATCTTTTAGGGCCGATCGACCTATTTTGGTTAAAATTACGTAAATTAGACTTAAGAATTTAACTTCAAAGTCTACTCTCCTTTAAAGTTAATTAGGAAGGAAATTTTACTTAATAATTCCTTAACTGACTTTGTAGTTAATTATTAGGGAAAAATTACGTAATAATTCCTTATTAATTTACCTCGTAGGAATTAGGAGAAATAAGGAAATAAATAAGGAAAATTTCCTAAATCTAAGGCAAATTTCCTTACTTTTTACCTAGATTTTACTTAACTTTGAGGTCAACTTTAAGGAAATGTTTGGACTTTGTAGTTAGATCTATTCCCAAATTCAAGGCAAGATAACGTAAATATTCCCTAAATAATTCCCTATTCGATTGTGTTCGCCCTCAAAGTCCGAATTTCCAAAAATATTAACCTCAAGGTAAATTGGACTAATAGTCCACGTTTGGCGAAATCCCTAATAGTTGAAATTACGTAATAATACAACCAAAAAGTCAAGTTCATTTACTTCTGTTTGACTTCATTATCACTGGAATTATTGAACTGCTCCTCCCATTGACTCATTTCATCAAGATTACAAATGTTGCTACTATTTACGACACATTTATATCGGT
This sequence comes from Dioctria rufipes, assembly GCA_963924295.1. Taxonomy (NCBI): domain Eukaryota; kingdom Metazoa; phylum Arthropoda; class Insecta; order Diptera; family Asilidae; genus Dioctria; species Dioctria rufipes. The sequence goes on from OZ002740.1 coordinate 53,400,790, forward strand.
ATCAGTCAAGCTCTGGAATACCATTTGCATCTTTTCTTAAAGATACTTGGGCCAATAGGTACACTTAATTATTTGCTTCCCAACCATGCGGAATATACGCATATTCAACTGCGTTTGTATTCACCCGCTTTTTAACAAAACTTGTATCCAAACGATGATGCTAATCACATGGTTTACTATTTTTAAGATGTAAATAAATCAATTCAATTCTTGCAATTTTCAAATCTCTTTTACCTATTTAAGGCAAAATTCCATAATTTAGGGCGAAATGCCTTATTTAAAGTTGAAATTTATTTATAGAAAAAAAATTTTCATAACCTTTGAACACAAAATTACCTAAATAATGATGTTTGCCCTCTACGTCGAAAAATTTGGTTATTTCGTCGTGCCATCCAGGAAATTCGTCGTATAAGGAAAAATTGTAAGTCAAACTAACTTCTAGGTCGAGAAATGTAATATATACGCCATATTTATTTAACAAAACATGGCTGTCATATATTAAAGGAATGGATAGAAAAATTGCGTAATACCTTAAAAGAAAATCCAAATAAATGATTTTTTCTTAATTTCAGAACGATTAAAGCATATTTAAATTAATTTCAATGCTCTAAATCGGAAACCAAAGAATCATTTAAAAAAATTTTAAATTATTATTTTTTAAATATACAATATTTTGAAAGCGCGTTGTTGTTTTTCTACAAATTATTTCCATATTTATCAATAAAATTTTTCTCGTTTTAAAAATTGAACGCTTAGAAGCTGCGAGAATTAATTTTGAATAAGGCCGTTAAAGCAATACTTCTCATTATCTTTCAATTTGGAGTTATGTGCCTTGTTCATAATATTTACATTACCTACTAGGGAAAATATACACATACAATTCTTATAAAATGTAATTCCTTCTATATTAACACACACCTTAACATGAGTTAAACTATCTAGAAAATAGGTCGAGATTAAGGAAAATTTACGTAAATTCGACGTGAAATTTACCTTAAATTTACCAAATCAACGAAATGAGTCCTGTGCCTATAAGGAAATATGAAAAAGAGGGGAAATGTTACTTGGGGTAGGTGCTAGACCAGATACATTATTCAAAGAAAGACACGAAGAAGTTGCTATATTAGTTAAATACAAGTTTGCGTTCCTCACAGTGTAAATAAAGGCTGTAGTTGTCATGATTTTGAAAGTATAATTGAAGCACAAGCACAACAAAAATAAAAACAATCGTAAATGTATAAATTTGATGTACCTAAATAGTCTTATTTCTTTTATTAAAAAAATAAAAATAAAAAAAAGCAATAATAAACGCAAAAAACAAACACTCTTGCTTTCGATTTATCTACATTTTCCCATCTTATTTCCTATATTAAATTTCACACCATACGAATATCCAATAATTTGTGACCTTAATAACAAGGAGGTATATTTGTACCTTTCACATATTAGCTAACTAGAGGGTTCGGGTATGGTGGAGACCCTAGGGTTAATTATAGTTAGGTTTTAAGCTTCCAGTTTCTAAACTGTTTTAACCTTTCCATGTTTATAGATATAGAACCAGGGCAACCGGATTATTCCTCTCTTATTTTCAACTTAATACAGTCAACAGAAATATGACGCAGCTTTTTCAGGATTCTAACGTTCAGCAAAATATTTTAATTTAATCGAAAATGAAGGAAATTTTTTTTTGCACGTGCATGCACTTACTTTATTTGAATGGAAAACGTGATCTGTCTTCCATATGTCGCAGTTTGGATATAAATGAAACATGAGCTTTATCTTGTTAACATTGTAGGAGGATTTTCCCCTTTCCTTTACGAGTACATACTTAAGAAAATTATAGGGAAATGCAGAAAACGAATACTTATTATTCCGACATTCTTTCATGCTTACAATATTTTATTCAACGATAGATACTTCAAAAGTAATCAGGATTACCATAGTGAGTGCCTTTTGAAAGGGACGCACACGTGAGATTTATTCTTCACGCTGGTATTTTTTTTTTTTTTTACTTTGGATCAGCAGAGAATCAGTTTTTACATGAATATGTTCGTTTATTTCGCACATGCTGCTGTTGTTAAAAATCCCATACGAAAGCAGATTATAATAGTCCTTATTAAAGGAGGAAATGGAACAATGTTCTATGAAATAATTATATTTCATTATTCTCAGAGGGAAATTCGTTTTTGATGGTAAAAATTTTCCGAGCACCAGTTAACATGCCAAACATTTTGTGAAGCGGATGGCACACATCCATTATTAATTTCTAGAATAATTTCGTGTTCAGAATATAAAATTAGATTTTACATTAAAATTTATGTCTGCTAAAACTAGGTTCTGTTCGAAAAGTTAACTGATTACTTAAGCGAACTTAGTTCTATTTCATAAGAGTTAACTGTCAGTTACACTGAATTTCAACCTAGCTTGTATATGATAAAACTTTAGTGATTTGTAGCTTCCAATACAAGAAATTCAAAAGGAAAGATAAACGAAAAGTTATTGACTTTATAATCTAAACAAAAACAAAAGAATTATTTAACTTTTTAAGAAAATTAATTTTACATATCGCACTTGGTTTCGTAGAGTGTTGTAAGTAAGTAAATTTGGTTTACAAACTATGTCCGTCAATAGATTGGAAATTTTACAATATTTTATCAACAGTACACAATTATTTCACATTTTTCCGTTGAAAAGACCGTTATTTTTATAAAAATCTGTCTTTCCGAGAATATAGTGGTGTACAAAATACAATTTGAACACAAGAAATGAGATTTTCTCGAAATTACATTATTTCGAGATACCTATAACACCCCACGGAACCAAGTACGATATATGGTCCATAGTACCACCCCTCTTTTTCAGGACGATTTGTGTCTATTCGACGTATTTAGCTTAGGGCGACTATATCATATCGGTCAACTTTTGTTGGCAGGGGTGTGAATATTCAAAGTTCAACAAATTACAGATGCATTCCAAATAATTTCTATTCTTGGAAGCTTATCTCCTACAATATATACAGTGTTTTTTAAACTTGATTTTTAAAGAAATAAAATTAAGCAATTTTTGTCTGCCTGTCTCTAAAAGTGGGTATGGAGGACAGAGAAAGGATTACAAATATTTTATTGCCATCAACGTTGCCATATTTTTAATACTCAAAGGTCGTGCGAACACAACTTTTTGACCGTACAGGTAGCATTTTGGTCGTAAAATCCTAATAATAAATTTAATATTTATAATTACGCAGAGATGACTCAGTACACTCACTTTAAAAGTAACAGTTGAGCATTTATGTTATTTTTCAATTAAAATAAAGAAAACAACAACAACAAGTAAAAATAAAATAAAAGTTTCTGATCATAACTCTGCCGCTTTCAGATTTTGTATGAATTCCAAATACAATTTTCTGCACATACTGATAATTTTTGAAGAAAGCGCCTTCATATGAAGCTAAGGTTTTTAACATTCTTAAAGAATCCGGAGCACACATCCTTGTATGCAAAGTATAACTATCACTGCATGAGATAAAGTTGCCTGGATTTTTTTTTTTATTTAATTAAGTGGAATAAAAATACGTCGGCCGTCCTTGCTTTAACCATACATTACTAACCTATGGGTGTAATCCACCCAATTTGAAATTATGTTCAAAAAACAAAGTATAAAACAAAATCAGCGGATATCATATTAATTTGTAATCTTAGTAGACTTATTTCACAACATTTTGAAATAATTTTCAGTATTCTTTCTATAGGCGGAGTGTCGACACCGTTATTAACAAAAAGTGCCTGGGTGATTTACACCCACGTAAGTAATAACAGTATAATACTTTTCGGTGTTTGACACGTTTCTAATTAAAGAATAATATTTCTGGATTGTGTATACTGGATTTTAGACAGGTAATTATTTTTGCACTTTTTACACAATTTATCCTTAAGAAAAACAAACAATTTATAGGATGTGTAATTATGGAAGAGAACAGATCAGATTGGCTGCTCTTATAGATGAAGAAGAGTATTTCCGTGGTGCACTAAGTAAAAAAGAAGTTGACTTCGATATAGGAATTGATCATAAATCGGAAACAGAACAAGAAGGCGAGTCTGATTATGAAAATAATGAAGTTCATCCCAATGATGAATATTTATTGGTAAAGATGGGTCTATTTGGAAAAAATTCCGTTTCATCAATATATATACAAACAAATATATTACAAGGCAGCAAATAAATTACAAAAATACAAAACAGGTGCAGTCTACAGACAACATTGAAGTAAGTATTATGTCTGACTGGTTTGCACAAATCTTTTCACGTGCATGTAAGAGATTTGTGGACTACAAATGGCACCGGATTGGAAATTTTTCCCGCCAAAATGAGTTACATCCGCTGTCAATTCTGCAGTGCATACGTTATGATGACGTGGAAACACGTCAAGAACGTCGTTAATTTGACAAGCTTGCGTCTATACGCGAAATTTTTGATAAGTTCAATAAAAATTGTGTAGATAACTACAATATTGGTTGTTATGTAATAACGGTCCACGAAAACTAGAGAGTTTCCGTAGAGATGCAGCTTTGGGCGATATATACAGGGTGATTCAAATCAAGATACCTTCCGGTATACCACGCGATTCCTTGAGGTAAGTTGATCAAAAAATTATTCAACATACCCTCCCTCCCCACAGAAACCTTCGTTTAGGAGTTGTGGCCAGTTGAAGATTTCCCCAATATTCGTGAACCCTGATGGGAATAAATGAGTATAACTTTTGAACCACCCTATATAGATTTTGGTTATTGTTGGCTTATTAAATATACTTATACTTAAAAATACTTCTTAAATTTTAATGAAATGGTTCCTCGTATACGTGAATATAAAGCCGTGGGTGGATTACACCCATGGTTACTAAGAATGCAACATACTATTAGGTTAGTAATGCAGGGTTAATTAAATTATTATCAGCGACTGCAACTGGAAAAAAAAACTGACTCGCGAAGTTCCTTCAAGAAAACTAAAAAAAGAGAAATTATTTATTTATTTTATTTATTTATTTATTTAATGGCCTGTTTCTAAAGATGTTCAGTGCATTTAATGTTATTCGTTTAATTAGCCTATTAAAACTAAGGCTTTACAAAAAAAAAAAAAAAAAAAAAACGAAAATATAGTTTCTTTTAACACTTTTAAAATAACTAACAAAAACTTTCATGTAACAAAGGATACCTTAATAAAAAATAAACCTGATGTGTCCTTAATTATTAATTTTGGATTTTAATGTGTTTGTAATTGATACTATTATTCTTAACTGTACAAAAACGTATTGAACAGTGCAGCATTATTTCAAAACTTAAGGGCAGTATAAAATTAAACCTTACCAGAAAATCTACTAGCCGTTACTAGGAGTTACTCTAAAGCTTCAAGAGTTTCGTAACAAACCTTTTTAGTTTTTGCATATAATCGTAAAGAAGTTTTAGTTTTAAACTTCATTAGTTTGTTGAAAAATCTCTTTCAGGCTTATATGCTTTTTGCACAAAAGGTTTTGATTTTAGTTTCGAATTAAAACATTTGTTTTGTTCCAAAACGAACCTAATAGTTTTGTATTATTTGAAACTATATATAATCTTTTTTATATTGGAATTAAGTATATAAATACAAACCTAATTCTCTTAAAATCAATGTATCGATACAGTTTCAGAATTTAGGTTTTTATCAATAGTATTTTATTAAAGTATTATACTATGAAACATAAAGCCTTACTTTAGCCAGAAGGCTGTTTTAAAAAATAAGGAAAAAAGTAGCGTTTCAATTACCTTTAAGTAGGTACATAGGTATATTTTTTTAATGGATTATCATCATTGCAGTGATTTCCGATTCTGTGTTTTTATCAACTGTAGTTTCAATTGAATACATACTTTTATTACATCGACCAATCATTTCTTTAGTCGCTGAAAAGTGGACACAACTTCCTGCTTCTCGGACACCATTGCTTGATTAAAAGTACTTGAGTTGAAAAAACTCTTCATGCAAACGAAAAATCTTTAAAAAAGAAATTTCATTGCAAAAAGAGGGCGTTTCATATAAGCAGGAACCGTTTAATCGTCAGTAAGCCTTGGTTCCTGCCTGCCGTATACGCCAAAGCATATATATATAGCAGACAGCAACCAAGCCGTCCTGACGATTATACGGTTCCTGCTTATATAAATCGCCCTCTTTTTGCAATGAAATTTCTTTTTTAACCCTTCGGCGGGCGCGTCCTGCCAAATCTCAAAAGCAGGCGCGCTGTGGCATTTTATGCCGCAAATATAAAAACCACAACAAAAATTCAATAAATACGAAATATATTCCATAAATGAGGATACAAATTAAATAAAAAGAATTCGCACAAAATAAATAAAACAAGTTCTTCTATGAGTAATAAAAAATAAAATTAATCTTCCTCCATTGGGGGATGTGAACAATTATTGCAATGTACATTTTTATTGCTATGTCCTTTGCAAACAAAGTTCTGACATGAATCACAAATCACCGTTGTTTTCGTATTTTTGTGAGCACTGCATATATGACATCGTCCAGTACGATGCTGGTTGACTGGTTCCTCAGCCGGTTGCCTATATTTTGAAAGAAATTCTGTTATATCTTTTGGAAGGATCGGTATTTTAGCTCGCACTCTTAGATGGTCTTCAATCAAATCAAAGCCTACTTTAGTTAGGAATTTTCGTCTTCTGGGGGGTTTTTCTAAAGGCCTAGTATTATTGAATATGACTTCTGAATTGATTCCTGCAATATCAAGCATGCGAAAAAAAATTGCAAGAGGCCATCTTCTAGTTACTCTTTGTGTCGTATAAGAAGCACATTTTTGATCAACAGTATCGACTCCGCTTTTTGTTCCATTATAATTCAAAATTATTTCTGGTTTATTTGTTACCACATCAATTTCGCCCGTATTATCCAGACTTGATAATAAAATTACAGCCTTATTTTTTTTCGACACATATGACACGAGAGTCATTTCATCTTGAAACCCAAACAGGGAGCTTCCAACTGTGCGTGACTTGTGTGGAAGAAATTCTGACGGAATTTCTCTTTTGGTTTTTTTAATGTGCCAATCAACGTAATTCCATTTTGTAGGAGATACTCAGCTAAAGGATAGCTAGTGTAGTAATTATCAGTAGTCAAGTTTCTCTTAGAATTTTTTATAGGATCTACTAATCTCTGTACTATATCGAATGGCTTATTAGATATCTTGTATGGTCCGTCACGTTGTTTCCCACAGTATATTTTAAACTTCCACGTATAAAACGTCCTGCTGTCACAAAGAGCATACACTTTTAAACCATATTTGACTGGTTTTTGTGGCATGTACTGCACAATACCGCATCGACCTCGAAATTGATGAAGCATTTCATCTATTGTTACAAATTCTCCTAAACTGTAATTAAACATGCAATTATTTACAAAAGTCTTATAAAAATCTCCGATTGCAGCTAATTTGTCAGTCTTTTCCCGTTCATTTTTGGTTCTAATATCGTCAAAACGAAGAGCATGAAGAAGAAAGAGGAATCTTTTGTAGCTAAAAACGGCTCTCAATAAGAGCATTCCAGTCCCATCTTTTGACTAAAGTTCCAGAACATTCACATGATTTCCTTTTTTTAATGCAATCAGGAAGAGTACTCCAAACAGAGCCTGAATTTCAGTACGGGATGTTAACTTACAGTCTCTTTCTCTCTGGTATAAGACATTATCTTTCTTTTTTCAATATACAAATTGGTACAGGTAACGATATTATCAATCATGTCTTTAGTTATAAATATAAGAAGTGCTTCTAATTGAGATGACACATGTTTTGCTGGACCTTTGTTCCCCGGTAAGATTTTCATTATATTTGTTGCCTTTGTCTTATTATAAATATATACTGGAGTACTTTTCCAAATTGTTTCTCCATATTTACCGATGTAGAACTCGTAATCGGTCTCTTCTCTTTGTACGTGTTCTAAATTTTCGAAGTCTCCATCCACGGACTGTTCTGATTCACTGTTATAGTTATCTATTGCAATATTTTCCACATCTTCTTCACTTCCTTCGCTAAAGTCAACAACATCGTCCTCGATATCAGACAAATGATTAACAACATCTTGCAATTCTTCACGCGTACAGAATTTTCTTGACGTATTTCTATTCCTATAATTACAATAGTAACATTTTTACTTCTCTCACATTTAATTAAAACTACATAAATTTTACAACATTTCAAAAATGATCCAAAATAAAAATATGGTGAAAACCAACCACAGAGTACTGCAGCTTAGTACCTTTCACTTCAAAGCTTCAACTACAACTGACACAACACTTTAAAGTCCACAATCATTGTAGAAAGTGTTGCCTATACTAGTCTATCGAGCATATCTATATGAGCACTAGAATTCAACTAAATCAATTATATTGAATTCTGCGAATTTGTAAAAATGCTGCATAAAAGGCCGCTGCGCGCCCGCCGAAGGGTTAACGATTTTTCGTTTGCATAAAGAGTTTTTTTCAACTTAATTCTCGAGCTACAGACTTAGCAGCAAACTGAGTCAATTTCATATTGACTTATTTCGCTATGAATTTTCATAGAAAAACTCTAAAAGTTCTTGAGCTACACTATGACTATTCAACCTGTTTCTTAGCTTGGTCTTTATTAAACTAACAGCACTAAATATCCTTTCACATTCCGCATTCGAATGAGGCAAAGACAATAATATTTAGAACAAATCAGGATAAATTAGAAAAAAGAGCAACACGATCATCATTTTTTAAATAAAGTAGCTTATGCCAAAAAATGTCTGCTTGGCTTTCGTTAGAAATTAGTTCGGGCAATTTACTTAAGAAGATATTTCTCCATTTATCGTCTAAATTTTGAATTGGTATTGATCCTAAGCATCGTGGAAGTAATTGGTTTAATTTAAACAAATAAGGAACATTGGTATGAGTTTACAAGTTCAATGTTAGTTTAGGATTGAGGTAATTCAGGTTAATCATGACTTCGTTTGAGAAATTATACCTTTTTCTTATTTCCAAACAAGATACGCGCAAAAAATTGCGGCATTTGTTTTTAAAATCACATTTCTTACCATTTAATTTTTTCTGATTAATATGAGTTTCATACTGTGGCTTTTTTGTAATACCCTAGATTTCAGTCATATCTGATTGTAATTTAATTCAAATGTGGTGTTCAATGGGTCTGTATCTTCCAAAGCTATTCTTAGTATGTATTTAATACTTAGGAATGAGCTTATATGGCTTTGTACAAGGTGCACATGCGGCCATGAGTGTCCGATTGAAAATGTGCATTTATTGAATTAAATTTTGGCAGAATCCAATCCAGAAATAAGTAAACAAGTTTAGCTTGAGGATCGCTCAGATTTCGTAAAACTCTCACAACACTAGTAGTATTTCATTTTGAGAAAATTTCATATCAACAAAAAAAAAAGAAAAAAGTCGAACTGCACTCCATTGTTCTAAAAACCGATTGACTACTGCGTGTAGCGAAAGCCAAGGTGTTTGTGATGGGGCTAAGAATTTGTGAGACTTTACTTCAAAATAATTTTGAAACTGTAAAAATATAGCTTTTCTTTTTGCACTGCTTTTAAGAAAACAACGTCGAGTCTTTGCTGATTGGGTCCTTGAAATGCATGACAATGATCCGGAATTCCATCGAAAACTCATCTTGAGTGATGAGGCCCATGTCCACCTCGATGGCTTCGTCCACAAGCAAAATTGTTCCATCTGGGGCTCGAAAAACCCAAGAGTTATTGTTGAAAAGCCTCTCTATCCTCAACGTATGACTGTTTGGTGCGGTTTATGGTCCCGCGGGGTTATTGGACCTTACTTTTTCGAAAATGAGGCTGGAGCAACAGTTACGGTGATCGGATTGCGCTATCGACAGATGATTAATGATTTTTTATGGCCGGAATTGGATGGTATTCATCTGGACAACGTTTGCTTTCAACAAGACGGCGCTACGTGCCATACAAGCAACGAAACCATTGATCTTTTACGGGAAAAGTTTCCGGACAGTGTTATCTCTCGAAGAGGTGATCACAATTGGCCACCGAGATCTTGTGACTTAACACCTTGCGAGTTCTTCCTTTGGGGCCACGTGAAAGAGAAGGTCTACGTCAACAGCCCAGTGTCGATTCAAGACCTCAAAGATTGAATTCGTGAGGCTATCGAGGACATAGGGCAGCCACTTTGCGATTTGGTTATGGAAAATTTCATGAAAAGGATATGGTCCTGTAGGCGTGGTCGTGGTGGTCATTTGGCTGATGTTATTTTTCATTATTAACGGCATACCTTCCTCTTTATAATGGAATAAAGATCCGATCATTTATCTCAAAAAATGGCATTTTTCTTTGAATATCAAAATAACACCTCTTATTGGAAAACCCTGTATATTCCAGGACAATCCTGCTTAAAACGGGACACAACAGAGTTATGCTCTCCCATCATGGAATTACACCCATCTGAACCAAAACTGATTACGTTAGATAAGGATATATTATGGGAATTAAAAGACTCTAGAACTGACTCATATATTACCTTTGTTGTCGCCTGAGCTATATTGTCTTTGAAAACATTGACTAAATCGTAAAAAGAGCTTAGTTTGATATATTTATTCCGCATTTCTGACGATAATATAAAATACAACTACAACTATATTTGCTTTTGCAAAATTCTTTACCGGTGGGAAAGTCATATCTCCGTCCCACGTCTTGAAGTTGATATTACTACAATTTGCACTTTTGCAGCGATTGTTTTAAACAAACAAAGAAAAGGAAGTAACTTAGACTTAGCACTAGCAGTAAGCAACGCAAGTACAACACCAAGATGTCCAAAACTCAGCATTGTGGTATCGTTGCCGCGCTTTCTGAACGATAACGAGTCAAGAAGTCGAGAAAACACTAGAACAAGTTATAAAATGAACTTTACTATACTCTAGTTAATGACCACTTGACTGTACAACAAAACAACTGACAACACAACAAATTTAAATTGTTCTTCTTATTCTTCGCGTATGCTGAGTATGCTGTGCTGTATCTGTGATGACGACTCGACTGTACTGTGGTGGTCTGCATTCAGATTTCTTCCAAGACTCAATTCGTAAGTTACCGTACATTTTGTGCCAAAAGTGAAATAACCATACATTTTGCGTACGGTAGAGGTCTTGGTCGTACACCATACAAGTGTCAAAAAACCCGTACAAATACGACCAAAACCGTAGGGTTGGCAACGGTGATTGCCATCTACTTCTATTATCTGGAATTCCGGTTATCCCGCATGTGATGTCAGGCTACAGAGGTACCAACAGGGAAAAATATAATGACAAGCAGTTTCACAAAAAATGTGAATTTTTTTAATAATTCTTAGTTTGATCAATGGCAAACTGAGAATCTTATAAGAATATTTTTAGTTTTTACGTCAAGCATGAATTATATAAAAAAGTATGTTATTAAAATTTTTTTTGGCAAGAAAGGACTTATCATAGATGGAAAGCCTGTGGTTATCTTTGGGTAATGTGGATAAATTATTTTTCTTTATTTCGAGTTCGTAGCGATTTTGTGTCCAATGTAATTGAAAAATAATAAAGTATGTGAAAAAAAAAGTTTAAAATTCAATTCAATTTATTATTGTTACAACTGAAGCACAAGTGAGTTAAAATCACTCTTAAGTATGGGCTTACTCTAACTAATTATAAAAAAAAAAGAACATAAGTGTCTTACACTCTAAGAATATTAAATACTAAGGAAGAATTACTTTTAGTTAAAATTATTAAATAACCACAAATTGATCTCCAATAAAATATGTCGAATAAAGTTAATTTTCATTGTACCTACTGAAAGCTGTTTTTTTTATATAACATATTTATTTTATATCTGAAGAGTTTTTAACGCAAAATAAAAAGTAAATGCTGGAAAAGAATGGCTTGAGTACTATACACGTATTTTTTTAAATTTTCTGCAGAAATCGGCGATTAAAATAATTTCTACGAATGCAAGTGACCGCACAAAGCAGTTAAGTGAAATGCGCGAATAGTTACTATTCAACATTCCAAACGCTTCTATTACCCATTAGGACTATTTGTTCTGAATGTAAGTTATTGTAAAAACGTTTATGAGTTGTTTAAATTAATGGGTACTGCCATTTTTTGTGTTCAAATTATGCATGTTTAAAATAAACATCCATGTTCAAGATTCATAAGAATCCTGATATTATTATGTCATTATACGAGCAAAATTGCATGTCAACACATGTACATACATACTGACCTAAAAAAAATTATATCATTTCTAAAGTTCTAGTGAGGATTTCGCAGTAAAACAAGCCAGATAACTGCACACGGGCAATACACTACAGTCTCACATGCTAATTTTTTTGTTTTACCTAAAGAGAACACGCATCAGAAGTTTAAATTATCAACGTTGCAGAAAAGTGAGCCTGCCAGAAACAACTGTACACGGCAGTATAATGCGCATTTGCACTTGGTAAGTCGACATGGACATCTAAAAATGTTTGAGTAGGCAACAAATTCCAGATTGAATAGAATTAATTAACAACAATGCTTTTTTCTTCTTCTCTTTTTTCATATATATGATTGCATTTCAAAGTGCAGCTGTTATGCAAATTGATATTGTCATGCGCCTTTGAATGCCTTTCTTTGGTGCCGTGCGCAAATCATAGCTATATAAACAGCAGTTTGGCTTAACTCGATATCTTTTGTGATTTGGCAGTGCAGTGATCAACTTGGCGATTTATTTTCCAGTGTTATTTTCCTAGTTTTTTCCTAGCCTTCTTCATTTTAATAACATACAACTGCTTTACTTAGTTGACTGCTAAAATCAAAATTTTTATTCTGGGTACCGACTGGATTAAAGATTTTATTTTGAACAGAAATTAAACTAAATATTCTTATTGCGCGTAACGACAGCAATAACATAATACTACTACTAATACAAATACTTTATTCTGGGTATCGACTGGAAAAAAAGAATATCCTAATTCCAAACCTCACTCAAATAAAAGTCGAGTAAATCAGTTGCGATATATTGATCGTGTCAGTACAAGTCTATTGCAACAACATTTTATCTACAATTTTAATTTATTTTTAACTCACCTTCATTGTATTTTGATTTACTATTATATTCATATTATTATTACTGACACACATATATATTCATTAAACAATACTATTTACTAAAGCTTCAAATAAGTGTGAGATTAAAGTTTAGATTTGGTGAACAAACGCAATTACTAACTTTAAACCAGTGGCACCACTTTTACGCATCGCTTCAATTTTTGCATGTAGCTCTGACTACGGGCAGTACAATGCATAATAGTAATCTTTAACCATTTTTGTGGTGTGCGCCATTTTAAATAAGAAAATTGTTATTTTGACATAGATTTTCGGTTAATTTGACCAACTAATTTTTTTCAGTGTAGGGCAGACCCGGGGCTAGTAGACCCAATTTTCATAATTAATTTTATAAAAATGTTACTCTAACGTTTTTTATGCATAATAAATACGTTTTCAATTTGATTACTTCAATGGGTTTCTTAATAGTTTCTTATATTTTGTTCCCTATAAGGCTTTCAAGTATTATTCGCCATTTTCAAAAAAGCTTCCCCGTGAGTCCAGTTACCATGCCTGGGGTTGCTTGATTCAGTGGACGCGGTTATTTGACTATATCCATTAAATAAAGTAATAAGCATGCAAAAAGACAAAGTTTTCAAAAAAATAATCATTTTTTACGAAATAAAGAAAATTCAACATTTTTAAATAATCTATATGTGGTAACAGTGCAGAGGTCTAAACCACATACTATGTTTCGGATGGAAGCATATATGATAATAGCGGTCTATATGGTGCACGATTATCCATATCCGCGCTAATGTCGAGGCTTTAGGCGGGATGGGGCTACGGCTGAGCCAGACCCATTCATACAAGAGAAATTAAATTTAATTAATTATCCCATTCAAGATTAAATTGATGAATGATAAAATGTTGATGATATGGGTGATCTCAGTGAATTTCCAAGAACTTAGAACTATTAAAGATATTAAGGGTTGTGTGGTGAGTCCTAATAATTTCCGAGAATTTTCAGGTACTTATATAGTGGGTGGTTTTTATAAAAGTTTAGTTTTATTGGACGAGACATTACATCTCGTTAACTGCATGCTCGAGTTTATTAATACTTGAGCAATCTAGTGTGTTTGGGCGTAAGCCGCCTATAGGACACCTGCTTGCACCTTACCACAGACAGCACCAGCTCTCTTTTTCCAACCAACATCCTGCAACAAGACAACTCGGTATCAAGTCAGCTTTTTTTAGTTTTAGCCCCAATGCTTGCGACAGGAACCCATCTCCCGTCCTGACCGCAGACAGCACCAGCTCTCTCCTTCCAACCAACATCCTGCAACAAGACAACTCGGTATCACTCAGCCTTTTTATTTTCACCCCAAATGCTTGCGACAGGGACGTGTCTATCCTACTCCCTCCTCAACAACTTCTTATTAGCGGTGAGAAGCGTCTTGCAGAAAACCGGCGAATGGAAACCTCGAGGAAGTTGTCCCTATCGGACGTAATGCTAAAGTATAGGGAGGTGGAACCCTTACTACTTGGGTTGTTTGGGAATGCTGTGGCGGCAAAAATGGACAGTTCCGGACGTATTGCTCCAGCCACAGAGCTGTTCATAGATGTTCCTAGCTTTAAGCTTAGTCATTCATAACCTCTTTGCAAGCAATTTCCATCACATCTATTGATGAATTCAATTTTTCCGTTTTTCGTTTGTAGGTCCTCATCGTTCTGAATGTAAGAAAAGCATTATTAACTGTAACTTAAGAGATAACCAAAATAAAAACGAAACATGGGGTTAGTTCCCTCATGAGTCATCTAACCCCGCTACGCTGCTTGTCAATAAGCCGCAACCCGCCATTTTATTTATGAAACACTAACGACAGACAGTTATTCCAATAACAGGAAAATCAAGTTGGGAACACCATTAACCAATCCATACACTTTCAATAAAAATCACTAGACAAACCAAAATCCTGAACGTGTGAGCTATAAGACAGTTTAAGTATGAAACAAAATTTTTACTCACGTGCTTGTAATTTTTTTTTTTTTTTTATAACTCCGCAAAAAACATTCGCTAGCTTCGACCACTATTGCTACACTAAGACTGGTACCTTGACTGAATACACAGTCAAATTTGGACAGCTTTGATGTCGATGTTCACTTAGTTAATCGCAATGAGTCTACATACCCCTATAGTCAACTAACCCCGGTCTACCTTACTATAGAAGTCAATTAATGTAAGCAATTTTAGTAGTTTCAGAAGTCCATTCTATATGTATCATTATTGGGTCTTTGAACCCGCCGCACAAATGACCCACAACCAGCTCCTTTGGATTGTCAAAAATGAGTTTTTTCTAAAGCTAACAAATTAAGGCTGATTTACCGCTGAACGCACAGCAAGACAGAGTTTTCGGTTTTGTAAACGTTTTTACATATGGCCCAATATTTGTAATAACAAAAGGAATAATGCCACTGGTGCACCAAAAGTAGCAAAATTTAAACTTTTCCTTTAGTATATAATACTAAGCTTTCACTCGGGCAGTAACTTTTATCAATACTGACAGTAGTACCTCTTATACTGGAAATTTATTATATGTAAAATATTAACGAACTTCTTATACTGGAGACGACACTCTTAGACACCAGCTTTATCTCTAAATGAACTAAAACTTCTATTTACTACTAGAAAAGCAAATCAAAAGACCATTAATGCATAATGTAACAATCCTCTGCGCTCAAAGTCTCAATCAATTTCCTATAGAAAGTTTGCTTTGATGTCAATAAAAGGCAAGCCAGAAAATTTCTGTGACTCCTTCTATATACTGTCTCAAATTTCAATGAATCTTATTATTTTGAGGGTGGTTTAATTCTATTCAAGGGTTCATGCAAATTCTCTATCATCAAAGTACTCTCTATGTAACAGTTACAATCAAATTCTCGAGTAAGTGGCAAATAAAATACATATTCATGTGTCCGAGAGCTAATTAGGTGAGCCACATTGAATATATACTTCATTCACCTTTGAATCGAACTCCACTATCGATTAGGAAGAGAACTGATGAGTTTCATGATGGATATCGACATTATTTGATGACTTCGTTTTCGGTTATTTGCTTTGAAAGGCAATAATTTAAAAGCGCCATACACCGTATAATCTGTATGTAGATGTAATGTATATGTATAAGACATGGCACTTCCAGCCTGCCGCCTGCGGATCAAAACTGCTAGAGGCATATCCATAAATCACACAAAAATTTTCACCTTTCTCCCTACCGACAACAAAATAAATCGAGCATTCATTTTCCTGTGAAATCCCGAAAAAGTTTATGATAAATCGCTTAATTTAATTACTCAACTGAACGAGCAAATTTATTTCTACTTTTTAAAGTATGTATTTCCAAAAAGTTTTCACTCTGTAGAGGATCATTGACAGGAAAATAGGACTCGGCTAGAAGCGAAGCGTCCATTAATCACAGCAACAATGCTAATTGATGTATTTCATCAAGATTACGTGGGAAAATTATTCAGATAAGCTTTGATTAGGAAAAATTTGGAGCATGCTGAAAAATATTAGTTAGTGATCAAACGCAGAATGGCTTTTGAAAAGAATTATGGAATTCTAGAACAATGGAACAAGGACGAGTTATACTATGTAGGTACAGTGGAAAAATCAAGTGATTACTTGTCAAATAAAATATCTCGTAATCGTCATTGCGTAAATCATTTATGAGCAATTTTCGTTTATGAAACTGGAAAAAACAAATCAAAAGTGCGTCTTTCTAGATATAGCAAGTGTGTTTGACCATACGGCCTATGGCTCCATAATCAGACCTGGGAGTATCTTCCTCTGTCCGATTCATTCATTTCTTGTTTCATTTTATTTTTATTATCCTTCATTTCCACGGTTAAAGTCGTAAAATGCAATTACCATGGGTGCACAACAGCAATAGTTTGCCGGAAGAAAAAAATTTAAGTATTATTAAATTTGTGTAATAATTTCTCTTTATCTCACTTGGTAAAGACGTAAAGCTTATCAGATTTTTCTTAACAGAAAATTTGCAATATTTATTCCTTCTTTTTATTTATTTTACTGTCTGTTTTTTGTGACTGAAATCTAGTAGGAAAAGCAATAAAATGTGCGCTTTTAAAAAGTTTCAAAGATCATCTTTTCAACATGTTCAGCTGTGAGAATGCAAAAATTTATTATGAACAACTTGGCGGATTCTTCTTTACTTCTCTAATGAGTCGCTGATGAGAAATGAAAGTGAAAATAAAATTATTTTTAGTACTGAAGTCGTAAAAATGTTAACAATACGCTACACTATGAGAGACTATGGCCTCCAAAGACCTTTGTGTACACTTTCGAGACGCAAAAACTCTCTAAATAGGCCAAATCTCTAAAAACTTTTTTGGTCTACGGTGTATTTCAAAACAAACAGGTCTCTATTTTCGGTCTCCATTTTCCGAAGTTTGCTCATTTTTCATACACAGGTTTCCGGAGACCACTTGTGGGTTCGGGGTCCGGATTCTGTAACTGGGAAAGATTGGGAGATGAAAACTTTCGTTTAACCCGGTTAAAACGCGCAGATCATTGGGGATTTTTCCATCGGATTTAGAGTATAGAGTAAAAAGTATAGATGACAATTTTTTGGGGAAGGGGCTTTTGGAGATGGAGGGTCGTACCACCCATCATTGAGGGTTATCCAAAATTCGTCACGTTTGGTATCAAATTAAAGAGGGAGAAGCGGGTAATCGAGCGGCGTAGTTTTTTTTTTTTTATCATTTTAACTTCATAACTGACGGAATTTTTGCACTTGGGTCATATACACCCCAGTTCCTATATTTTGCTTATATTTCTTCCGTTCTTTCTTTCATATTCATTAGTACTCTGTAGGGAACAGTTTTCCCCTGAAAAGTGAATTTCCGCGACTTACCAGTTCTTCATAACGATGAGTTGAAAATATGTCCATTTTTGTACCAAAAAACGCCCATTTTTTCATATTAAGAAGGACTGATTCACTTTTTTTGCAGTTATCTGCAAAACCATTTAGCGGACTCAAAAACTAATTACATATTTCATTATGAGACAAAACGTAGATACGAGTTGATTCCAGATACAAGCTTTAACGTGCATATCTGAAATTTTGAGAGCAACCCTTCTGCACTGGAAGCCAATCAAATTGACCATTTTCGGGTCATTTAACATTTTTAGCGGGTACCATGACACTCCAAAATCCATATTTCTCTGTAAGTGTTGGATGGGCTTCCACAATTTGCTACTGCTCTTTGCTTTTTTCGTGCAGGAATATGAAGTCACCATGTTTTAATAAAACATGAGAACGAAACGGTGTACGATATACATGGTGCACTATTACCCACCATCGCGCTTAGTTTAGTCACCGAGCGAACTGGTTGGTACTAAGGATTTCGCAAGTTATGGGTTGGAAAAGCGTGAATTATGGCTCTTCCATAAGAGCAATCTCTCCTATTGCATTCTTGCATTCTAAATCTATCGTTTTACCAAAAGTTGAAATCGATGGAGTCAATTTCAGCTGGAATCCACCCGAATTGTTCTTTGTGCATGAAATGAGTAATGCTATCATACTTGGTGGATATGATTGCGACTTGGTGAGCGATACGGGTGGAGCACTACCTTCCATCATCGCTTTTTTAGTTTAGCCACCAGGAAGATCAAAGAAGTACTAAGGTAGATATGGTTTAGATGAGTCGGGAAGAAGCGTTACATGGATAAGGGTAGGTATTTTGAAAATCTATATTTCCATCTATAAAAATATATATATTAAGTCATGATCTCCTTTGGGTGATATTGTCGCACGAAAATTGGTATGACGGACACATAATTTTAGCGGTTCTACCTGATAATTGTGTGTGTATGGGGAGCAGCAACTGTGAATGCTTTCTTCTATACTAACATTATGGTTTTTACTTGTTTCCGTTTTTCTTATATTGTTTTGGATTGCTTTTTGTGTCGTATCACATAAATTTTATTCAAAGTGAGTAAGTACAAATAAGCAATTATAACGTTAACATTGACGAATGTATTTGAGTAGAGCATGGTTGGACGGTTGCAGTTCTATGCTCGATATTCTGTTAATCTATGAAACTGCGTGCTTTTTTTCTTTCTGTGTATAGATTTATAACTTAATGCCATTTTGCATCTATCTGCTAGCCGTGTTGGTTAACCTAGTTAGCTATTCCGAAATATTTTTCGCTCTCGCCACAGAGCTCATCAGCGGTTTGCTATTATTGAGTAGAAATTCTCTGGTGTTGATAACACGAAAATTCTTCTATTATTTCTATTAAACTATAAGATTTTCCTTGCAATTCATGTGGGTAGAAATTTTGTTCAATGTAAATTTATCAAATTACATTTTATGTGGAGTGTTTGTGGTTAAATTAGTTTTAACTATTTGTTCTTATTCCATGCAATAAGTTAGCATGCAATGCGTATATTATCCCAAAAAAAATTCTTTATAGTCGAAAAAATAGATGCTTCTACATGATGTAGGAGTTTTTTGACATTCTTGTGCCTAGACATGTCAGTTCAACAATGTATTTATAGTAATTCCTTATGTGATTACCGCCTTTAGTTGTGTGCCAATTAAAGAGTTACCTTGTTTGTTATAAATGATAATTACCTCATATGTTACACAGCTCGTAGTGAGATTCTTATTGTTACATTGTCTCCTCAAATCATAAATGATCTGAACAACCCCCCATCGGAATATCTATAAATTCTAAAAAATATATAGCCTGACCTGTCCTCTTTTTAAATATAGGCTTTATATCGCAGTTTCAGAGATCTACTTTCCTGGAAGTGTCCTTCCACCGTAAAAATGTAGTGTGTGTTCACCAGCATCGTCTATGCATAATGATGTGCCCTTAATTATCTTATTGCTATTATTGTTCTTATGCTGGCTTAATTTCAACCTTAAAATTGCGGCTCCTATTATTCTTTAATATCTGAAGAAGAAGAAGGCATCATGTGAAAGTAAAATCTTGCCAGCAGTTCTGGCTATTTTTGGTGCTTGGCTCTTTCTCCATTAATATTGGATTATTGTCTCCTATTTACTAAGACTGGGTAAGTTAATCGTTTGACCTAAAAATATTATCCGTTCGCTATTGCGTTTATGATTGTCTGGAAACGAGGTAGGGGTTAAATGTTGTTATTGTGCAAAGTCTCTATCCATAAAAGAGATTTGCTCTAAGTAAAAACCTAACTATGTTTTGCTTTAGGGATTGTCCCGCCTAATTTAACTAGTTTTTTTTGCAGATTTTCAAACCTGGATATAGGGTTTTAGTGATTTTGAGGTATTCACTTGATGTTCATACCAAATATTGTTCCCTATGGAGAAAAGGTATGCCTGGGATAGTACATAGTTAAGTTTATACGGGGTTGCATAGCAAGGTAACCTGCTTATGGCATTGATCCTAGTTGTATGTTGTCTCCGCGATCTTTTCTTATTTAGACTCTTCATTTAATAGCGAGTGGAGCTATATTCATTATTAAAGTCAAGCCCTGTACGGTTCTTTTCCGTACGAGTGAGTTGTGTATCATGAATAATTTTCTAATAGTATATGTCCCTCTTCCTGTTGAACTTGTATTGATACAGCTATAAAATAAAATAATCATTATTAATAAACGCTTATCCTAAACTAATCTTATTCACTTTTGATTTAGTTTTTGTTTTCAGTGAGGTTTTTTTTATATATGGGACTTTCTTACATATTACCTTAACAACATTAATCTTTTGCAAACTTCCCATTGACTTTAATTTTATTGTTTTATTATGTTCGAGTTCGGTGTAAATTCCTTGTTATAGGTTCTTATTGCTAAAGTTATCTAATGCTAGATACTTATTTACATCTTCGGTGAGTTTTTCTTTGAGCCACTCTGTGCGTTTACTTGCCGTATTTTTGCTACTATTTTTGTGGTATCCTCTTTATCTAGGCACCAGGTGATGCAGTTAGTGTGTCCAAAAGGTAGCTTTAAATTTTTTTAAAAACCCTGCCCTGTGTGATAGTCAAATATAATTATGTATGCAGTCATTTTTAGTGCATCTGATTTTCGTACCGGTGCAATTGCTGATAATTACAACCAGAGAACTTCTGTGCAGTGCTTCTTTAAATTATCATGTGGATCTAATATTGACCACCTAGTCGCTGAGATTCCTTTCGTCGATTGCACGGGTACTACCAATGAGCCTTACTCAGTATGCTCTTTGGTGCTAGTTAACGTAAGGTCCCTTAAATCTGGATTCTCGTTTAAACAATTTTTCATTATCTTTTCATTTATCCATTTTTTTTATTAAATCTTTACCTTGTATCCTTTCATTAGAATCCGGCTGTGTATTTCGTTTTGTCTTGTTTAAGTTTCCTTCCGGTTCCACCACCTGTATCTCCTCTTCGATTCACTTATTATCCGACTAATGTTTTATGGTATATATTTTATTTTGAATTATCAACAGCGTATGTCAAAGAAGGAAAACTTTTCTTTATGTGGCGGACTATTTCGGTTGCTTAATTGCACTAAACAATTTCATCATTGGCTTGGTGATTGGTGAATTTGCGTACTATGAACCAATATGCAAACCTAAAAACGGATTTTGCACAGTTAAACATTCAATTAGTATAGGCTATAACTTATTCCGTATTGTTTTCAAAGGCAACTCATTCCTTATTCTGGTTATCCATTATTGCCTAAAAATTGTTGGTCTCAATCGTATGTTACTCCTCCTTTTCATAGCTTGCCGTCTCTCCCAATGTCAAACCTTGACGTGATATTGCCTATGCATCGGTATTGAAGGCGGGTTTGGGGTATATCTGAAAATTGTTTTCTCACATTATTTTTTGTCTGTACACTTAGAGTGAGCGGACTTCTCGACATTGTTTTTCGGTAATGAGTGAAGACTCTTATTATGGGGACTATGTGCAAATATTTATTTCATTTTTTAATTCTATGTTCCATTGGACGCTTGATAAATGGTTCCATTTTCATTAATAGTACATTACGATAGCTATGTAGTTTTTTACTTTACGGGTATGATGTGCTTATCGGATGTTTTCCATTCCCGTTCTTTCATGTATTTTAGATGTCCGGTTTTGGGGTGTGTCCTAAAATGAATATTTTGTTTGTGGGTTCAATGCTCGCGTTTGCATGTGGTACCGTAAATTTTTCTGCTTTTTTGCTGTTCCTTAGTTTTTTATGATTATTACTGCGGGGTGTAATGCATGATTCCGGGCCAAATTGTGGGCCCTTAATGGGCTGTTGTTCTGGAGATAATTCCGAATGGTCTGGTGTATACCTATCCTGTTTTTAAATGTCAGATATCCTGTCTCGCAGTTAGCGCAACTCAGTTTGAGGACTAGATACCAGTATTCTGGAGTATTATTGTCTTTTGTATCTTTTAGTAGTATGTTTCTCCGCTTCTTTGTGGTATTTTGTTCTCAGTCTGTGCTCCTGAGTATTGTACGAGATTGTCCTTATTGTGTCCTTGCATATGTTGGGCGAATTTATTTGTCAGATGGTTTAAATAAGCGACCTTAATGGTGTCTCTTGCCATGTTCATGTTTGAATTACTACCGTCTTTTCTTGTGTCCCTTTGTGGGCCTATCTGATTCTGGTTTCCTTCCTGTTTTACGAACTTATCTCTCTTCTTATTCTCTATCCCCTCTTTTTTCACTGATTGTGCAAGACAATCCATGATGATCGCTATTGGATAATTGATGTTAATAGTTCAGTCATGATGGTGCTTCCTATCTCTTCTATATACTCCTGGTGTGTGACTCATAGCATAAGCTACTCTTTGTGTTAAGGTGTTTAACTTATATCCGGTAGGTTGGTTCGAAAAAGAATTGATTAATCTGTTAGATGATATGGGTTTTCTGTACCATTATGTCCTAAACTCCCTCTCTTGTGTGATGATTGTAAAGTCTAGATAGTTGATTTGATTTCCAACCTCGCTTTGTACCGTCATGTCCATTCCCAAATTGTGCTCCAACATTTTCTTAATGATATCTATATTCGTTTCCTTCAAGTATAGAAGGAAATCATCAACATAGATTCTTAGATGGTTTGTACCCATTCTCTACAATCCGTTTATGATTTTGTTGAGGGGGTAGTCTATGTATGTGCTAGCGTACTTCGCCGATGTTTTACCTCCCATGAGTGCTCCTTTTGTCTGTCTGTACAATACGTCCTCTACCTTGAAATAATTAGCTTATCCTAAGTATGTCGAATTCTATTATATTCATTAAGTTATCAATGTTATAATAGTCCTTTATTTGTGGGCCTATTTCGTTCCTTAATATGTGTTTCAACTTCGTTAAATCTATGTTGTTATACATGTCTTTAATATCCATCGTGACCCATACATACCCTTCTTCAAGTTCTAGTTTCTGGATTTCATTTATGGCATGCAGTCTGTCTCTAAGGTGAAAATCAAGCTTGAGACAGTCAACTATGTTGATGTAATGTTAATTGTTTTTGTCTTAGGCACGATAGGGCGTATTTTCGGCAGCTCCTTATGGATATTTATAATAGGGTGTAAGATACTGATCTCATTCTCATACTTTTTCAAGTCTATGAGCATTCTTAGGTCTTCCTGACTTAGTTTTTTCCCCTTATATTTTTTGTCCAGATATAAGCCTCCTCTTCTAGTCAGGCTGATCTTTACATGGAAGGAACGTTCCAAAGCTCTTTGAATTCTTTGCAGGTTATCGTATTGATGGATGCATATATCCCATTACTAATGCTTTCTAGGATCATTTGATTCAGTAGCTTTTAGTAATCTGTTTGATAAATGGCTACTGTCGTTTTGCCTTTATCTGCTTCAATTATTCTAACATCTGACCTGATGTTGAGTAAATTTTTGAGATTATCTAATATCTCGGTAATTTTTAGATCCATTCTGCTGGGTCTCCACTTTGTTATCAGTTTGTCGTATCTTTTTGCGACCCTACATAATCGTCTCATTTTTAGTGAATATCCTATCGGATTTCGTTTTTCTACGGAGTCGCCCATTTCGTTAAGGGTATAAATAGTCTCTGCTGAATGTGTGGTTTTGATTGGTTGGACAAATTTTGGGAAGTCAGATAAGATTGCTTTCAAATCATCTTCCAGGTGCATGTCTGTCAGGTTTATGATGCCTCACTCAATGATCCTTAGAGTCATGATTGAATACTGGTTATAAGATCGACATTTTATAAGCGGTGTGACAAATAAAGAGTCATGAGCTTAGTTCACTTTGTCTTTTAAAATTCTGGAGTTTAACAGAAAGAACTAACGCAGTTCCATCTTTCCAAAACTCATTTTTCCCCATTATTTTCCTCAATCTTCCCTTCTAAGTTCTGATATGCCCAGTGGAGAGCGATGGCTACAACGGGTTTGGTTTACACTCCTAGGTCTTGAAGACAACGGGTTTATACTTTCCGCGATGGCAGTTCCCTGTGCAGTGGGACCAAACACTCACTACACTCCGAACAGCGACCACTCATCAGCATCCCACCTACTATCTCGCCTATTTCTAAGGAGCCTTACCGGGTTGTTCCTTGTGCATGGAATGAGTAATGCTATCCTATTTGGTGGATATGATTGCAACTAGGTGAGCGATATGGGTGCAACACTACTTTCCATCATCGCCTTTTTTAATTTAGCCACCAGAAAGATCAAAGAGGTACTAAGGTAGATATGGTTCAGATGAGACAGGACTAACGAATGGATAATATTTTTAGGTCAAACGATTAACTTACCCAGTCTTAGTAAATAGGAGACAATAATCCAATATTAATGGAGAAAGAGCCAAGCACCAAAAATAGCCAGAACTGCTGACAAGATTTTATTTTCACATGATGCCTTCTTCTTCTTCAGATATTAAAGAATAATAGGAGCCAGGAAAGTAAATCTCTGAAACTGCGATATAAAGCCTATATTTAAAAAAAGGACAGGTCACGCTATATATTTTTTAGAATTTATAGATATTCCGATGGGGGGTTGTTCAGATCATTTATGATTTGAGGAGACAATGTAACAATAAGAATCTCACTACGAGTTGTGTAACATATGAGGTAATTATCATTTATAACAAACAAGGTAACTCTTTAATTGGTACACAACTAAAGGCGGTAATCACATAAGGAATTACTATAAATACATTGTTGAACTGACATGTCTAGGCACAAGAATGGCAAAAAACTCCTACATCATATAGAAGCATCTATTTTTTCGACTATAAAGAATTTTTTTCGGATAATATACGCATTGCATGCTAACTTATTGCATGGAATAAGAACAAATAGTTAAAACTAATTTAACCACAAACACTCCACATAAAATATAATTTGATAAATTTACATTGAACAAAAGTTCTACCCACATGAATTGCAAGGAAAATCTTATAGTTTAAGAGAAAGAATAGAAGAATTTTCGTGTTATCAACACCAGAGAATTTCTACTCAATAATAGCAAACCGCTGATGAGCTCTGTGGCGAGAGCGAAAATATTTCGGAATAGCCAACTAGATCAGCCTACACGGCTAGCAGATAGATGTAAAATGGCATTTATTTATAAATCTATACACAGAAAGAAATAAAAACTCGCAGTTTAACAGATTCACAGAATATCGAGCATAGAACTGGAACCGTCCAACCATGCTCTGCTCCAATACATTTGTGACATTTCCAGGGAAATAACCAGATGTTAACCTTACAATTGCTTACTTATGTTTGCTCACTTTCAATAAAATTTATGTGATACGCCACAAAAAGCAAACCACGTGATCATGGCAATATAAGTAAAATGGAACCAATTAAAAACCATAATGGTAGTATAGAAGAAAGCATTTACAGTTGAGTATAGATGCTACCGTAATTTATAAAAAAACTGCTCCCCATACACACACAGTTAGCAGGTAAAACCGCTAAAATTGTGTATCCCCCATACCCATTTTCGTGCGACAACAGCACGCAAAGCAGGAGATAATTACTTATTCTATATATATTTTTAGAGATGAAAACATAGGGTTTCAAGATACCTACGTTTATCCACGTAACGCTTCTTCCCGTCTCATTTGAACCATATCTAGCTTAGTACCTTTTTGATCTACCTGGTGGCTAAACTAAAAAAGGCAACGATGGAAAGTAGTGCTCCACCCGTATCGCTCACCAAGTCGCAATCATATCCACCAAATATGATAGCATTACTCATTTCATGAACAAGAAACAATTTGGGTCGATGCCAGCTGAAATTGACTCCATCGAGTTCAACTTTTGATAAAACGATAGATTTAGAATTCAGTAGGCTAGATTGCTCTTATGGAATAGCTATGATTCACTCTTCTCCAACCCATAACTTGCGAAATCCTTAGTACCAACCAGTTCACACGGTTGACTAAATTAAACGCGATGGTGGGTAATAGTGCGCCATGTATATCGTGCATCGCTTCGTTGTCATGTTTTATTAAAACATGGTGACTTCATATTCGTGCACGAAAAAAGCAAAAAGTTTCAGAAATTTTAGGTTATAACCCTCTAGGTATTAATGGGATAAATTTTTGCAATTTACAAATAACAAATTTCACTCCTCTATGGCAAAAATTGTACTCAGTTTGGAGCTTTCCACAGGTAAGATATGGTTTACCGTATCGAAGGCCTTTGAAGAGTCTAATAATGCGAGAACTGTGAGCATATCAGAGTCCATATTCTCTCTTATATCATGGGTAATTCTCAAAAGGGCCGTCATACAACTACGCTTTGCACGAAAACCAGACTGCCATTCTCAAAGACGACAATTGCCCACCAGAAACCCCAACATTAAATGAAAAACAAAAAAAATGTTATTTACAAATATTATATAATAGAAGAATTAACCCAATTGAAGTTAAATTAAGAGTTTTATTGCCGAATCGGAAATTTATTAAAAAAAAAACTATGTAAACATAACACTACTCTAAAAATAAATAGAATAAAATCTTTACCAATTCACAAAACAAATTGTAAGTAACTAGTTTTCGTCTTTCAGAGTCGTTTCTTTGTGCGAAAACTAAAGCATAAGGCTTCTAGCTATAAAAGAAGCCATTATGAAAATGAAGCAATTTCTTTCCACTATAGATCCGTTGCTTAGATCCAAATAGACACAGCAGCATTTTCCTAAGGCTTCAGGAAAAATGGTGTATGCATTTTCCAGAATACTCACATTTCTCATCTCATCATTCCAAATTGTAGCTGAAGCTTGTAAGTAAACGCAAGGATGTGGTTACACTTTGCATATTATTATCAAAGCGCAAATATTTGCTGGAGGGAATGGGTCTAAGAAGAAGCTGTCATTGAAATCATCTCTACTAGCCATGTTGACTTTAAAGATGTGTAGATCAACTCAACGTAAGATTTAGTCAAGATATTTACTTTGGTAACTATACTTGCATATCTTTTGATAAGAGAGTGTAAGTAATTATTAAAGCCTGCATACAGGGATGTGACATGTAGAACTGCAAGATGGGTTGGTACTTAAAAAGAAAATGGATGAAATTAGTTCGTTTATAAAAAAAAAAAACATTTTAAATTGTGAAAAAGAAACTTATTCTGCTTCTTTTACTTGAAATGCCCTAAATCGATCGTGGGATTTGATTGGACTTGAGTGAAAGAAATGTGAAAGGCTGAAATTAAGAGCGTGAATAAACTAAAATTAATGTGCTTCTTGAATAATTTTATTATGCTTTTTGAGCTCTCATTAAATCGGATCTATCAGTCGTTTAGGTATTAATTCCGATTTAGCAACCGTAATGAAGATGGCTGATAAACTGGCAATGAATAGATGAGCATTCAATAAAGTCTTTAGCTGATGAACATACTTTGACTGTAATGTAATCCATAAAAGCCCTATAAATCAACACATTGTAAATTTTGTCCAGTAAGAAACCAGGTCCTAAAATGGAAGATTTTGCTTGGCCAGGAATTAAGCTAGCCTTAAGAAAGAGTATTCATGCTTATATAAACTAACTCTAATAATAACATAACATAACATAACATAAATCATTATACTAAATAAATGAATAAATAAATAAATATAACAAATAAAATAGAATTAGACTCGAACAAATCCGTAATAAATAATAATAACAATTGTTAAAAAAATAAAACTAAAATAATTGAACATCCATCTAGCCGCAAAACTTAAATTACTATATCGATTAATTATTTGACATCGAATTCGATATGGCGACATTGTGGTCGTACCTTATTCCCAGTATATCAGAAGATAACTTTGGGCTCCGGGAGAGAGTTCAGTGGATCTCGGGGCTTTTCCTGTTTTTGTTTTCAAAAACGTGTGATGGCTGTGACATCAGCGAGAGTTGGTGAGAAAAATTTTGTTGAAGTATCGAGTTACTATTCTACTATTTTGGTGTAAGGATTAAAATAACCGCAGAAAGGGATCAGTATTTCGATCCAAACAGCTTGCATCGATAGGAGGCAACTAAAGCAACGTCCGAGTTCGAGATTTTCCCGGATTAATATTACAGCCAAGGATAAATTACCCAGCGTCATTGGTACAGCCAAGGCAAGGGATATCCCGTTTTGGAGCAGCATCCACGAAATTTCCAAGCAGTAAATATTAATTAAACTCAAAGATAACAATATTAAATAATACTACTAAATATTTAATAACTAACTGAATTAAAAAACGTAAATTAGATTAAGCAGTAGATCTCATTAGCAATTGTAGCAGGACGGCCGCAGGTAGGGAGTTAATATTTTGTGCAAAAATGTGTAACCACGTCAAGCAAAATCCTTAATTGAAATATATTCATCTATCTCTACGCCGCGACTTATCATATTTATAATTCCCGAATCTTGGATTCCTTTCAATGAAATGCAAGTTGAACAACCCCTAGGCCAGGTTCAGCTTACATGACGTCCATCGTTTCGAGAAAAAAATATATTTTGTATATTCCCCAAGGATACGGAATACAGGTATGCCTAATATAAATCATGAGCTACAGAAAATCTTAAAGGAAATTTGCTGGGTTAATGGTCAAAGATCGCCACAATCATCAGTTATACAAGTCAGCTCTTGAATTAACCAACTGTTTTAATTTCGGTAATAATTGTTTGCAGTTTATGAAAGTTGTTAGCATCGATCAACGGTTGCCCTTATTCCGTTCTTCAATGTTCCCACGAACCCCTCCACCATGGAACTAATTCCAATACATACTCTACTCATAAATCCCTTCCCGACATCCTAATGTAGAAATTAAGGATTTGAGTGATGGACGGGCGTTCAGTAAGCATTTCTATTTCAACACAAAAATCCTCGCAGAGTGCATCCGATCCAGTATTTATCTTCAATGCGGAGCCTTCCATATAAAAAAAAAAACAGGGTATGTCACTGGTTGAGCACAAATTCTCCAAGCCATTCTTCCCTAAAGGGATCTTCTAAAAGCTTATTTATTAATTTTTTTCTGTCTAGTACAATTCCAGGATAATTTATTTTGTCCCTTCTAGGGTTCGGTACAACAAAATGAAAAAAAAATGAAACCTGTATAAGATCGCTCGTGCTTTCGTCTATCTGATTGTCATAGGCGTTTTATTCGAAAACGACGGGACGAAGTTTTGTAGAATGTTAGGTCTTTCTAACGCGCACATATTTCAGCAATCAAAAATCATGAAATATAACTTTTTTAAGTTTTAATTGGAGTGGATTGTGTGAGATATCGTTTGAAAAAGCTACTTGCAAGGATTAAAAAAAATTTTAATTTTTTTGTGAATTGGTTATAAAGATATATACCCAAAATTTGCAAAAACTACCACCCGCTGATCTTCTAGGTTCCTTAAGCTAAAATTTTGATATTATGAGGGCTAGGAGGCATTGCGTCATACACTGTAAAAACTAATAGGACTATTCCCTAAATTTTAGACACTTTTTCCCTTAACAATAAACGTAATTTTCTCTAATATAAAGGGAAAATCAGTTTAGTTTCCCAAATCAATGGAACATTCAATGGATAGGTATTTGACTCCGGAAAACCTATATAGTATGTAAAATTTCCGAAAATTTAAACTCTCTTGGATATATGGAAGAGAGCATTCAATAACTGAGGTATTTTGCTACATATTTTATGGGAATATATTTTCGTTTATATAATTCACACATTGTTTTTGAAAACAAGTCATATATTGTTTTTAAATATTTTGTTTGAGCGTGCCCAGCACACCAAAATAACTTCCGTTCTACTTAGTATTAGTAGTATGGGCCATAAGAAATGAGCTATTCAGCTCATTCTTATGTTTTTTAAAGGGGGGTAGTATACTATCACCTATGGTGGAGTGTGGTGCTATCACATATTCTCTACATTTTAGGAAATATTGCCCACATTTTAGGAAATATTCCCTACATTTTAAGGAATATTCCCAAAATTTTAGGGGGGAAAAACAAAAATTCCCTACATTTGAGGGAGAAAAACTTACCTACATCTCAGGGATAAAAACCTAATTTACGTTTTCCATGGTGGAGCTTTCCCTAACATTATCGACAAATACCTAACCTTTGTGGCACAAATTGTTGCCACACACTTTAGGGAATTATTTTTTACTATGTAGGGGAAGGTAGGGCAAAACCGGGTGCCATAACTGTTTTTTAAAGTTTCGCAATTCTGGACCTTATAAATATTTCAGTTTCCCAGCTATTCTCTTTAGACAGATGTGGACAACCAAAATATTACCCATGTTACCAAAATAATTTACTTAAACACTCGAAAAACCAAATTTCGTAGATCAAATCAAACCTTCATTTTGAAGAGGGGTAGGGTAAGACCGGATACTCGAGAAAATTAATAGTATTCAGTTGCTGCTGCCAATTATTATTATTTATTTAATGTCCACATTAGATTAAGTTAAATTAATGCATTTCTTCATCAGAGTAAGTATATTATCAAAACCTCAGGTACTAAATTTACCAATATTATCACCATCAATTTATCTCTGCAGTGACATTATCGCAAAAGTCGCATAAAAATATCCCTCTCCCTCATATGCGCTGCATTCTTCATGTGCCCAATGCCTGCACACGTTGCACTGTATCCATCCTTCCCCAGCAACACATTCAGCTTATATGTAGCTCATTGCAAAATAGGCACGCCTCAGTGGAATTGCCTTCGTCTTCAGATGAAGAGCTCTCCCCTTGTTTCTTTTTCTTCTGGTTCTTTTTCTGTTTCTTTTCCCTAACTTCGCATGCAGTTGATGCTTCTAAAAGTTTTCTTCCTGCCTTAACTTTATTCATCTTTATAGTCTGTTCTTGTTCAAGCTCTGTTTTGTAAGGTGTCGTTGTAAGAATCGCTGTTTTCCCTCTTTTTCTGTTCCCTTGTTTCTTTTCAATTCTTTCTTCTTCATGGGGAGGAGGTTGCAACATGGTTGGAGATATTTTAAAACCGGAGAGTGACTTAATTCTAGAGCAACCTGATGTTGAAGGAACACCCGAGCCTGTTGATGACGTTGGGAGATCAGAGGATGTTGAATGCTGATCACCAGACCTGTCTGCCTCTGTCGTTGAGGGTGGGATCGTGTTCAACCTTATGATGGCAATCTGATGGTGGCAGCCTACTTTTGAAGGAATACACGGACCTGTTGATAATGCTGGGAGATAAGAGGATGTTGAAGGCTGATGACCAGACCTATCTGCCTCTGGCGTTGAGTGTGGGATGGCATTCGATTCCGTTGCTGCAGCCACTTGTGGTTGCATAGGTTTTTCTGTAGTTTTAGAAGGAGCATACAAATGCTCAAGGATAGCGCTTCTATTGAACGGGAATATTCCGGTGCTTTTAAAATCCTTGATGGCTGAATCCATCAGGTCTGCTCTGGCAAATAAGTTGCCAAAGAGTTTTGCCACTTGATATATTGTTACCTGTCTCCCAGGGTGCACGATCATCCATTTGCTAACCTCTTGCTCGTAGTAAGCGGAGAGCAATAAAAGTAATATCAAGTGGTTGCAGTCTGTGGGTGCAGTGTGGAGGGACACACAAGAGAATGAAGTTTTTTTTTCTTGCACGGAGAATCAACTCGAGGTTTTTGGTATGTGCGGCATGCCCTTCTAGAATCAATAGCACTGTCTTTTCTGGTGTTGGATTAGAAAATTCAACAAACTTCTTGAACCAATAAAGGAAACTTTCCTTGTTTATCCACCCAGACTCATGGAAAAAAACCTGGGCCCCAGGTGACGCATCATCCATCAGCATAGGGTTCGACCTCTTGCGAGGAAAAATAAACATAGGTGGCATAAAATTTTTGACTTGTTTCTTCCCACCTAAGGCCAGAACTCTTGAGGGCTTGCTAGGCACAGTCATAATCCCCGTTTCGTCAACATTATAAATATTATTTGGAGACATTTTGTCTTTCTCGTAAAGAATTTGAAGCAAGTCATAGAAGGCTTGAACTGCCGTTTTGTTGAATCCCTTTGCGCGAACTAATGAAGTCGGCTCGGGATTCCTAAGAGAGATTTCTCTATGCCTATTTAAGAATTTATACAGCCAGTCCTTCCCAGCCCTATTCTTTTCTTTATTGAACGGGTGATTAATCCCATTTCTCTCTGCTAACTGAAAAGCTAGTTCTCGTAAATGAGTCAAGGTCAGGCCGAACAGTCGTTCCTCCATCAGTAGCACGTACTCCTTCAGCTCATTTTCCTGCTCTACTGTACAAACGGTGTCATACCGCCGCAATTTTCTTTTAGCTGCTTGCTTTGGAGATAAGGTATTTTGGCGAGCCTTCTTCACCTTATCCTCCAATGTTGATTGGGGAACATTGTATGTTTTCGAGGCTTTCAAGTATCCCTTGGATCCACCCAAAATACCGCTGATAGCCAGAGCCATATCTTCTTCTCGCCAACTTTGCCTTGTAGTCTTTCGCTTATAGTTGCGCGGTATTTTGAATCTGACATTACAAACAACGTCATAAAAAAGTAATAAAACAATAGATTTCTAATTTGAAAATAATAAAATTAAGTAATATAATTAGATAAACAATTTCTAAGGACTATAGTAAACAAAGCAGTTGTTCTTCCCGCAAAAATAAGGCGAGGGTAAAATCGGGTACTACCCGGAACTAGAAAATTATTCACAAAAAACCTTATAAAAGCACAGCACAGATCTGGTAATGCAAAGTATATTGTTCGCTCTCACAAACCTATATGATGCACCCGGTTTGACCCGCCTACCCGGTTTTGTCCCACCTTCCCCTATGTAGAACATAGGAAAACTGCGCCTTTTTCGTCAGTCTCATACGTGCCGAACAAAAATATTTTTATGTTAACTTATAAAAGAACTCTCACTCTTGAATTTCGTCGATCGATTGTTCGTTAAAGTTTTGGTACCGAACCTTGATATTACGTGAGTCTGATTCGCTATTTACCGTGTTTTTTTTTTGTATTTGTTTTTTTTTGTTTAGTTTTTTTGTTTTTGAAAATGCAGTACTTAGTTTCCAGTGAATTGATTACACTCCGCTGAGCTCCGTCTCGAGACTACCTATTACTAACATTACCATCTCATCCCCGTTGCATAGCAAACTTGTTTAATAACACATGACGTAAGCAAGGGAATGAACACTCATAAGGGTACGTGCACAACAATGCGAGCTAGGTGATGATAGGCAGTTGAGCGAGGCGAGATAAAAATACATCTCGAGGTGTAGTGTTCACAGCAAGGCATTCAGTTTCTTGGTAAATTTTGAAGTGAGAGTATAAATTATTTCATCAGATTCTGAAGCAGAAATGTTGTGTTTATCACGTAATGCAACTATATTGCTTTTTTCATATAAGTGTAATCTCCACTGTTTTGCTTACCACCCGATAAATACGAAACGCCTGGAATTTGGCGAATTTCATCATCTATATGAAGATTTATGAACTGATCCAGAAAGGTGATCCAGAAAGAATCTAAAACCAAAATTTCCATTCTAAGGATATGAAATTAATATTTTTCGGTTTGTCCAGCCCTCGCTACAGTTTTGCTTATATATATAAAAGAAAATGCATATAAGAATATGCCAGCTATAAAAATTAGCGCGATGCACCTCACAAAAATAGAAAAAAATTATTCTCGAGCGAGATAATTCGAAGGGTCTCGCCAGATCGCGCGTTGCTACAGGATTGCTATGAACACTCTCATAGTACAACGCACAATCATTTTATTTCTTCAACTCTTTATAAAGCCTCGCCTCGCCTCGCCTCGTTATGCATGTAACCTAATACAGGTGATAATATGCTGCTTTCAGGAATATCCCTGTGGACTCCTTCCTCTCAGTTTTCTTCGCTTGAATTAAAGAATACATTTATATTTCTTATCATGTGTGGGATTCAGTGCTTAAGAACTTCGTTTACTGTATGTTGGTTTAGCGTCAAAATGTTCTATATCATTGAAAACAGCCAACGTTGATTAATTAAAAATGAAACTCATATGGTAATCTCGTGCTGAGCTACTTCAATGGATCTTCGTTTTACATATGCGATTGTGTAATAATCTACCCTAAAGAATATAGCTTCTCAGAATACATCCTTAAATTCAGTCAAGAGTCTTGAGCATCAAATGTGTCTAACTTCTCATTCTATATATCTTGTCTGGTCCAGCAGTTAGGTATAAAATCTACCCTATCTTCTTGTCACAGTTTCGGCGTGTAACCAATTTTTGTACATTCCTGGAAAAAGCACGCAAATTAAATATGGCAAGAAAATCTACACCTCTACCTGGAGATTTGAATCAATCTTCAGGCAACTTTTTCATATCATTAGTGATGATTAGCTTTCTTCACCAGACACTGTACCCGGGGACGAATTAAAATCATCAAGAAAGTCAGAGAAATACTCATTCAGAGAGAATTATCGAATTTAATAGTAAAAAGGTAAAATTTGATTCAAGAGTTCTAAGTATTCAGTACTGATGTGATGTACCTACATACATACGGTAAATTATATATTTTATCTACTTAAACCTTCACTACCTTTGGCCCTTTGAATCTTTGGATTACAAAATAACTGATCCATAGTTAATTTAGTTTCGCATATATCCTTCTCTTAATTCCTATTTAGCTTTTTCTCTGTACCCTCACTCCGCACATTTATGCGTTCCGTTTTAATTCCGCTTTAATTTGTAATAACAAATTTTATTCTATGCGAGCATATCATTATTCATAGTCTATGAGCCTTAATGTTTACTCATTAGCATTCAATGAAGATTAACAATGGCGAAAAATTAAGAGCCAAATTCGTTATGCTCCTTAGCACGAGAAGCCAATAAGGCATGAAATATGAGGAGAAAATCATTTAACCGAAAAATATCCTCGTTAAGCTTTTCAAGAATTTCATCAAAAAGTTTTTTTTTCTTCGGCTGAGTTTGAGGTACATAAAGATAAAATGGAGTGATAGAGTATTTAATTTCTTCACCCGAAAAGTTGGAGATTTAACAATTACTTTTCCAGTTAATTAAATCACAAATAAAATGTCGCACTCATTACCCAGTTCGAATCTCAATAAAGGAGTAATTACATGATATAAAGTGCGAATTAAGCAGAGTAAGCAGCCACGTAGGGATCGTAAAATCTATGCTCACTGATAACGCGATATGTACGGCAAAATTTTACCAATTTCATATACATTTTAAGTTCTGTGTTTGAAATATATTTGTTAATCTGCAACTGGTTTCTAGCTGGCTAGCAAATAATTGGGTGTAGCCACGTTAAAACAAATATACTGTGCACTTAATACTTATCACTTCTGTCTCACACCAGTCAGCATTATACGTACGTAGGGCACTGGCTTATGACAAGAGTTGGCTAAGAATTCTCGATTGAAAAATGCCACAAGGTTTTAGCAGTTTATAAAACAATTTCACCTCGGACAAATTTTAAACAGTATCTTAATCATTTTTGGTCATCGTGAATAATATGATTACATTATAAAACAAACATTTAGAGAGAAAACGAATTTTAATCAATACAGAAATATTAAATCTTTATACTTATCGAAAAATGGAAAATATTTTGTCTGCTGGAATAAATAAGAAGCCAGAATTGAGCATGCAACAAATAGACCTAACTATTTAAATACCTTGCTCTTCTGGTTGCGAGTTAAGTGTGAAATTTGAGCGAGAGAGAGAGACAATCATGAATGTTGTTTGTTTTGGTCAAAACTTGTAACCGATTTTCCAATGCACTTCAATACAATACGATTTATTTCTCTTAGACCATAATACAATAACAGATATTAATAATGTTTTATCTGTACCAACAATATAGCGGAAAAAAAGAAAAAAAGAAGTATAATCATAATAGTGTATATTCGAAAAATTAAGAATTATAAATCCTCTGGAAAAATACATACTCAATACCAATACAAAATTACAGGAGAAACAAGAGAAAAGCTATAATTGGTTTAAGACCAATAATATTATACCAAAGATGAGCATAAAAGTTAAATAAAGTGAAAACCCAAAGTTCTGTATGTATGCACCAAGAAGGGGTTTGTTCGGTTTAGTTCATTTTTGAAATTTTATTTGCTATTTTTATGAAAACACTGTGCAAAATTTCCGGTCTCTATGCCAATGCATTTTCAGACTGTGTACTGCCCGTGGCCAGAGCGTACATACAATAATGAATAATGTGGTGAAAATTGATGCCACTGGTATAAAGTTAGTGGTTTTATTCGTTTGTCTACTAATTCTACACTTCAATGTCAAACTAGAGTTTTGATATTCTATAAATTTAAAATATAAATAGTCTAATTTATCCAAACCTAATAAATGAAAAATATAAGGTATAACAAATATAATAATTCTGTTGCAATTAACTTTGTACTCACCTGATCTATGTTTGGCAGTTGATTCACTTGATTTGATTAATTTTAACTGAGGTTTGGGATTGGGATATTCTTTATTCTGGTCGATACCCGGAATAAAGTGAGGTGAGTAGTTTTTACTACAGTCGAAACCCACAGAGAATCTTTATTGCAGTCGTTACCGACAATAAAGGGTTTGTTAGTAGTTTTCTTATTACAGTCGTTACCCGTAATAAGAATCTTTATTTTAGTCGCTATTCAAATAAATCTCTTAATCTAGTCGCAACCTAGAATACGAAAAGTTTATTCCAATTGTCAAACATACAAAGTGTTAGACTGTTGATAGAAATTCACAACACTAGGGAATACCACTGAGAAAAAATTATCAAGTTAATCACTGCACTGCCAAACAGAAAAAGAGATCGAGTCAAGTTAAATTGCTGTTTATATAGCCATGGTTTGCACACGAAACCAAAGAACGGTAGTCAAAGGCGCATGGCAACAATAATTGGCATGGTAACAATAATCTAGCATAGCAACAATAACCCATCATAGCAACTGCAACTCATCATGTGTTTATACAGTGCTACCATTTTAGTCCTAAAAAATAATTCAAAAAATAGCTCCCAGACGTGCCATGACAATACTTTAACTGCGCAGTAGTTATTTTTTGTGATTACTGCACTTCATATGCTGCTAGTGCTGCAGTTCGAGATGTGCTGCATGCACCCTTCAGATATTGTTGTAAACAAGTTGGTCTTAGCTAATCATCTCGTACAGTATATGCTACTAAAACTTTAATCGAATAAGATTGCAAATCTTATTTACTTTCATCGAGCTTGATTCATTGTAATAGAGAAATTTGATTAATTGATGGAATTGTGGTAAATTCGTAGTGGAATGTAGATGGCACTATTTCGTTCTACTACGTACATTACTTCCATTTTATCTTAGAGTGTGTTTTGTTTATTGAAGTTGGCTCACTGTCGTGTAAAGAATTCATGTTTACAGCTAGCGTGAACAAATTTTTATATCCGCTGCATGGGACAATCCAATTAGGTAATTAGTTTATAATTTTAATAAATGAAATGATTTTCGGTGGTTTGTTTTTTCCTTTGTTTTGTTTTTTTTTTGCAGAATCAACAAAGAAAAATTCCAGGAGTTTCTGCCCTGCCAGAGGATATTGTTTCATATTTGGAACACAATTTATAAACATAACCTCGGGCATTGAAAAATAAAGACGTCAACCTGATTTGAAATCAGCTTTGTGCAATTAATGAAAATTCCCAGAATGAATTCTTTTACGTATGAATAAGATATGCTTTTGTAAGATAATTTATGGGAAACCAACTGTACTGCAGCGAACAGATTTGCAACAGAGTTTGTGATTTAATATCTAAATTAAAAAATAAATTTCCCAAACTCTCTTTATTTTATTTTTTGTGAAAGGCAAAATGGTATGTAGGTATAGACATATTAAAAGGTTCGTCAAACTCCAAGTCAATGTGATAAATTCGATTTTTATGCATAATTCCTATTTGGAACAGGCGGTGTCCAAATATGTAGTGAAAAACCAAAGATTTGCATGGGAATACGTACGTTTTTGAACTTGTATTAATTACAAATATGAAAACGTCGGAGATCAGACTGATAAGCACGAGTTAGCCATATTTTGAAATTTTAAAGGAAATTATCTTCTCGAAAAATTGAATAAAATTGGAAATATTCGTTGTTGTGCAACGCGTACAGATAACGATGGCACCTGTTCCGGTACATGCATTTTTTTTGCAATTATTTCTCTAATTTTTGTTGCAATTGTTACTCTATTTTTTTTCAATTATTAACTTAATTTTTTTTTGCAATATATATATATTTTTTTTGTTTACAAAATTTGATATTTTGAAAAATTTGATGCTACGCAGGGCAGTAGAAACAGAATTACGGATAAGAACTTACGAACAGTGATAGCAAACTCGTTTTTTTTGCAATTATTACTCTAATAAATTTTCTTCCTTTTGCAATTATTACTCTAATAATGTTTTTTTATTTGCAAGAAAAAATTCATCAAATTTTCATCAAATTTTGCAAGATATTAGAGTGATAATTGAAAAAAAGCAGTAGGCTGATCCGCGGTATTTGCAAGTAAATTCGTTTGCATTGTTTGCAGCTCATCTGCATCGAAAAAAAAATGTTCAAGAGACTGTAGTGTTTTCTTAAGGGATTGCCGTTTAGACATGTTTCGCCCTAGCCACATGGCTCATCAGAAGTTTTCTTTTTATTTCTATTTATATCCTATTATTCTTTTTCTTTTACGACTTTCAGATCAATGCGTTATCGTTCTATGCCTTTTTCCACCTTTTATTATTTTCAATGTTCATCATCTTTTGTAATGTTATTTTTGTCATTATCTATGATTCTGAACACGCACATATGTATATTTTTGTTTTTTTGGCGGAACGCTATCATTCGCTATGTTTTTCTTCCAGGATAATCTAATTTACACTCTCTATCAGTTCTTATGGGTCATTCAGCGGGCTATCAATTGTGGTTCAACACATTGGGGATCGTTCATTCTGTATTCATTTATCACTCTAGTGATTTTTGCAGGTAATCAATATTTAACAATAAACTTTTATGCAAGAAAATTTAATGTGCATTCCTATATATTCATATATTGATATTTTTCATATTGTTGTATATATTTGCATTTCGCACGTAGAATTGTATTAAAACAAATTGACTAAGAAAGCTGAGAGTAGATGAAATATTAGACATATAATACCATAGACGATAAGCAGGAATGACCCACTGATTAAAGAAGAGCAGATTAAGTAATTAAAGCCTTGGTGGACGATAAACGAGCTTCGCCAAGAGTAGGAAATAGCATGCAATGACAAGACTGACATTGTACAGGATAATGACCTACCATATGATCGTGTAAAACTGAAAAGGATAAAGAACAAATCAAGATAGGGCGTATGTAGAATACAAGAACTGAAATCTGAGAAAAGACTATTATTATAGATAAAGATTGTTTACAGAAAATGTGCACAAGTAAGTAGACTGAAAGTCTACTAGTATAGGAAACTTCTGATGATCTGTGTGACTAGAGTGAAACTGCTTAAGTAAAGCCAAACACTAGCCTACACGGCCATTTTCCCTTAATAAACCTGTATAATAAATTTCTTTTTTGTTCATATTATAGTACGCAAATAGTGCCCTATTGTTGAGGTAAAGCGGTATTTTGGTATATTTCCAGGCATCGTGCTATATGCACGAATAAGAAGGCGGGAGAATGTGACAGTAAACAGATTTTAATGAATCTAAGAGCAAGTCAATCGAATTCAGCGATCGTCGATTTTTTACGAAGAAATGCATTAAGAATTTCATTTTAATAGATGCACACAGGCAAAATTAAAAGGTAAGAAAGTGTGGTTGGATTGAATTAGGTACTACTCCCTAAAAATATAAAATGGAACAAATAAGAGAGATAAAAGTGGAAGGGGTAATTAATTATCATTGAGAGCTTAAATTTGCATTTAAAACATCAAGCAAAAATATTTTGTGCACAATAAATTAATAGTGAAGTTTCACAATAAAATTGACAGCTATCATAGTTTTATTCAATGCAGTGTAAACAGCTAATTAACAGTGAAGGTTATGACTAATTTACATTACTCGAACATTACTAGAAAACAGAGTAAGTAGTTTCACTTTATCTGAAAATACTTCAGAATGATAAGGACAAAAATTATCCAGCAAAATTTTACTGACTTAAGAGTCACATTCCCGGACGAGGGGGAGATTTTTACTGCCATAATTAGCCATAAAAAGTTCTAGCCAGAAGTATATTTTATGGCAGTAAATTTTGCTATTATGGTAGCAAACTCATACATATAACTACGAAAATAATTGTTTACTCGCACACAAATTAAAAATATTTGAAGCAAGCTGTCAATAAAGAGAAAAATTTTGAGGTCTTCATATAGAAGGTGTAAAATAAATATAAGTATCTATCTCACCCGAAAATTCATTTGACATTTTTAAATTAAACTTCGACTGCACGTTTTAAATTTAGGCAAAGTTTTATCAGACGTCGTCGTGAAGACACCAGAAATGGAATTTGAAAATGAGGAATATTTGAAGGAAGAAATGGAGTATCACGTGTCTCGCCCTGGTTTAAAAAAAGGGGTCTCTGATGGTAATGTATTGTTATGAAATTTTGCTGACAAAATTGCTCTGGCCGAGCGGTAGACGGGAAGCAATCTGATAAGGCCAAGATAACGTTTTTTTGTTTTTTATGATTTTTGATTTCTGGACTCTAAGCTTTTGTGTTTACCACAGAGACACTGAAATTTTGCGCCTACTGGTCTCTAGACATCACTCTTTACTTAATTCAAGTCGTGGTGAAAAGCAAGTGTCTTGTTAAGAAGCAGGAAAGTGATTTGCTGCTTAATCTACTTCGGACTATGATCGAGACTGTAACACCAGTATCGTGGATTGGGCCCGCCGAAAGGCTAATAGGACTGCTGTGTTTATTCAGTTAGTTTACCGAATATCTATCGTGTGGCGAGACAGGAAAGGAAGCAAAGTTTGCACTCAATAAGTGAACGATTCACCTGTGATGGGAGTTGGGCTTGGGGACCCTCTTCTGGATAATTAGTACAATTGATTTGGGGTATCGAAGGCGTTTTCTCAGGAACACTTCTTGAAGACTACCGCCAGATGTTTCTACTCTGGGAATCTGTATTTCTTAAAAAAAATTCCCGCTTCAAATAGAGTGTTATTTCCTACATAGTGCATAGACTTTATTTATTGCACATGCTAGCAGATTTCATATCTTATATAGTACATAATAATATATGAATCCTTATAACAATTAATTTTTAATTACTATAACTATAACTATTCATATTTTTTTATAAGGTGATTTTCTGAGAGTGCCAATTTTAATCTTTATAGCGGTATTAATCTCAAGAACTATTGAGTTTCTGATTTTCTTTGCACCCTGAAATGTGTGATTAGCTTACTTGTTCCATAATCTAATGTTATTTAGGTGTTTTAAATTACTAGTCTTGACTATTCACTCTGATGGGTGTAGCTCATAATATCTTGTAATAATATTGTAGGGCTCTATATTTACCTATATATCATATTTAGTCCAATAAAGGCTTGTATTATAGCCTCGTGTTAGTTAATTTTGTATACTGTTACATAAGCAATTGACCAGGGTAAATACGGAGCTAGTGAAGCTGTTCCTGATATTTGTTCTGTTGTATCCCAAGACGTCTTTTTGTGTTTTTGGATTCTAACTGAGCTAGTACCTCGATGGCTATTTGAAAAAAATACTGAAAAACGATCTGCTATAATCACTTATATGATCGATAGCCATTATTTTATGTCAGATAACTGTGATTGCTCCCGCGTGGAAAGAGAAGTTTCGAAAATTTTATTAAAAGAAAGAGCTAATAAGCCCCATAAACAAAGGGACAATTTCATAACACCATAAGGAAGGGAGGGGAGGAGGTCAAGATGAAATTTCAAAAAATAGCACTTATCTCATTTTATTGGGAAAGAGGTATTCCTGGGTGCCATTGTGCGGTCTGTCCCGATGCGGGACCAAATTCCTGTACTGCTCCGTTTTGGTTTTTTAAGACTTGAGATGACAATCCAGTAGGCCAGTTGTAATCTTGAGTGAATGATAAAAGATATTCATTTAGTACTCTGTGATTACGCTCTATTGAGCCTAACGTCTGATGATGGTATGGTGTTGATGTTACATGTGTTATTTTTTTTTATCTACTTTTTATTCCGAAAATGATTATCTTAACTCCTCGTCTTTTAGCAAAATTTTATTACATTTAATTCAAAATGCTTAGTTTGAATCTAAAAGTTCATTTTTAAAAGAAATAATTGAAGCAATTCGAGATCGACCACCTCTTTGGGACTTCACAAATCCTGAATATAAAAATAGAATAAAACGACCACGATTGTGGTCTGATATAAGTAAAAACCTTGGCATCTCCTCAGAGGACATAAAAATAAGGTGGGAAATAGTAAAGGA
This sequence comes from Dioctria rufipes, assembly GCA_963924295.1. NCBI lineage: Eukaryota > Metazoa > Arthropoda > Insecta > Diptera > Asilidae > Dioctria > Dioctria rufipes. The sequence goes on from OZ002740.1 coordinate 53,443,777, forward strand.
ATCATCCCTAGGATCAAAAAAGCCTTTGCCAAGTAGCTCAGCACAAAAAAAAGAGTACAAGTACGCCCATTTACATTTACATTTTTAGAAGATAGCAAGCTCTTTTCAAGGTAATTATTTCAATTATTTAGTTAAACAAAATCACCTAAGTTTCTTTTATTACATTTGGCTCATTCTCAACCTTAGAGGAGGAAAGATTTCGGCCGTCATCTTCGCCATCGCCATCTATTTCGTCTGTAACCCCGAAGAAAGTGAGATGCCTCTCTGTCGTACAATTTTTTTTTGGCTGGTTGAGTACAATCACCCCCTGCCCTATTGACCACCATGAAGAAAACACCCTGTATAACGTGGTAAGAATTCACTTAATTTGTATTCTGAGTTTATTATAACACAGTTTCCATATAACGCAGCACCAATTAATCGCGTTATAACAAACTTGACTGTAACAAAGAAAGTGACCTGATCCACATTTCCCGAACATCCTCTACTGATTTTGACCGGAATAAAATTTCAGTTTACTTTTTGCACTTTTCTCAAACGAAAAGAAAATCCAGGCTGCCATTGAAAATATTTACGAAAACAATATCCAAACCTGGCCTACTCTCAAAACTATTCCGAATACGTAATATAATAATAATTTAAATGATGGAGTAGTTTCAGAAGAATCGAAGAAGCGTATAAATAATATAATCAGCACACCCACTCTTCATACATAGTGTGGCGTACGCTTTAACATAGATTTCATAACAGCGGTAACACCGCAAGCAAAATGTCAAATACTTTAACAACTCTGAATTATTGTAATAGATTATTCCGAGAATTGCGAGTCTTGAGTACATCGTACAGCGGAGTAGTCGATAGAGTGAATAAATCGGTTTTGTTATATGTAAGAGTAGTATTGTGTTTCATTTTTGCAACCATCCAAGTGATACGGTAGCAGTGATTACCATCTACCCCAACAAATTGGTGACCCCGACGGCCGATTTATTCAACATTTAATTTCATCAAGAGCCGCAGCATCAAAGCTAATCGAAACACAACACCGGCCAAAATAATTTTAATCAGGGAATCGATATCTGGACAGAAACTCAGCTAAAAGGAGAATCTCCAAAGTTTGCAGTTTTTCCTGGACATAAAGGTTACGTTACATATTATTTCCCAAAAAGTTTTTCTTTTCCACATCGATAAGCGGAAAATCGAAGTCCCGGTGTCATACGGCTAACGGTGGCGCGCATTCTTAACATCATTCATCGATATATTACATAACACGCATACACATCCGTCAACAATAGTACACAACATACTATATAACACGTATACACATACGTCAACAAGTGTACATACGGAACGGCACAACTGACAGTGGCTGCATTAATCTCAAACAAGTTCGAGCATACAGCACATATATTACCAAACTTCAACAAGTATTCGCCACCAAAGACTTGCCATCGTGCTTGTGTAGTGAAAATATGTAAAATTGAAGTAACAGCATCACATAACAATTGGAGACACAAGGTTTACGCAGCGATACTAATTATTGTGAATATCAACCATCATCACAAGACTTTACATAGGTTACAACTTTAATGTAAATTTATCTTGCTGTAATATTTTTGCAACATTTTCATTAGTTAAGTGAAGTAGTTGAAATTTCTTTCAATTTTTCGTATACGTACATATATAAGTGAAGTAGTTGAAATAACCTCAAAATTTTTAATACGTACATACACATATAAAATATTTTTTTTTTTCGTCAAGATTTTATTAAATTTAGAATTTCAACTTGCCAATTAATAAAACTCCGACTTTTAATTCAACTTAATAACATTTTTAAAATTCAAATAAGTTTATATAGTAATACATTTTTGTATCATTTTAGCATACATGCGCACACATCTGGAACCTTAAAGGAAAATAGTGAATAGAGTATCTTGGAACCTAAAATTACACACATTGGTGAAAAATAAAATAAAAACGCAAAGGTTTTAAATTGGATTTATCCTTCACAGTGAGTACACCGTTCAGAATTTGCTACAATAAAATAACAAATAAGCAATTAATTTACACACAAAATTTGTATAAGAATATTTCATTTCAATATATTTTTTTTTAATTATGAAAGTGCTTGGCTTGTGTTGAAATCACAGATATAAGTATTTTAATTAAACGTAAAACGAATTCTATACAAAGTGAATCACGCACTCTCGTCGGGAGAAATACTTCAAAGAGACATTGCATATATTTATTATCAATAATACTAGTTCGGGAGACGCTACTTAAAATGTCTGATAAGGAGGATAACAATAACGATACCGGTAATCTCCATACCGCGGGAACATCACATAGTCAGAACGACACAAACGATAACACAACGTCTCAACAATTAAACAGAGACATAAACAATATCTTATCGGCATCCTTAGTTTCCATTAAAATACCACCTTTTTGGCAAAACAGACCTGACTTATGGTTCCTTCAAGTCGAAACTCAATTCCGTTTAAGAAATATTACATCAAGTAACACGAAATACGACTACCTCATCTCTTCTTTATCCCCCGAAATCATGGAACTCGTCGCAGATATTTTAATCAGTCCCCCTCAAGCAGATAAATACGAAAATTTAAAAACTATTTTACTAGCAAGAAGCCAAGATTCCGAGGAAAAGAGACTCGATGCTCTGCTCCATCGAATAGAATTAGGAGATGCAAAGCCATCGGAGCTATACCGCCAGATGGAATCCCTAGCAGGAGGTAACAGTCTGGTTAATAAACCACTATTAAAAAAACTCTGGCTGAACAAACTACCATCTTCTACACAAGCGTGCGTCATAGTGATAGAAGATTCTCATTCACAGGAAGAGGTTTTCAAGATCGCTGATCGTATATACGATTCAACCAGCGGACCTAAGATATCTTCCATAAACGAGCCGAGCGACGAAAATGTTTATCTTAGGGAGCAAATCAATACCCTTACGCGAAAGTTGAAAAATCTCGAAAACAGAAGTCCTCGGCGGTTTTGCTCACGCTCCCAATCACGCTCACGAGATACAACCCGTAACTCTTCAAACGACAATAAATTTCGCAACAGAACGATTTAGAGAAACTATGTTGGTATCATAAGCGTTATGGTGTAAAGGCGAAGAAATGTATAGCGCCCTGCGAAAAATCAAGACATCAAACAGAGACAAAAAACGAATAAGCGAATTTTCGTCCACGGCAGCGAAAAATTCCTCAATTCCTCGCCGTTTATTTATACTCGACAAGACCAACAACATCCGTTTTCTAATTGATACCGGCGCAGAAGTTTCAATTGTTCCTAAACATTATTTTCCCAAATATCGTAACAAAGCTGACCTTGTTTTAACGGCTGCGAACGGAGCTGCAATTCCTACCTACGGTTTTAAACAACTCGCAGTAAACATCAATCTAAGGCGTACATTTCATTACACGTTCATTATAGCTGCTACAGACTATGCCATACTAGGAGCAGATTTCTTATACAAATTCGGTTTGATAGTTGATTTACGCGAAAGCAAATTAGTAGATAGACAAACCGATCTTCCAACAAAATGTTACATGAGACATGTGCTTTCATGTTCACCTAAACTGTTCTCAATCGACGGAGAACTCGGTTCCATCCCTTAAGGCAGCCCCAAATTTCAATACTCCGGTTAAGCACAGTGTTTTGCATAGAATCACTACATCTGGGACACTCCCATCCGCTCGACCAAGACGTCTTAGCATGGAAAAATTAGCGGTAGCTAAAAACGAATTTCAGCGAATGCTTGATCTTGGGATTTGTCGCCCCTCCTCATCACCAGTCGCATCACCCTTGCATCTAGTACCCAAAAGGAATGCACCCGACTGGAGGCCTTGCGGTGACTATCGACAACTCAACGCGGTAACCGTTTTCGACAACTACCCACTTCCAAATATTCAAGATTTCTCAATGAATCTCCATGGAAACGTTATTTTTTCTAAAGTAGACTTGGTTAGGGCATATCACCAGATTCCTGTAGCACCGGAACACGTGTATAAGACTGCCGTAACAACACCTTTCGGTTTGTACGAGTTTTTACGAATGCCTTTTGGTGTTAAGAATGGGGCACAGTCCTTTCAAAGATTTATCAATGAAGTTCTGAAAGGTCTCGACTTCCTTTTCGTTTACATCGACGATATACTAGTTTTCAGTAAATCGCTTGATGAACACAAAAATCATTTACGTACTCTCTTTAAACGTTTAAACGAGTACGGAATCAACATCAATCCGAGCAAATGTACGCTAGGAGTCAAAGAACTCGAATTTCTCGGACACACGGTAAACTCCAATGGTATATCCCCTACAAAAACTAGAATCGCAGCAATTGCCGATTTTCCCACTCCGATTACAACTAAACAGCTGCAACGTTTTTTAGGCATGGTAAATTTTTACCATCGATTCCTCAAAAACATTTCACAACTTGCTTCTCCCCTCTACGAGCTGATAAAACAGTGCTCAAAAAGAAAGGAAAGCAAAATTAACACTGTGTGGAACGATGAATGTAATAATGCCTTTAAGCAAGTCAAGACGGCGCTCCAAAATCACACTCTCCTAGCACACCCCAACCCTAATGCAAGAATTAGTCTCATGGTAGATGCATCTAACGTAGCAGTAGGAGCCGTATTACAGCAGCAAAACAGAGAATCATGGGAACCTTTAAGCTTTTATTCCAAGAAACTATCACCGACAGAACAGAAATATTCCACCTTTGACAGGGAATTACTTGCTATCTATCTCGGCATTAAACGTTTCAAATATTTCGTCGAAGGTAAAGAATTCACAGTTTTTACTGATCACAAGCCGCTTACAAGGGCATTAGGTTCAAAAACAGAAAAATCACCTCGGCAAACCAACCATTTAGAATATATAGCACAATTTACCAACGATATTAGATACGTGAAGGGTAGCAGCAACTTAGTTGCAGACGCTTTATCGCGATGTTATATTGACACCATAAACATTAAGAAATTAGACATACCTACACTAATTCACGAACAAGATCAAGACGATGAACTCAAAAATATCTTGTCACAGGAAAACACATCCTTTACCCTAGAAAACATATACATACCCGTCGAAGAAAAACACATTTGGTGCGAAACATCAACCTCTTCAAAAAGACCATATGTCCCTGAAACTTTACGGCGTACGATTTTCGACTCCATACATGGACTTTCTCATCCTAGCATTAGAGTAACTCGTAAACTTATAACCAGTAAATATTTCTGGCCAAACATCAATAAAGATGTAAACCATTGGGCCAAGACCTGCATCGCATGTCAAAAAAGCAAGATAACCAGACATACGAAATCACCTCATGGCATTTTCGACGTCCCTAGTGGGCGTTTCGACCACGTGCACATAGATATAGTAGGACCACTTCCACAATCTAATGGTCATACCTACATATTAACCATGAAAGACCGATTCTCTTTCTGGCCCGAGGCCATTCCATTAAAACACATTTCCGCTTCAACAGTAGCTTCTTCCTTTCTACAACACTGGATATCTCGGTACGGAATACCCAAAACCATTACGACAGATCAAGGCACTCAATTTGAGTCGAACCTTTTCAGAGAAATTACGAACTTACTCGGAGTGCACAGGATACGTACGACAACTTATCATCCACAGGCGAACGGATTTGTCGAAAGATTTCATAGACAACTAAAATCTGCAATAAAAGCAACAAGCGATCCAAGGAAATGGTATTATACTTTACCTTGGATTCTTCTCGGTATCCGTTCAGCCATCAAGGAAGACTTTGAAGCATCTCCAGCTCAATTGCTATATGGTCAAACACTACGTCTACCTGCAGAATTCGTTATATCAGATAACGACGAAGAGCCCAAACTACTAACAAGTGAGTTAGCCAGGCAGATGCAAGAAAGCATCGCCCAAATCAAACCCAAACCAAACAGAATACGCAAACAAAATTCAATTTTCGTACCTCAACAATTACAAACATCCTCGCATGTTTTTGTACAGGAAGAAGTCCACAAAGGAGCACTAAAACAACCTTATAACGGACCTTTTAAAGTGATTTCGAAACAAGCCAAAACTTTTCATATTCTTATAAATGGAAAAAACCAAATAATATCGATTGATAGAATTAAACCCGCATTCGTAGCAAATTCTGACACACTTACATCCGAAGGGGCAACCAAAAAACTATCAAAATCCAAAGTTAAATTCAATTTACAAGATTTAAAAATTATATAAGCACTACTTTTCCATAAGGGGGAGTGATGTGGCGTACGCTTTAACATAGATTTCATAACAGCGGTAACACCGCAAGCAAAATGTCAAATACTTTTACAACTCTGAATTATTGTAATAGATTATTCCGAGAATTGCGAGTCTTGAGTACATCGTACAGCGGAGTAGTCGATAGAGTGAATAAATCGGTTTTGTTATATGTAAGAGTAGTATTGTGTTTCATTTTTGCAACCATCCAAGTGATACGGTAGCAGTGATTACCATCTACCCCAACACATAGCAAATAGCAATAAATCATACCGCGCCGCGAACAACAACATTAAGTGCATTAGACACAGAAAAGCGATAATATAGTGAAATAAAGTGCGGCATATATCAGCACCGTTTGAGGCATCCTACAACCAACAGCACAACAACTCAAAAGCAAATTATTTGGTAAGTCCATACCTTTAGTATACCTTATAAATCATTCACAGCAATCCCATGTAACAATATTGAGAAAAGGCCCTTTTGACAATGAGGTCCATTAGAATCCATAGTATATATAGTTATCCAAACTCAGCACCAATATCAGCCACGCAGATGCACCCAGAACGTTTAGCATTTACAGACAATGTACATATAAAATTTAGTCATATGACTAAGAATGCCTCCCCACGCACAGTCCCCCAAAAAACTAGCACTCCAAGATTTAAAAACACACACATTCACACGCACCTCGAGAATTAGTAAGAGATTTTTATTACGCAAATGATACACTTCAAAACATAGAAAATAATACAAAAACTACAAAATATGCATATAAAAAATTATTATAGAAAATATAAAAGTAGAATAAATAAATTAAATAATAAATTAGAAAATGATCGGAACCACGGCACTTTTTGACACTTCAGAAAAAATAATTATTTGTAGAAACAGCAAACTCAAGGCTAGCTAAAATAGAAAGAATTTTTAGTCAAGAGGTAGCCTGTGAGCATATTCTAAACGAATATCCACAGTATTAAACTCAGAATATAATGTTACATTTCATTAGATTTTCATAAGATATTATAAGATTTTTAATACTTAAGCATACTTACCAGGATACAACGCACTACTTCCCCTCAAAAAACACCTGTGAATCCATGTGATACACATTCACGTTTTCTAACATTCTGACCATAATCCGAGGTCAGCATTATTATCTATTATAAGAAATTCTTGCACCAAAACTAACCACTGCAACCCAATGAAATAGTTAAAAATAGGGAAATTTGCACAACGCAAGCTTCGTGTTCTAGAACACACAACGGGCACACAAACCCACTCCACATATATTATTAGGAACACCGCTGAAGATTTCCGTGGCTGGAATGAAACGTCGTACGGTATAGCCAATAGTTAGCCTGCACGGCACCCCCAATCATCCCCCTTATCCATACTAACACTAACAAACATCGGGCCTTCCTAGTACCGTCTAAGAACGCCCCACTACCCAAAAATGTTACATTTTCCGGGACGTAACATATCGTATTCATCATCTCAAGCGTGGATCATATATGCTCCAAGAATATACGGCTTTTATACAACAAACATAGTCACATACTCACATATGCACCACAGAAAGAACCCCCTGATCAAACCAGGAACAATGAAGACGGTCCCTGAACTCTGTAACACGGTGCACCAGATTTCTTTCCTAAACTTTTTCAACTGCCGCACACCATGTGATACAATAAAATAGAGATAGTGCAACGCCTGCGGACTACCGCTGAGCTCCACGCATGCAATCAATGTCGTTTACATACGTATTTTAAATGAAGTGAAATTCTCCACAACTCGAATCCGGCGGGATTCCATCGGAAGTGCGAACGCACATATCAGCAACCCTATACACAAAGCAAACTCACCTACAATTCGTACTGAACATAATCCTTTAATACTAATAAAAATCGTATTTAAGACTTCGTGTGCGTGACAACAGACGTAGGCTTCGCCTTACGCAGATCTCACGTATTGCAAGATAACGCTTTCTGCTCACAAGACAACCCTGAAGAAACGGCCAATCGCCCACGCCATAATGAGCATGATAACAACGTAGGCTTCGCCCTACGCGTACACAATATCCCACACCTCCTCGTCTCAATTACGGTTTAACTGTTTTAATTATTTCTATTTAAATAATTTACTTCATTTTCACGATCTTAATACTATCCCTCGCCCTACACAGATCTCAAGTATTGCAAGAAAACGCTTTCTGCTCACAAGATAACCCTGAAGAAACGGCTTATCGCCCACGCCATAATGAGCAAGATAACAACGTAGGCTTCGCCCTACGCGTACACAATATCCCACACCTCCTCATCCGCGTTACACACATTTAGTTCAATATTATTCAACTTAATATACATTTTTGCATACATATTTTAATAAAATTCACCGCATCTCGATTCCGGCGGACATCCATCAGAAGTCCGACCCCACATATATTAGCAACTTCCTAAGCAAAATAGACCCACCTACAATTCGTACTGAATGAAATCCTTTAGTACCAGACCTGACGGACGTCCCGTGGATAAACTAACAGGGCGCGGGGTGGATAAAATTGGTGCACCACGACTCCGTCGCAACGATTCGTGGCTAGTCTCCCGTTTGGACACATAGCTACACGATACCCTGCACCGTTTAATTTTAATACTCCGATTTGAATGAAACTTTCGCAGTTTTCGGGGAACACCAAAATAGCTCACCCATACTGTTTTTCCTCCTACCACCCCTCAGAGGGATAGAAATTTCGTGATCTTACGATGAAGCGTCATTTGCAAAATATGATATCTCGAGAACAAAGGAACCGATTTTTCTCATTCGATTACCAAATGAAGCATCATGCTTACGATTTTATAGAGCAATATAGCAGAATTGAAAAAAAAATTGTTAATAATAGCGTTTTTTTTTTCAAAAATATTATTATTCACTAGAGAGGACTTCTAGCACTTTTTTCTCATTTTATCTTGAAGCTAGAAAGCATATGCAAAAATTGCGATGCTCTTCTACTTCATTTTTAAGATATGAATTTTTGAAGTCACTGTATACTCAAAGTAACCTGTATGGGAGCAAACCACCCCACCCAAAATAGAGACTTAATATTTTTCGATTTGCAAAATTGCTTTTGCTACTTTTTTTGTGATATTTTTCTGATTTTTTCGGGATATCCCCCTCCTCTTGCCCCTCCAAAATCTATTGCGAAAATTAATTTTCGACGGTCAAAATTTCAGTCTGAAAAATTCATTTCGAAACTTAAATCAGTTTTTTTTTTATTTTTTAATGGATGCACGTTTTATAGGAGATTATCTATACGAAATTCTAGGAAGATCAGATGTAATTTGTCAAATAATAAATAATAAAAATTATAAAACTTTTACTTTCCACCTACAACCGGCGCTGTTTGAAAACTCACGCACATGGCACTTATTGAGTTAGCAATCTACATACCTCTTCCGCAGTTGACATTTTATTCCAATAAATTTAACGTTTTCGTTCAAATTTTGCACCAATTTAACTGCGACATTTCCCGCGAAAATTTTCAGATTAGAGAGTTTTTAAAGCCTATAAAAGAATATCGCGATTTTTACTTTCCTCCGTAGCCTGACATGTGGATACTCAGTCTCACTCTCAGTGAGAATATAACAAAAAATTAGTTATTATTTTTCCACCCCACTTTTCGTTATTTGTGATTTACTGAATCCGTATTTTTGCTAAATGATGCCACCTCTCGGGAATTTCTTGAACCATTTCCAACATGTTATTAAAAGCATCTTAATCCTTGGTTTGTCTGATATTTCAAAATAAATATACAAAAACGTGCTAGAGGTCCCCAGTAGAACCAAAAAAAAAAAAAAACACATTCCTCTCAGTGGAGGGCTCATCGCTCGGTTCTCGAGACATTATTTTTTAAACATTGCGCTGCACCGCAAAATTACGAAATTTCGAACCCACTTAGCATTTTAGTAGGGTAGTAGCGGAAAACAAATAAAATGTGTGTGAGCTTTTCTGGTAATCCCTACAAACTGAGAAAGATTCATCCAAATCGGAAATGATCGGGTCCAAAGCAAGCACTTTCTGATCATTTTCGTCTGGAATGGCTGTATATATATAAAGTCACAAAATACAACACGTGTTGGGCATATTATGTAATATTTAACATCTAATATTTTGGTTCGATATATATGAAGGGAAGCTTAGAATCTAATAACATGAAAGCTCAAACAATTCCGACACTTTTAGATACTTCTCAATAAGACCGATCTGTTACTAATTGAATTGTTGAAGCACAACACATTTACATTCTATTTCGAGCTATGAAAATAGAATTAAATTTCTTCTACGCGAAATTCTCGGAATGAAATTTGCTTCGTACCGGAAGTTTCAGATTTTTTTATGAGCTGTACAGTTTTGCACGAACATTCATATTTCCATCAATTACACGGCAAAGTAGAAACTTGTCCGGTGTGCCAGAAATGATGGTATGAACACACGCGTTGTTTCCTTTCGATGAAACTATGAACTTTTATGAGAAATGGCAAAGAGTAATGACCTCTCATAAATCAGAATATTGCTTCCGGTATTTCTCCCGTGCGAGTAATTAACAACAGATTAATATCAGTTTTCTCGGGTTTATATAGATTTTTTGATGAATTTTGCTTTCATTTTTTCTACTCGATATTCAGTTTTTATGCAAAAATATACATATGTACGTAGGTAACTACTGTAGGTGAGATTCGAATCAACAACGCCATTTAAAGAGAAATCATACATAATAGAGGAAAATTAAGTAAGTGAGATACCACAATTTTTATTACATCTAATGATAATAGAGGGTTTTTCCGTCACGGATGTCCAAAGGGCAGGAGGTAATAGTACTCACCTAGCCAAGCAGAATATGGTATGGCAGCGGCTATCGCAACCGTTTCGAAGTTACATGGATATTAACCTGTTATATATATAAAGGGTTTTCCAATAAGAGGTGTTATTTTAATTAGCCCGCTATTTCGGTAGATGTCACCTTTGGAGCTGTTCTTTTTTGACATTTGACAAGTAGAAACTACGCCATTATTAAAAATGGAACGATACACGATTCAACAACGCATTGAAATTATTAAAATTCACTATAAAAATGGTGAAAATCTGGCAGAGACGGTTCGTAAAACTCGAACAATTTTGGGTCGTCGTGAAGCACCTTGTCGGACCGCAATACAGAAATTGGTAGAAAAATTCGCGCTGTCGGGACAAGCTAGTGATGTGAAGAATAAAACCCGTGCACGTCGCTCAAGAACAGCCGAGAAAATTGCTGCTGTAGCCGAAAGTGTTGAAGAAAACCCAGGTTTGTCCATTCCTCGTCGTTCTTTGGAATTAGGCATTCCACAAACGTCATTACACCGTATTTTGCATAAAGATTTGGGTCTTAAGGCTTACAAAGTTCAGTTAACACAAGAACTCAAGCCAGCCGATCATCAACAACGTCGAGTCTTTGCTGATTGGGTCCTTGAAATGCAAGAAAATGATCCGGAATTCCATCGAAAACTCATCTTGAGTGATGAGGCCCATTTCCACCTCGATGGCTTCGTCAACAAGTAAAATTGTCGCATCTGGGGCTCGGAAAACCCAAGAGTTATTGTTGAAAAGCCTCTCTATCCTCAACGTGTGACTGTTGGAGCGGTTTATGATCCCGCGCGGTCATTGGACCTTACTTTTTCGAAAATGAGGCTCGAGCAACAGTTACGGTGAATGGATTGCGCTATCGACAGATGATTAATGATTTTTATGGCCGGCATTGGATGGTATTGATCTGGATAACGTTCACTTTCAACAAGACGGCGATACGTGCCATTCAAGCAACGAAACCATTGATCATTTACGGGAAAAGTTACCGGACCGTGTTATCTCTCGAAGAGGTGATCACAATTGACCACCGAGATCTTGTGACTTAACACCTTGCAACTTCTTCCTTTCGGGCCACGTGAAAGAGAAGGTCTACACCAATAGCCCAGCGTCGATTCAAGATCTCAAAGATGGAATTCGTGAGGCTATCGAGGACATAGGCAGCCACTTTGCGATTTGGTTATGGAAAATTTCATGAAAAGGTTATGGTCCTGTAGGCGTGGTCGTGGTGGTCATTTGGCTGATGTTATTTTCCATTATTAACGACATACCTTCCTCTTTATAAAGATGTAAAGATCCAATCATTTGTCTCAAAAAATGGCATTTTGCTTTGAATATCAAAATAACACCCCTTATTAGAAAACCGTGTATGATCAGGTATTTACTCCCAGCATATCATGTTAGACATGTCGCATCAAAATTTTTCAATTAAGGATCTAACATCACGGTGCACACGGCTGGCAGATGTGCATTTAAAGACGTAACACTCTATGGCTGGCTTATGCCACATGCGTGACTGGCTTATATACAGCCGCTTGTCGTAAGTGTTTTACTTAAGAAATCCACATCTGCATATTTGTTATCTTTTCTAATTTCAAATCATCAATGTACGATTTTCAAAATGTGAAACTACAAACATCTCAAATTATCCCCATGTCAATTTCCATACTGAGACCATGCAATGTAATTAAAACCGGCTAGATGGCTGACTGTTGTATATAGGGTTGCAGAACCAATTCTCGTCCACTACCCAATTTACGTCCAGTTCATTTATAACATGCCATAAAAAGACGTATTTTCCTTAAAATGCAAATATGTATTTCAATATAATTTATCCTCATGTTCGCGTATATCTCTGCTAACCATAAAATGAGCCACAGAAGCTTTGAGTTAAAGTTCAGTCATCAGAGCTCAGTTCATTAGTTGTCGGTGTGTAAATAATGCGAAGGTGTAATAAAACATTTGTTTTTAATGTAGTGCTATGAGTTTAAAAGGTAAGGAACAGCTTGCCCCAAATTATGGCCTACAAGCAGCACTTTATCAATTAGTCTGATTTAGTGCATTGCATGTAAGGAAATATGGTAGGGTATAGTGATAAATAATTAAATGAAACATTGTTGGACATTCGACAAGGAAAATTTTCTATTAGAGCAGTGTTATGGCCGTAGCTGACACGATGAAGTATGTTTCTAAGTTCTACCTTATTCGGCTAACAGTAATATAGTCGTAGCACACACGGTGCACTATGCTGCACATATCCACTGTACTGTACGATTGACAGCGTGCGGACGGGAAAAGAGCAGCGCGTTCTAAGAGGATGAAGAAGAGCGAAAAGTGTCACGTTTTTTTTAGGTAAAAGACAGAGAGATTGGGCAACGACGAGTTCTACGTCTATTCTTTCAGGCAAGAGATACAAAAAAGCTAAAACGAGGTCCCAGTTTGTATTAAAAAAAAAAAAAATCCGAAAAAATATCAGAAAACGTAGAAGATTAAAAATCAGGAAATACAGAGAAAAGCGTGGATGGCAACCGAGGATATAGTGCAAAAAGAAAAAGTGCCGCACGACCGATTATAAATGTGGATATCAGGCACCATATGGGATAATATTAGAAATAAACTGCTTCACACGAAAACCAGAGATTTAATATATTAATGATTAAATTTGTCCAATCTGAATTTTGATGTTAGGAAGGCGCCACATTTTGATGATTTGATCCAGGGGTAGCGATCACTCCCCGTGCTCCCCGCTCCCTTAGATACGCTTCTGCAAAGGAAGTATTTCGTCTCAATAATTTATACTATAGTATAGTAAACTAAAAAATTGTTTGGGACAACTAGAATAATATAAAATATTGCTTTCAAGACAGAAAGTACCTACAAGTTGCAGTTTACACAGTTTTGTTCTAAATTCCCCTACATGGTTGTAAATTATGCTGAACACACCTGACGTATTTATTAATACATCTTTTTTGCTGATTAACTACTACACATAAGCTCGTGCTCATGTCGTCACATGAATAAAAGAGAAGAAATTTTTTTACGAGCATGAAGAAGTGGAAAGCAAACACAAAAATCCACGTGGTTTCGACGATGTGGTTTTACAATTCATTGTGGATTCGGCATAAGTTTCCAACCACTTAAATTAAGGCCACCCGGAAAACTTTTGGAACAAAATTGCCCCATTTGGGTGGGGTGCTAGATAGAGGAACAATTCAGCTTCTCAAGAATTAATCTTAGATGTCGACAGTATGATAGAAGGGAGGAAAAGTTCTGGAACAAAAAAAAAAGAAGTTCAGCAGTCGAGGCCATTTTCACTAATTCTAAGTTGGCATAATATACATATGTATATGCGTCTGATACAAAGGTAAGTCAACAGGTGTAAAATAAATGCATTTTAATGGTAATAAATTAGTAAATTAAGCACATAGGGACGATATATCCTTGCACTGTTAAATAGGGAGTAAAAAATGAATGGAAAACTAGCATACATTTAAATAACAGCAATTGACGCATTGTATTAGCATTGTGGCAGTTCATTGGTCGGCATCGACCTTTTCTAACTAAAATTTAATTCTCATTAATTATTTAATAAATATGTCTTCGACTCCAATGGGACGGGTTGTATTGTGATTATTCGTTTTCCTTCGTTGAGATATACCCCCTGATGCAAAGTTTGTCGTTGACGAGGTCAACAAACAACATAATGATGAGGATTATATGATGCAGTCTACAGCTTTTTTATATCTTTCATGATGAAATTATAACAATTCCAAATTGCTCTTAACTTGTATACATGAAGGATAGCCTCTAAAACACAGTAATCTCAAAAAGGATACAATCAAAGAAAATTGGGAGCTTATTGTGAAGCTTATGGCGATTTTTCAATATATTCAAAAGATGTTTTCTTAACCCTTGTGTGATAAAAAAAAAACTGTATATTGTAGGTACCCCGATAACGCAGGTAGTGTATTGATGGTAAGTGATACCAAACGAATAGAAAAGCGCGGAGTGTTTTTGCAGCTGAATATTACCGTGATCCAAGTAAGCCCAGTGAACTTACCAAATGAGGCAAAATGAGTAGTAGAATCGATAACAAATAGTAGCGAATTTAAAAGAAGGAAGTTTGTGTATTTCAAACTCATTAAATAAAATCTTTATTATCAGCATTTAACAATATTTCATTGTATTGTAATAAGATAAGTACATTTTTGTAAAGTCTTATTTTGAACATACAAGAGCTGTATTCTTTTGTGTACCTTGTTCTAGAACTCCCATATACTTTAGAGAACAAATTGTTCTGTCGATTTAAGCGACCTACTGTTCGCTTTATTCAAATCTTTCTATGAAAGTGCATGAGGCGTTCTTTTGTGAATCTTTTATTTTGCTCTGTTCTGCGGACACAAAAAAACTCAGCTATAGTCGCATTCATTTTGATGAAGCAAACTGCATGAAAAAAAAAAACCTTTAACATAAATTGAAGTTTATCGTAAGGTGCCCAGCATTTATATTAAGCTTTTTAGCTAGCACCATAAATTTAATACTATTAATATTCAAACAATTTGTTTTCTTAGCTTTTATCAAACTCAACTGAAAGAAAGGGCTATCTGCGCATATAATAATCATGTGATGGCAATAGCAGTTTCTCAAAAGATCCACAGTTTTATACCTGTAAATGACAATAGTGTTAGCAGTAAAGAATTCTAGTTTTGTACTAAAAAATTATAAAATTTATGAAATAATAAAGCAGAACTACTATTATAATATTTTTTAAACACATATTTCCTTAAGTGTATAAAAACAATAAAAATATATATACATATTTTTTAATTTCTAAAATATTTAGATAAAATTTTGTAGACACGTTATTAGAGAAAATTGTATCTCCTAAACTAATAACTGAACAGCTACAAATGATATTGATATTGACATGATATGTATTGAGGTTAGAGCATTTCAAAAATAATATTTATGTTTACGGTGGTGGGGAGGGGTGTTATCTCCCGGAGGGGGTCAAATAAAAAATTATGAAAACTTGTGCTTCATTTATTTTTTTTAATTTCTTTGGAAAGTCTCATTTAATACCATTAATATAAAACTCGTACAAAAGAATCGAAAAACCCGATCCCAAGTAAACTTAAAATTAAAAAAAAAAAAACGTCCATAATGAAAACATTAAAATCTAAGTCACCTGTAGCTAAAACCTGAGATCGACGGGCTAAACAAAAAAAAATATTGTTCTAAAATTTTTAAATACTTAACTCATTCTCAAAGTTTCATCGGTTTCGGCGATGCAACGGGTAAGTGAAGCGCAGTGCTGCCAAGGGAGGATACCAGCAAAGGAAAAGCCGTGAATATGCTCCGTGTATCGTGTGCTGAACAATATGCATACTCTGATTTCTGATGATAGTGTGTGTTCGTAGTGAAGCCTGCAGGTATACGACCTAGTAAAACTGCTTGGAATTAGTGCTTTGGTAGCTTACGGGCTGTAGTCTCAAGCCTATCCTAACCTTAAGGGCGGATCATAACCTTCTCGTGGCCCACTACTGTCACTTATTTATAAGTGATAATATGATTAAACCCGAACGGAGTTACCAGTAACTTTTAAGAATCTGCATGAAGGTTCACTGGAAGTACTGATGATCGTACGATCATGTTATACGAAGCCATACCAATTGGGTAGCCGACATTGCTAACATGGTACTACGGGGTTGAGGAGCCCCGAATAGCGATGCCTGTAGTAGCAATATTCGCCTCAACATGGGAAGGCCCCCTTGTGGGAGCATCGTAGTGGCTGTGGTTAGCCCATATGCGGGCAGAGGGAGATTGTCTGAGTCTGCATGACTTAGGCGAACATTCTTCTCTAAACAGACTAGTTTGTTCTTTTGTCATAATTGCATACTGCGTCCGTAAATTTGAAGGATGGTCGCTTGGTAATGTATGCTTAGAGGATTGACTCACGGGGTGGCGTTGCATTAAATCATCCGGGTGCCGTGACCCACAGATCGGAAGAGATTTTAGGTAGGTCTCGCTCCGATCAGTAAGTCTAGTATCAAGCATGCACTGACATAAACTGGTACTTCTGAGACAGAATATAAATATATTCTGCTCCTCGAGGGCGTTAATTGTCGCTTGTCTTCTAATCCGTGCATTAAGACTGCCGTGAGATGAAGCCATAATGGCAGGTGCTCAAGTAAATCCTAACAGATTTTAATGGGTGATCGCTTTGGTACAGAATTGCAGTATGTTCATACATATATGAAAACACCAAGATTAACAAATAATTCTAATCGCTGATCTGATCATTTCGTGGTACAATTGGATCGGTTTTTTTTTACCCAATTGTAAATCGGATAGCAATCAGCTCATCATTAGTGCGAGAGCTGTTTATGAAAGATTTTACAGCGTATCGGAATAAGTTCGATAAAGTACTTCCCTCAGCCCACGATTTTATTTCGAGAAAACCAATAGAGATGTGACGCCCTAAAGGAAGCTCTGGAACCATCCCATCAAGTGGCATGAGGGTCAGAGGGGTTCCCGTTCCAGCGAACATTCCAGAGAGCAAAATGGGAAAACCATTTCAACCGTCTACCCGACAATTCATCTCTTGGTCTCACAGTCCGACTTCACCCCGAGTGACGGTATATAATACTTGATTTTCTATTTTTATGTCACATTAAATGTCATTTCATCCGAGGAAGTAGAGCATGCATGCAAGCTGTACTGCCATATTTCTTGTTCGTTTAATCCACACTTCCAGGTTTCAGCTAACTTGCATGCTGAAAAATCATACCAGCTCAGGTGATAGTAATTTGATATTATTCAGATGGCGGGAAAAACATATTCTTGAGAGGAGCTTTTTAAATTAATAAATTTGTTTAGGTAAACTGATTGTTTCTGGGAACGTGTACATTACGGTATTTACGAACAACTACCTCTTCCTTTTTTCTTCTATTTTTTCCATCCTACTACTTCCTTTATTGCTATAATTGCCGATATACACAGGACTTTACATATCAATATCTTAAACGAAATTGCATGCAAGGTGATAAGACATCATGGTAACCGCCTTTCGCTGTCAAAATTTAAAAAGACGTAGGAGTGAGGCATGCGTGCCAGCTATACTTCCCCGTGCAATCCGCAGACTAGAAGCAGTAATTTCGCATATTAGTGACAAAGGTAGAAAATAAAATGTAATAGATTCACTCGAAATGTCTCAAGCTCTATTCAATTCAAATTCTTCATGCTTCAACGATCAAATTGATCTTCGTTAGTCACCGAATATGCAAATCATTGCATTAAACTATATCAGCAATACAAATTTTTAGTGTAATGAAGATGGTCGAAGACCTCAAACCGGTCTGCACTCAGCGTTATATTAACGTTTTTTTTTCAAGTATGCAGTGTTGTGGGATGTAGTCTATGTGTTGTCGACACTCTAGACAATAATCTCTTGTCTACATTGTTAGTTAGTAAATAGATTATAAGTAAAAATGACCAACATAATTTAGTGAAGATGAGAATAATGACTAAGTATAATAAACATAGGAAGATATGTATGTAGAAGTATATATCGGAGCTTAGTTATTATCACATTAGCAATTTAAATTGAGAAAAGTTGTTCAGATTAGTATAAGTTAGCAGCATTATCATCATCTTCATCCTTAATTCTAAGAGAATAATTGATATATGGCAATCATTCAAATCTTTCAAATGTTAACCATTTTCTGCTTGGAGAATGAACGTACGACCAACTTAAGATTTTTGACATTGTCCACACTAAATTTCTCTTTTTACGCTAAAGTCTACGCTGATGGAAATCTACGCATAGAGGAACAACACTGCAAGTAATTCTGTTTGTTTTATTTGTCATTATCTAAGGAAAGCAGTTTTTGCCAAATTTAGATGCAGTTGAATCCACTGTGACATGAAAGTTAATCGCATAAAACGCAATCCGAACAAAAAATAATACAAATGTGTGCAAGCCAAAATTATTCTTTTACTTGTGACTTGAAACCAATAAATTTACAATGCCATTAAAGTTTGTCTCTACTCGATACAGTTCAGATTCTAATCTGTTATCCATTTCGGTAACGAGATTTACATAATTCACAATAAGCAGCCTCGAAGCTGCTCCGGATATTGAAACCAGTTGCAGATAAGCCCTAGAAATTCTAGCTAATTTCCTTTCAATTGCTTTTATGACCGACAATTTCCGTTCTCAATTCACAAGTTGTATTGAAGCTACTCTCTTTGTAGGTTGGTACATACCCTTCTATAATTACATACATTTATATATTTATGGGGCATAGTCAAAAGTAATTTACTTTGGCCTACTCACGTATAGTTGAGCGCTTTTAACTGAAATAATATTCAGTTTTTTTTGTTGGTGGTATGAATTTTGGGCCAATTATCTTAATCATTTTGAAAACGGGTGCAGTTATCTAGTCAGTACAGAACGGCACAGAATATTTTTTGCAAACACTTTTATATGCATACCGCCAAAGCTCCATTTTTGAAAATATGTACTTTTGACTAAACACCATAAACATTACTGTCAACTATTTTGTTTAGATTTATGTGGGTTTGTGCAAATAAAATAAAAAGCGTTTTATTTATGTATGAATATATCGTTAAAGAATCCCTCAATTCAAAACTTTTGTTAATGGAATGAATGGCGATAAGAAAAATATCTGGAAGCAATCTCATACCTACCCTAATCTGTAGTACCCAAAGAACTCATGAATTTTCATCGGACGGTCATTTTCAATCCTCTTAGCAGAATCGGGTTAAATATATACAAAAACTTCATAAAATGCGGGTTAAGCAGATAAAGATTCGAAACGTCTCGGCAAGAGCAGTAAGCTTAATCGATAAAAAAAAAAATCCTATACAAAGCTACCCAGTTGGTTGCAATAAATTAGCGAAGGATGGAACTGCTTTCCTGTTTACTTTTTGCACTGTCAAATTCCGAAAAACTTTTTAGACCGTGCTAAAAGTTTTTTACATTTGATTTACCCTCTGAACAGCAGGACAAACTATTCCATACAGTTTGCATTAAGATTAGGATAGTACAGATCTCTCCAAGGAGTTATAACGTAATATCAGAAATGGACTCTCACCGTTGACCATAAACTGCAAACTGTTCATACTGGAGATAAAGTTTTATGTATGGTTGCCTATTGTGAAGTTTATATCGGCAGTTTAATGCTCGTGGATCGAAATTCCCGTTCATAGTATGACCTGAAATAAAAATTTTTGCAGGATGTATGTATTGTGATAGTATTCTGTAATATATATGTTTGTATCTACACATGTGTATGTAAGTTGATAATGATAAGTCAGAGTAAAAATGTATGAATCCCAGTTAATGCTGAGTGGATTCTAAGTTCTTATACCAGTTTGATGAGCTAAATATGCTGAATATATTTGGGTACTTATCAAAACTTTAGCACTTTAAGTGATTTATACATACCCTTGGACAACTTCTTCACTTCGGTTGGGATAGAGTTCTGAATGCTGTCCATAACGCATAAATGCTTGTATTTGTTGCTCTGAAGCTCTTGAGTAGAAATCGAAATATGTCTGTGAAAAGAAAATTTTATATCGAAATTTATTGACGACAATTTATTTGATTTTGTTAGACTTTTCTCAAGACATGAAAATGGTACAAAAAAGAAATGACAAACGAAGAGAAATCGCAGTTTACATTTGTATAGTAGGTATACATACGGCTTGCTACAAGAAAGAAACTAAATAGAAGGATTAAGGCTATGGAGGAGGACACCCTTTCCCTGGTACGTAGTTACGAAAATAGGGGTGTTCTTTCATCGTCGCCTGTTTGAAGAGATAAAGACATATACAAAAAAAAAAAATAATAAATAAAAAAGGAAGGCTTTATAGCGGAGCTGAGGTATACTTGTAGTAGATGTTGTAAAATGTGCAAAACTCGCAAGACGGATGGTTTATAAAAGAAATTTACGGAGCTTTGAAATTTTCTCCCTTTCAAAAGATATTTAAGAGTAATATCAAGGAAAGAGAAATACTTCACAACCAATTTTGTGGTATTTGAAACTATGGGTTTTTGCTTCAGATGTGTATTTCAAAGAATTTCCAGTGAATTGAAATTTTTAAAAAAATTCAGAAATGAACTCCTGGAGTTTCGGGGAAAAATTCTTTTATATTTAGATTCATTAGCTGAACTCAATATAACGAAAGCTCTAGTTCTATATTTAACAAACAAAACGCATACATACGGAAATATGTGTAGTTTAAAAAGGAGCTCATAGCTTAGGGATACACATATGCTTATAGATCTTCCAAGCGAACAGCAACAGAGACTTTATTCCAGTTCAGTATTTTTTTTTGCGGGCTGGTAATGCAGAGACATATAGAGAACCCACAACTTATAAAAGAAAATCAATGTAAGCACTGTGGTGTTTAGGTTTGTACACACTGCGAGATAATGGATGTGGAGGCTTTGATTACAAAAAGTCGAAAATGGCACACAGTTTAAGCTTTTATTTTCGTAGTTATTAATTTATTATTTCTACACTTTAACACTTATAAACTCTTATAACTACACGACTTTAATAATTACACCGCTTATAAAATTTAATAATTAAACCGCTTCGATACTTTAATAATGACACCGCTTGTTCTGTCTTCTTTAACTTTCCACACAAGACTCAACTCACAACTCTTCTACTCTATCCGAAATTAATTGGTTCATTCCAAAAAAAAATGCAGAATCGACTACATGTAATTTCTGTGCCAGAATATTTTTATGTTTCCAAACAAGATTATTTTTATTTCCTACTTCGCTTTGTTTACCTGCGAAGTAGGTCATTATTGCAATAAATTCTGATCAGCCACTAGGTCATTTTTTATTTATGCTGACCGGGCATTGATCAGTGCACGTAAAATTCTTTTATTTTATTTATCTTTGCAATTGTTACGATTGCAAAGACACTTACATATGAATTAATTTATAGGTAACATGAAAACATTTAGAAAAACGTTTTGAAATTAATCTTCGCTAAATGAGGAAATATTTATACAACATTCCTTCCCCCCATGTAAAAGAAAAATGATACTAAGGATTAGCATCATTTTTCGTCGAGAGAAGGAATTAAACTAGTAGTAATGGAACATAAGAAAAAACGAAAAAGAATGTAATGCTGCAGAAGTTTACGAGTAGCTTGATCATCTGAGTTATTAACAAATACAGGTATATTGATTAACTTATCAGAAACTATATATTTTATATTAATTAATGTACCTAATTATACATCTTCAGCGGAATAATAATAACAAAAAAAAAGAAAAATTCCTAATAATAATTAAAACTAATTGTAACAATAAATTTTTTTTTGTGCAACAAAATTGATTTTTTCATTTTTAACTTAATTATTCTAGTACATTAACATATCCAAAAATGTGTTACAAAATTTTTAAATGCTAAATCTAGTTCCTATAGCGATTCTTTTTACTTATTTATTTTTTTATGATAATGTAATCTAATAATTTGAGACTGTGTGTGAGGGAATGCGGAACGATTTCCGATATTTGTTTTTAAAAGTTGGTGGTGCTGGTGCAAGTTCTATAGGCAATTCATAAACTTTTTCCGTTGTTGGATGCGTTCTTGGTGTTTCCATTGAAGAAATTGTGGCAACCTCGTGTGGGATAGCAGTGAGGGTGGATGCTGTTATTATTGGAGAGGATATATTTATCGTAGAATGTGATTTTGATATTTTTGAGGATGCTTTTTCTTTCCAATATAAATAAATTCCTACGACTATTAGAAAGGCAGTTACTAACGAGAGAAGCCCGGTGTTAGTATATGTAAACATTTTATGAGCAGACTGTACCTTTTCGTGTTTTGCATGCCTTATCTCATTGTCTAATTCTTTGAAATTTAGAGCAGCTTTTTTAAGTACTTCTTGAAAGTTGGGATGTGATGAGGTTATGGTTAGATTTCTTAGTTTGGTTGCGTTAAAGATAGATAGCTTGAGTGAGGAGTCCTCGAAATTTAATTTGGGGAGGGAAAGGTTTGCATACACGTACGTATTTAGTACATTAATTGTGGGGAGCTCCCAGTGTCCTAGGGTAAATTTGCAAGATGCATTAAGATGTAAGATGCCAGGCCCGGAGAGAGTCTTTTGGAAAACTCTGTTTGGACATTGAGCTTGTAGAATTTTGTCTTCGTGGAATACAAACAGCCAATGGTTGGGGGCGGTTAATTCCGTCACAACATTGGGAGGCTGAGGTAATAATTTTACTGGACATGTGAGGACATTTTCATTTTGGTTTTTATAAAGGCTGTTAACACACGATTCCTGTAATTGGTGGTCAATAGAATGGGGCTTACCCTGTCTGCAGAGATAGAGTTCACTTTCTCGATATGTAGATAGAAGACGACATAAAGTATTGAGCTCACTTTGAAACATAACAACGGTCTGCTGAGTAATATTATTTTTGAAAAGATAATCAGCGTCAATATCTAACAAAGCGTAGACTCCATCGGTTTTTTGGAACGGAGGGGGTGAATTTTGCTGATGTAAAAATCTGACGAGGTACCTACGGATATAACAATTTTAATAAGTATATGATCGGGCAGGTAGAGGCTTTGTACCGATATTACCTCATTAATAATGGAAGTATCTCGAAGTAAATGGTTCATCTGGGAATACAAGGTTATGTTTTTATATAAATTTTCCAAGTTCTCTGAACGTAAAAGAAGTGGGTGTAATCGGTGTTGTTGCAATGCATTTATAATTGTGAAAATTTTCGAAAGAGTGTTTTGTACATGCTGTAACTGAGATAACATTGTCAGAATAATCTCGTTCAGTTCAGCTTGTATTCTATTTCTATGAATTTCCACGTCAAACTCGCTCATAGTGCCATTAACTTCTCGAAGAAAACTATTGACCACCTGTATTAAATGGTCCTGATTTTTTGTCAAGTCTAGTATTGGCGACGATAGCGATTCAAAATTTGACTTCATTAAAGTGAGTTGTTTTTCCAGAAGATGAATGGATTGATCTTCTTGGTTTTCTAACGCATCGAGGCGACTGTAGATATTGTTGGCATCGTCATTATCCATTGTACCAAACAAAAACTTGCTCACTTTCCCACCAATATCCAATAACCCTCGTTTTTCGCGATGTCGCGCTAAGAAAGAGGTCAATTCAGATATTTCTTCCTATTATATTCTATTCTATTATATTTCTTTTAAATAAACTATCCCAGAAATTGCACCTACCCTCTTTATTTTTACCTTTGAAACTGCACAAGTTTAATAGGTTGTCATCGCAGTACCTCAGAAAATCAATGGTTGTTGTCCAATTAGGCATTTTCATGCGAGTGACCACCGTCCACGTCGTGTGGTAAAATACTGCATTTCCTATTGGTTCCATCAAGACTTCCCTTTCCGGCTCCAGTAGTTTTATGTCGAAGGGAGTACTGGTGATCCACTGCCACGTGCAATTGTTACGATTGCAAAGACACTTACATATGAATTAATTTATAACATGAAAACATTTAGAAAAACGTTTTGAAATTAATCTTCGCTAAATGAGGAAATAATTATACAACAGCACTATGGATAATTTATTTATTTATTTGAGAAGTTAAGTAGTAATTAAACAAACAGAATCCAATCACATAATACCTTAGAATAATATAAAAAAAGAAATATAGAAAAATAAACTTAAACAACATAATGAAAACCAAAACCGAAAAATAATATAATAAACAGAAATATATAAAAGTGAAATAAACTAAACTAAAGTTGTAAATAACTAAAAACAAAACAAAATATAAAATAGACTATAACTACAAAAATGCGAAAATACAAAAAAAAAAGAAATGCAAAAAAAAATATAAAAATTGAAAAAGCTAAATTAAAAATGTAAAACTACAAATAATACAAATAACACAAAATTAATAAGGAAATGACTTGAATTGCCTCACTCGCACTTCATGGAATGACTCTCCGTCTCACTCAAGCTAGAATCTTAAAGTTACGCTCTTAAGGCAAGCTTTGGGTACACTAGATTCATTTTTAGTAGATGAAATTTTTTTTTCGATACTGGGTTTTTTGAAGAAACAAATTTTTTTTCCGTATTCTAAGAAATATTCTAGCAAGTGTTATACTATTTTAGAATCCTTATTAAATGCGTCAGCTTTTAAAGTTACTTGACAGACTGGCGTAGTACATTTTTATTTCAGTATAGTCAGTTAAAATTCAACGAATTATTAATTTTATATTCTTGGTTCGTCAAAATGATACATTTTCTTCCAAACTGGAGCACTTGGCTTAGAACTTAAAGCAACAGGTTACATAAACACTATTCGGGATTACATAAGAAAAATAAAATTGAAAAAAAGTAATGAATTGTAGCAACAGGAGCTGATAAACCATCACAAGGTGTACATTTTCTCGAAAACAATAGAAATGCCTATAATTTGAAAAATACATGACTTAGGTTTTATTTATATTTTTCTGGTAACTGTTACGATTTGGTCTATCACCCGTTTTCGGCTTGACGTCGACTTACGGGACACCCTGTATATAATGGAATTTTGGAAACATTTTCGAAGAATACAAGAATATGGACTCTGCCTATTAGATACAATGTTGACTTTGTGTATTCGGTTTTAACTTTGGATTGAACTCATGAACTGGTTACTTTATCTCTGCATTAATTTGCCTCCGAATTTTGGACAAAAGTTCAACATTTTTACAGTTTTTTATAAATTAATGTTCTGCCATGTCCTTTAAGTCATGGATATCCTACCAGGCGCAAATTAGCATTAAAATTAGCGGGGGGGGGGGGGGGGGGTCATTTTACAAATGAAATCATCGAGCAAAAAAAAACAAAAAAAAAAAAACCTCCAACGCCGGTTCGCATGGCCACCGCAGTACTTGCTGCAGTACTTGGAACTAGGAAATCCGCATTAAGCGGTGCGGATGATATGTCTTTTTTAGTATACTGTTTTTTTAATAGAATAGGGTGCAAACTGCAGGAGTCATTCAAGCCCAACTTTTCTCAGTTTTACACACTGGCATATATAAAATGGACTGCTCGATATGCTATTTCATGCGGGTACAATTTTTTGTGTCAAAAATAGTTCATACGTCGGTGCCAACATTGAAAAATCCATTGGCGAAAAGTTGAAAAGTGAAACCTCTCGAATTTCTATTAACCCAAATAATTAATTTAAAAACATTTATTTCGACAAACCCACTTATTTATTTATTGTTTACAGCCCTTTCTCAGTTCGCACGTTACATAGGAAAGTGACCAACTCAAAAAATGCAACTTTTCAGGAGAGCGAAAAAACGAAAAGCTGTACATAGAATTAATTCTAGCTTAACGTAGTAATTGTTTGCTAAAAATAGTCTGAACTCTTAAATTTGTTAGTAAATATATTTCTGAAGATTTATATAAAAGACATTTTAAGATTTTGTTACCGCAGTTGGCGAGGTAGCTGTTAATCCCGCATCCTCTTAAGTTGTGTCGCTTTTCTTTGTTGCGAAATAAATATTTTTACAAGTTTTTTTTAAGTGGCACAACTCAAAATACGATTTTCAAGAATTAAATTCTGTACTTTGAACTTTGTGGAAAAATGTCATAACTCATAATATAATTTGTAAGAAATAATTGCTGTTTTGTGGAAAAGTGACACAATTTAAAATAATACTGTTAAAATGTCGAAAACATATTTACGTTTGTTATAAAGATCGTCACAAGTCAAAAAGTGACACTGACACACTGTTCTATGAAGAATATCTCTGTTCTTAAGTAACAGAAAAGTGATACTATCTCTATCTAGCGGCAAAAACAATCAGATAGAAATATGCCAATTTCATGGTGTAATTAACTCAAAAACGACAAATTTTGAGTTAGTTCACATTTCTATGTGACGTGCGAATTAGTAGTTGGTGCTTAGATCGAAAGAGAACGCTATATAGAAATGAGCCCACTTTCTGCAGTGTATTTCTATGGACATAGTCAGTCCATATTTTAAATGTCAGTGGTTTTACATAAGAACGCTGCAAATATTTTAGAATGTTATGAGTGTTACATGCCAAAATTACCTGAAAAGGGGCTTATCTCTCTTTAAGGCGAAGAAATTGCCATCAGCAATTGATTCAAATTCCTCAGTTAAAAACAAAAAGTATTTCCCATAGAACGACTTGGGACAAATAAAAGTTTTAAATTTCAACCCAAGTCGTTTCAATAGAAAAAACCCCCACGACAAATCTTACATTCAGTAAGATTTGTCGAAAATAAAAATACGATATGTATGTACATATATATCGGGCGCAGAAAATTTACTCGGTGAAGATTTAAACGATCAAGTCTTCACCAAAAAGCCTCCTTTCAGCAAATTGTCGCGAGCGGCATACATTGTGGGTGCAACAATGTATGCACGATAGCAAGACGATGGTTTGATATTTATGAAAATATCAAATTTCATTTCAACCATTGTCCGCCGCGGTAGGCTGAACACTAATTGTAAACAGGTAAAGAAAATAGAAGCTGCGATAAGAAAAAATAAAATAAACGTTTTGTAAAAATAACCATAAGAGGAAGTTTGTGAAAGACAAAGTTTGTGAACAAAGCAAAAGTAAACAAAAATATATATAAATAAAATAAAAGTGTGCGAGTCGTCTTAATCATAGCTTCCTGAAACGGCGTAGAGTGATTGCCTTCGACTAAGCTAAGCCCCGAAATATAACAGCAGTTAGGACTAAGTTAAGTTAGGGCTCTGATGTGGTAGCGAGGGAGTCTGTTTCGTGGCTTGGGAAGTGTTGTGTTTCCCTGAGGTCCGAAACCCAAATTCCGAGAAAAACCTATACACATACATCACATGCATACAATAGCATTCATTGAAATAAATTTTTATTTTTTGAAGTTTCGGAATAAAGTTTTTTTTTAAGTTGAATTATATAAATAAAAAAAGTATAAAATAAAAAAAATATATTTTTTCAAGATCCCCCCCCCCCTGGATCCGCCACTGTATCCTACCTACTGTTATATAGCCACTGTAACATTTTTTAGTTCTAGCAATCGAAACTCTCAGTCCAGCGGCGAAAAGGTAGTTTATTATTCCTATGTATGCCTTTATTATTTATTATCCGCTTAATATAATATAATTATTACTAATATATCAGCAATTGTGGTATACTTATGAATTATATATTTGCTATACCTGGTATGGGATAGTAATAAAAGTTTTTCTTTTTGCAAACGTTTTCTCTTATATTTTAACGCTTCATCAGGGCTAAAAATACATACACAAGAATTCATTGGAACAACAGTAAACTTCAAAAAATAAACATCTGTACATTACCTCAAGAAAATTACCAATAGGAATTACAATTAAAATCACAATGAAAATGTTGGTAAAAAGAAAAACTTTTATTATTATAACATACCAGCTATAGCAAATATATTATTAATATGTGAGAAGCTGCAATTCATGTATCTAAAAACAATTTCAATGCTATTTGTGTATACTCCCATACATTTTCAATGAAGAATAAATTAATTTACATAACCGGAACCAACGTCTTTTATATGTCTCAATTGTTAATTGCTGCCATTTAAGGTAATAACAAGCATTTTTAAGTCCTGCAGTTTTGCCCTACCTTCTAATAAATTTATGATTAACATTATAAATCTGAGTCCGCAAAACTTAACATTATATATAATTTAGTTTGTAAATTTACGCTGTACTCTCCTTCCACGTATACTTTGCAAAGACTAGCAATAACGACATGAAATATCGCTTTGACTCAAACACAAAAGCGATCTACAGGGCTCATTAACCATGATAGTGAAAAGTCATACATTTTTATTTTATCATAACGACTCGGCAACTATCCATGGTGAAGAGATTGTACACAGGTTAAATTAAAGAGGATACTCTGGGCTCTCGAAATTTTGTAAAAAAAGTATATTTTAGTGGGGGTATTTAAAAAAAACCGAAAAATGAAAACAAAAAACAAAAAAAAAACCAAATTTTTAAATTTGAAGCGTCAGAACTCTGTTGTTGGGAGGGTTACAGGAGTAGTTGAGCAGTCATGTGAGAGGCCATGAAGTCCTTCAAACAATTCCGTCGTAAAATAGACCGTACAGGGAGTACTTTTGAATATATAGGGTATTTAATGAAAAAAGAGAATATTTTACTAATCACCCTGTAACTCTACAGGGTGTCATTTCGACCCCCCCCCTGCCATACTATTTTTTACTTGGCTGGACGAGAGGAATCACTTGGAAAAATATTGTCATATGCGTCTGGGACACCCTGTATAAAATGGAATCTTGACAACCTTTTCGAAGAAGACAAGAATGAGGACTCTGCTTTGTGCTTTAGATATAATTTTGATTTTGAATATTCGGTTTTAGCTTTGAATTGGACACATGAACTGGTTACTTTACCTCTGCATTAATTGACCACTGTACCATTATTTAGTTTTAGCAATCGAAATTCTCAGTCTAGCGGCCAAAAGATAATTTATTATTTTTATCTATGCCTTTATTAGTTAATATCCGCTTAATGGAAAACTGTACGTTCTCCTTAAGCATATTTAATATGTGAGAAGGAATTCATATGTATCTAAAAACAATTTCGAGGCTATTTACGTACATTCCCTACCATTTTCAGTATACATAAGCAAATGAAGAATAAATTAATTTACATAACCGGAACCGACGTCTTTTATAGGTCTCAATTGGTAATTATTGCCACTTAAAGTAATAACAAGAATTTTTAAGTCCTGTAGTTTTTCCCTACCTTCGAATAAATTTGTGATTATCATTATAAATCTAAATCCTTAAAACCTAACATTTTAAATAATTAATTTTGTAAATTTACGCTATACTCTCCCTCCACGTTGACTCTGTAATGACTAGCAATAATGACATGAAATTTCGTTTTGTCTCAAATACAAGAGCGTTCTACAGGATTCATTCACCATGTAAAAGATAATGAAAAGTCATACATTTTTTTTATCATAACGTCCCCGCAACTATCCATGGTGCCGAGATAGTAGTTGCAACACACAGAACCATCAACTAGAATGTTATGCAAAGGACATTTGCAAGGTAAAGCGTCGCTTTGATGTCCGGAAATATAATTACATTTAATTATGTTTAATGGGATTATTTGGTGATGCTGAACATGTAAAGAGCTTATCTGCTCCGTGAAGTTGTCAGTGTGGACCATTACTTTTGACATAACTTTATTCCAAAAATTAAAGTTTGTGGTTGTTCCGCTTCCCCGCTGAATACGCCAGGCTCTCGGATATTTGTAGAAGACGAGAGAATAAAGCAATTGTGTATATGCAAATTTTAAGGTTGATTTAAAATTGCTTTTATCTATGAAATCTATATATTTAGTGCATTTACAGGACGCTAGGAAAATGAATCAGATGGAATATAAAAATCAAACCTTTGCTAGGTGTACCTGATCAATGATTGTTCTGAGAGAGTGACATCTCCCCCCCCCCCCCCCCCACATACAATTCTCTACTTGTCTGGACGAATAATTTGGCAAAATATAGTCATATTAGTACCGCCTTGCGATTTTCAAAAAAATCTTAATTCTTTTGTTAGATAAATTACTCATACCTTGAAGAATAATTTAAGCGTTTAACCATTTCAAAACTCAAATTATCTCCGAAGTTATAGCAGCTATATTAATCTGGAACACTCTGTATACAGGGTATTCCGTAAGTGGTCCGATACCCGAAGGCTATGCATAGGACATATTTAGACGAACAAAAAATTGTATGGGTGAAGGGTAATCCTAACGGCTTCCGAGAAAACAGGACTGAAAGATATTTGAGTATGTTTTTATAACTTCTCAATATTACATTGTATGATGATGTTTTAAACTTTGATAGATAGATATTCGTTGGATCTTTCTAATGGCATATAAGGTTTTTCCCGCCTCTTCTGTGTTTTGAAGTTATGGCTCAAAAAAATTAAAATTTCGGAATTTTTAATCGGTTTTTTTAACTACTATTTTAATAAAAAAAACACGTAATCAATACCAATTTAACAAATCGGATTTAAGAAGGGCAAAATCTTATGCTTAAAGACCTATCACATTCTGTACGGAAAAAGTAAGAAGATTAGGTTAACAATAAAAATCAGATAATGATAAGTTACCTATAAATTGAAATGGGGACGAAAAGCGGGCCCGTAACTTTTATCTCAGGAATTATGACAACATACTTATTACATACCTGTAAATAAGTCAGCCATTTTTGCGAAGAATTTCAGTAGGTATACCACTTTCTTTCTAATTTGATTTGCAATTATTCGATGTAGCTAAAATACATCCTCAATAAGGACTAAAAGGACGTAACCGAAAATATCTTTTTTCCTGTGCCTTTTTCGAAATGTTTCCTATACATACTAAAAAATAGCCCCCTTTTGTTATTAGAACTTCGATATCTCTCTGCATTTTCGTGAAAAATGGCAAAGGAACACGGTAAATGGAGACTTTTTGTCTCGATAATAAAGGGGTAAACTGGAAATTTAAATATTACATTTTCGTTTTAGTTTTATTTTTGGGATTCAAAAACATGATTTTAATGTATCCTTAATATGGACGCATAGGACAATTTTTTGATATATCCCTTTCAAATTCTTCTTAAAGGACTTTTGATATGCCAAACCAAAGGGTACCTTGGCTAATGATACGTAACTTTTATTATTAGGAATTTTTCGATATCTATGCACATTTTCGAGAAAAATTCCCAGGGAACACGTTGCGTGGGACACCCTGTATAATAACATTGAGGGTTTTAATGTCTAAAAAAAAGACGTGAGAGCTTGGCCGTAGTAACGTAAATGTACCGAAGCTGTGCCGTTTAACACATACTTGTACAATATGTAAACTTTTACGTTAATAGATGTACCCGATATATATATATATATATGAGATAAAGATAAATATGGGTATTTGTTTTATTCGTATATATTTGTAAAATTAGGTTGCGAACCTTCTATGTATCCAAACATCTCTAAAACTGGGTGAAAGCTTAAAAGGAAAATTAATTTTTTTGTAAAATCAGTTAAAAAACTTCGAAATAACTCAAGTGCCTCCAAAATCTTTAATATTTTGAATATTTTATAAAGTTTTTCAAAATTCTGTCAAGAATTTTGTCGAAAAAATTATCAGTAATTAATTTCAAAATAGTGATACATTAAAGTGGTATGTATTTTTAAGGACATAGAGTGGTTTTTGCTTCCTAAAAACACTTACGAAATTTTTCAAAATCTCATATCGCCATTTTGTTACATTTTATAGATCAAATGTTTCCAACAAGGCAATTTGTATAATTTTTGCCCCATCCATGCATTGTTTGAAATTTATACTTTGTACTTATACCCGCCAGGTAATGTTTCTATTTGGTGCCTACATATGTTTCTATATAGGCACTTTTACAATTTTGTGTCGGTAGATGTGCCAACAAAGTCAGAATTCCTAGTTAGTGCCTATAAATGTGTCAAGTAAGGAACTGTTTCCACTGGGTACCGTCAGATATGCCCGCATAGTCAGAATTCCTTGTCAATGCCTATGTGTCGATAAAGGAACTGTTTCCACTGTGTGCCGTTCGATGTGCCCACATAGTTAGAATTCTTATTCAGTGCCTATAAATGTGTCAAGTTAGGAACTGTTTCCACTAGGTACCGTCAGATATGACCGCGTTGTCAGAATTCCTAGTCAATGCCTATGTGTCGATAAAGGAACTGTTTCCCCTGTGTGCCCTTCGATGTGCCCACATACATAGGTAGAATTCTTATTCAGTGCCTATAAATATGTCGATTAAGGAATTGTTTCCACTGTGTGCTATCAGATGTGCCCAGATAGTCAGAAGCAATATTAATAACTAAAGAGATATTTTGAGTGCTTTGAATTTGTGATAAAATATTTGTAATACTCCTTTTCGGTCCGTTAAGCCAGTAACTTCCTTTTCCAATATTTGTGGTATTTGCAATGTACTTGGGAGCACCTAATAATGTTCTAATATCTTTCGGTAAATAATCGCATCAGTTTTCACGAAATATTCTTAAAACTTTTTCAAAGCACAGTGTAATTTCTTTTGTTTTAAGCCCACAATCGCAGCTCATCATTATACTTTATATACGCATATCAGTGCTGTCGTTTGTACTCCGATCGTTGTATTTGCACTCCGAAAACTAATATCGTACTCCGGTACTACTCCTTTTATAAAAATACTCCGTTTTTAATTTCTACATACTTAAAACTCCTATATATGTGTATAATCTAATAGGTTTGAGTCACCTTCATTAAAAACTATACATTCGTAGTTCATTTTAGTAATAAAATCTATTAACGAGTCCGGTTGAAAAGTTGGTTTGGTACTACGTTGTACTTGATGAAATATACCAAACTGCAGCTGAGAGCTAACACATCCATGTTTTATATTTTTTTCAGCGTTGGCATTCAGCGCACTAAAGTATAATCTGATTTGTTTTAGCCTATTGCACCTATCTAGTCATATCATTATGATTCGCTCGTTAAACGCTATGATTGATAAAGTGAATAATGAACGTTCTCTACTTAAAGAACTCCAGAAAATTTTATTCTAGTCCAGAAAACGTTTTTTTAATCGCTCTTTGCCTTTTCCTATGTCTTTCCTATTTTGTTCATTTTCCTTCTCACAAAAGTTAAGTCAAATTAACAGAAAATTTTTCATGGAAGGTTGGGTTTTTTTTTATGATTCGGCGAAGGTATTTAGTGATTCAATTTAACTTTATCATTTATTTACTTTAATTCAAGTATTGCAAAAACGTTCATTTTTTGTAATAAAACAATAATAAAATTTGTGAACTGTAACACAAAGGAAAAAACTTGAGAATACTTATCAATTTTCAAAATACGAAATTTAAGGAACTTACAGCTAACACCATCACTGTGGAAAATTTTTAGGAAGACGATTAAGACTGTCTTCTTTTGTGGAAAAACTAAGGAAATATTTTGTCAGTAAAGCTGATTGTTTATATAAGTTATTTTTTTTTAATTTAATTTAATTTAATTTAATATAACAACAGTTTAGTTTGCATGATCTGATTGAGATAGGGTTTTTGACTTATTGTGGACAATTCCACAGAAACAGTGGTATTTGATTAAAGAGCACAAATTTTGCAAAATACGAAATTCAAGGAACTTTACAGCTAACACCATATTTTTTTAATGAATGCTCAATGTCTTGTTAGTAATAGGTTAAATTTTCAAGTTGGGTTCTCAATGCGTTTCGATCATTCTGTTTTCATTTTTTTTTAATGAACTTTAATGGGTTACATTTGAGAAGACAAAAAATACGTCCTTAGTGAAATCTTACGGGATCAAGGAGAACAAAATAGATTTGTATGACATTTTTCCTAAAATAGTAGACCCTCAAACGGACAAAACTCTCTTCTCCTACTTTGAAAATTTAACCATCAATATTATGAGCATTAATTAAAAAATTAAGCAAGAGAAAATTAAGGGAATGCATTTGAAGATATTGAAGGATAAAGGATATATTTATTATCCTTATCTTTTTTATACGTTTCCCTCAAGGATTGTATTTTCATCTTTAAAATAACTTAAGGGTCATGTCTCTGTGATAATGAGAACCAAAGTTATGATTTTTTTAATATAACTCAGCAGACCAAAAATCAGCGAATTTTAAGGATTCCAAAGTCCTTTAATTCAACCAGCATGCAGCGCTACACAAAAATAAATATTTGTATTCTTATCTCATAACTACGTAATTTTCAGCAAAACAAAAACGAGATTGGTGATGGCCGGGTTAGGAAAGTGCGAATTTTTATCGATTTCCTGTGGAATGACCGTAATGAGTTTCGACCATTATTTATAATAACCTCAAAGTTCTTTCAGATATATGATTTACTAACTATTCCATATTTACCGGGGGAAATAGCAACTTCATATAGAACTGTGAAGTGCAGAGTAATAATCTAATGTGATCAAAATCACTTTCGCTAATAGAGAAGTAAGTGTTAAAGCATCCAAAATGTATGGCTACAGGTAAAGTACTAAAGTCAATTCTTGGCAATATTGCAGACACAATATTAAAATTTCTAAATGTAGTAGTATCCGAAGATCAAATCAGTCAATCAAATCAATCTAGAACTATTCCTGGAAATTCAAACAGACATAAATAATATAGAAAAAAACATAATTTCTTGTATAACGACAGATTTAGAGCACGACGACCGGATTTGTCAAGAAACCATTCTTGGAAATTCTATCGAATCTGTTTTGTTGCCAACAAAAGTCAATACTTATAATAAACAAACTAAGCGTATTCAAAAATGTTGCTCTGTATGCACGCAGCCTTATAAATAACAGGCGGTTTTGTAAAATATGCTTTAAAGTTATTGCAAACAAGTAAAAAAACTTGAATTGAACTAAGACCCATTCTTACGGTGAAATGCAGAAAAAATAAAGTGACTGAAGTTGTCAATACAATTTTGCATAATGACTGTATTAAAATCCTTACAAATATTTTGAAAATTAAAAAGTTTTCAATAATTAATAAACTAATGATCGAATTTATGTATTTGCTTTATGCAGGTATGCTTTTCTCAAGAATAGCTTTTCATAACAGAACCTTTTTACTTTATGCAAGTATGATCTGAATCAAAGCTATTAATTCATGAATCTTTTAAATCAATAGCTGTCAACTAAACTTAAGAAATTCTTACTGCTGGAAAAATAAAATAATAAAAACCGGTTGTTTTTATATATAAAACTATAAATAATGTAATAATAGGAGACATAAAAAAATTTATTTAAAAATCTAAATATGAATCATTTTAATGACAGAGTTTTATTCACATTAATATGATTTTTGGACATACCATTCTAATTAATGTGAATTCATTAAATTTCTTTAGTCGTATACTTCGTTTTTTCCGAAAGTACTCCGATTTGGCAGCAAATTGTACTACCCTTGAAATTTTCCAAACGACAGCACTGACGCATATGTCAAAAATAAATATTGTATCTAATTATAGTATGCAGACATTATTCCTTTATTGACACATTTGTTATTGAGAAACTTTTCTGGGCATATTTACGTTTTCGTGACTTACAATCTACATTTATCTCTAGAAAGAGTGTCGTTAAATGAACAACACAAGGATACAATTAGATAACTATTCCAAAATGGGAAGTAA
Source organism: Dioctria rufipes (assembly GCA_963924295.1). Taxonomy (NCBI): domain Eukaryota; kingdom Metazoa; phylum Arthropoda; class Insecta; order Diptera; family Asilidae; genus Dioctria; species Dioctria rufipes. The sequence goes on from OZ002740.1 coordinate 53,480,193, forward strand.
CAATCAAGCAATGGTATACCTTGTAGAGACTGTTACTACATAGGAACTTTTAGAGGCACATTTACGTATTCATAACTTTTGTTGTGCCCATCGAGGCATGTTACCATATGGGAAATACGACAAAACTTATTCGAATTAACGTTGTTATAGTGACGTCATGGGAAGCAATAAAGCACAAAATGTTGGTTGGGAGCAAGATTCGGTGTAAATTAAGTCTTCATAGACCACACCCAGACGAAATATTTGGATATAAAGCCATCAACCTAAGTAAACGTTTCACTAAAAGAAAATGACTACTGCTGGTCGACTAGCAATAAACTTTACGAATTACGGGGTCATAAAGTCTCCTATAAGTTTGCTCTGTAAACAGTCTGCTTCCAGGCTTGTTATCTGCTGGCTTATAAGTTAGATAGTTTCTTTTTTTTTTTATAAGTCACAGAAATAACTTGCATGCATGGAATAAAAGTTTTATGTCCACTTTATTACACTTAAATGAAGTTTATATGTTGGGTAATGCTTGTAATGCCACTCCTGTGGAAAGCCTCAATGTCAATCGCAATGTGTAGCGTTGATTAAGCTGCCAACGTCGAACTTTTTAAGACGAAGTAGTAATACCCAATTCCTAGGTGCTTCTAGAAAGCTCCGAAACCGATACACGCAGGTAAGAGGACGACCTGGATTTTGAGTTGGAAGTTCCGGCGATGCTTCATCCTCGTACATGTCCACAGTCAGTTTTATTTCAATGGTCCCCAAATGTGTAGGACGATCCTCTTTTTCGTTGGGATGTTGTTCTTTAGCATACGGTGGGTATATACATGAAAAGGAAAGCAAAGTAAAAGTAAATGGATGTTGAATGATATAGGTTTGTAGGGCATCGCATACATTTGTAGGTACATACATCGCCCAGATCTCATTCTATCGTACACACAATTTTAAGTGCTTTCCTCGTACTTTACGAAATTGAATTTCTTACTTTCGGTTTTTATATGACGGATGGCAAATAAAATGAATTGAGCATGTAACAGCGCTTTTCTGTTCAGAGTTAATGCAGTTACACGTCCTACATAAATGGATAACAGGAAAAGTGAAAATAGCTTTTAGGAATACTTCGTCCTGCTCTTTAGTGGCTCTTTAAATTTATGCCAAATTTTGATAGGAGTTTATTATCTAAACAACAAAAAAAAAAAAAAAAATCATTGATTGTAAAAGGCGGCGATAAGTATAAAGTAAGCAAAATTTTAAATGTTGATTCAGAAATATGCTTTCAAAAAAACTTTTCCATTTACCTGGGCTTTCGTAAACTTGATTTCCTTTTGATTTCCTTCCTCTCAAGTCAATGATTAATTACTTTACTTCACACATTCGCAAAAACAAAGAACTTTAAGAATAATTGCTTCGTGTTGATTTAAATCAAATCTTTAAGCTGATTTTCTTTTCTTTTGTTTGCTTCCAACAAAAATTTAATAATGGCAAATTTGTATAAGATTTTCAAAACAGTCCTCCTTCAACTTTCATGTCGGATATAGGTAGGTACGTGTATATATAATAATTGCTGATGGGTCTAACCATCTAACTAGAGTTGCATTCATATAATGGAAAGCTCAGTTCACCCTCTCGGCATTTGTTTATACTTTCCTGAAACTGGGTGTTATATCACTTCCGCATGCATCATCTAAGAAAAGAGTACATATGCACGTAAGCTCACTGCTGCAAAGAGGTAGTTTTTGTTCAAGCGGGAAAACCACTCGAATTAATACTGGAGGCGCCACAAGTATTGCCTCATGGGGATTTATCACCCCCAAAAGTTTCATATGCAGGAGACATTGAGCTCACAGGTGCTATCACTACCTTCGTGCAGTTGTTACAAAATACGCTCTGAAGCTTCGTCACGAATGCTAATGCATAAATATCACACAAAAATAATCTAAGAATCTTGCTCGAGATTTTATACATTTCTTAAGGTGTGCACTAAATAAGTCTAAGAGAACTTTCAAGAGTGCATAACCTTCCTCTTAAAAAAATTATGTACTCTAATTCGTCATGGATTTTAAACATATAATATATACATATATAATTTTTTTTCTTCAAGCGTGAGAAAAACTGAGCATTGATCAAGAAGAAATTTTATTTTATATAAAAAACCGCCAGAAACTCCACTTGGTATAAATGTTTTCTTCTTGTAGTGGCAGAGATTATCTCCGCACGAATTGCGTATTTCAACTCTAACTATGATTGGAGCTTGCAAGGGTATCATAAACTAGGCTGATATGATAGTTACATGGACAAATTCAAGAATACATATGATTTAAGCCATTTTGCATTAATATTGTGGCCAAAAACCGCTAAGATTTTGTTCAAAGCGCATGCTACTAATAACGAACTTCATACTGTTTTGGCCTACTTACTTTACCATACTTTTTCCTCTTCTTCCACAAGAAGTCTCAACCCCCTGCAGTTTGCTGGAAATAAGTCTAATTACTGACTTATTGATACTGCGAGAAAAGTTGTACTCTAGTCATTCATACTTAAGGACCTACAAGGGATTTGGCTGAAGTCGAGCCCATTCCTGTAGGGATCTCATGATAACCCCGCGGAGTGTTTTGTGAAGTAAACTGGTATTTAGTCTTAACAAACTATGGCACAATATCAATAAGGATAAAAACTAGTCTTTTGGATAGAGATGCAAATGTACTATGACACACAGAAAAACTGAAAACAGGATCGTCAACAAATTACAAAAGCAGTTCTTTGTAAACTCTGTTAATGGATTCAGTGAATATAGCGAACAAGTAAAGTAATTGTTTTGTTTCATTTTCCAGTGTAGGTAACCAAAATGTGTTTATCTGTAATTATTGCCATCGCAATAGATATTTGACTGCTATGCAACAATTCGACCTCCATCTCTACGTGCAATCAAATTAGAGCTTGGTAATAACTTACATAATCTACGTACCTGAGATGTTGCAGGCCTTTTCACCTCATTAAAGCTTGTGCAATACCTGCATATCTGGATATGAAAAACTTCATTCAATGTTTGAAATTTTTTTATCAATAATTTTAGTTATCCTTAAGTGCTCTATTTGTAGCTGATATATGCTTTAAAATTTTCAAAGGGTTTCGTTGGTTCCTCGGAAAATAGACCTAAATTATACCAAACTGAAAGCATACCCACTTATGTAATTCATTCTCTAGCAAAGCAAAAGACAATATATTTAATCCTTAAAAATTGTTATGGAATTTATTATGAACATGAACACCATTTATTACATCTGTGGAATTCTGTAGAATGCTTTGCACATATAGGTTTAGCGGATGTAGATGAGCTGATATTAGGTATCTCGTCATGCATTATATAGCTGATCTGGTCTGTACAGCTGGCATGATCAGTGCTTTCCGAAGGTCTCGCAGAAACTTACATCTCTTATTTGGTTTTTCTAGCTAGAATTGTACGTATCGCATATAATGAAGGTTGCCAGGGCAGCCACATCCAAAATATTACAATCAAATTTTAGGGTCCAGCGGAATGTACGTCTCTTGGTGGTATAATGTCCTACCATCTTATCAATTGGATATGACTCAAGGCTTTTGGAGGACACCACTAACACCTTTATCATAATTGACTCAAAACAAAATTACAGATTTTCTTCCTGCAAGAAAATCCTAACTCGGTAGAACGCGGTGTACTGGAAGCTATATCTTGCATTTCTGTAGGAATGTAGGGTTTATTTTTTTAAACGTTCGCAAAAGTCAAAAATTGCGGTCGATACTTCACAATTTATGATCAAAACGGACTTTTTGTTACCCTTTCCAGTCAGTGGAAAAAAAAGGCCGGTTTCAAGAATTAAAATGTATGCATCATATAAATACATAAACAAATTCACCCTGAAATGCTTGAAAAACTGAGTTCGTGCTATCAACAATTGTCCTACCTACAAGTTTTGTGAGGTATAATTAGCATACTCACCTTTCGAAAGAGGGTCAACCTACATTTTCTTCTTATATGTATATAAAGCAGGAAAATGAGACAGTTCCACAGAAATATACGTAACTATGATTACATATCGGTTATATTATGGGTTTGTTTAAGTCATTTCTGTTATCAATTGACACACAAGGGTTAAGAGAGTAAACCCTGGATCCCAAAACTGTTTTATTACTTCCCAAAAGCCAGCAAATTGTGGATATGGAGGTAGTATGAACATCCATTTTCTATAAGACAACAGAGTGTTGCTGAGAGCTGAACAAATCCTTTCATTTTTCAAAATTGATGTTACGTTATTCGACTATGCAGATGATCCCCATTGCTATAAAATGTATAAAAGCTTATAATAATATTTCTGTTGATAAGTAGAGGGTACTTACATATGTAGGTACAGTTTCCACAGATAAATAAATATTAAACATATATATCGGTGGAACCATGCCTTTTATGTAAAACAGCCCACAAAAGTCTATTTCGGATCAATGATTTACCCCATTATCTATGAGGATTCAATCGAAACTAAATTCCTTTCTCGCCCTCGAAAACCTAGAATGACTTTACTTTATTAAGGAGAATCAAATCGTTGCAGTTCCGATAGAATGTCGAACGTACACACTATGCGTCTTGAAATGTACATGCTCCAGCGTAAAAGACGAAAGCTGTCCATGAAGTGATGCTGTTGCATATGTGAGAATTTTTCACATTATGCTGCGTTAGTGAGAATGATCGCAACAGATGAAGAATCTCCACAAAACTCTTTATAATTAATAAATACGAAGGCTTCTTCCAAGGGGCGTGAATTTTTCGTAAATATTTTTTTGATCCTTCTTTTTATGTTTTAATGGCATTCCTGAGGTGTTATTTTAATTAGCCCGCTATGTCGGTAGATGGCACTTTTGGAGCTGTCATTTTTTGACATTTGACAAGTAGAAACTACACCATTAATAAAAATGGAAAGATACACGATTCAAGAACGTATTGAAATTATTAAAATTCACTATTAAAATGGTGAAAATGTGGCAGAGACGGTTCGTAAAACTCGAACATTTTTGGGTCGTCGTGAAGCACCCTGTCGGACCGCAATAAAGAAATTGGTAGAAAAATTCGAGCTGTCGGGACAAGTTACTGAAGTGAAGAATAAAACTCGTGCACGTCGCTCAAGAACAGCCGAGAATATTGGTGCTGTAGCCGAAAGTGTTGAAGAAAACCCAGATTTGTCCATTCCTCGTCGTTCTTTGGAATTAGGCATTCCACAAACTTCATTACACCGTATTTTGCATAAAGATTTGGGTCTTAAGGCTTATAAAGTTCAGTTAACACAAGAACTCAAGCCGGCCGATCATCAATAACGTCGAGTATTTGCTGATTGGGTCCTTGAAATGCATGAAAATGATCCGGAATTCCATCGAAAACTCATCTTGGGTGATGAGGCCTATTTCCACCTCGATGGCTTCATCCACAAGCAAAATTGTCGCATCTGGGGCTCGGAAAACCCAAGAGTTATTGTTGAAAGGCCTCTCTATCCTCAACGTGTGACTGTTTGGTGCGGTTTATGGTCCCGCGGGGTCGCTGGACCTTACTTTTTAGAAAATGGGGCTGGAGCAACAGTTACGGTGAATGGATTGCGCTATCGACAGATGATTAATGATTTTTTATGGCCGGAATTGGATGGTATTGATCTGGACAACGTTTACTTTCAACAAGACGGCGCTACGTGCCATACAAGCAACGAAACCATTGATAATTTACGGAAAAAGTTTCCCGACCGTGTTATCTCTCGAAGAGGTGATCACAAGTGGCCACCGAGATCTTGTGACTTAACACCTTGCGACTTCTTTCTTTGGGGCCACTTGAAAGAGAAGGTCTACGCCAACAGCCCAGCGTCGATTCAAGACCTCAAAGATGGAATTCGTGAGGCTATCGAGGACATAGGGTAGCCACTTTGCGATTTGGTTATGGAAAATTTCAAGAAAAGGATATGGTCCTGTAGGCGTGTTCGTGGTGGTCATTTGGCTGATGCTATTTTCCATTATTAACGGCATACCTTCCTCTTTATAATGATCATTTATCTCAAAAAATGGCATTTTTCTTTGAATATCAAAATAACACCTCTTATTGGTAAACCCTTTATTAAAAATGGATTGACTCAAAAAATGGTTATTTGGCATGAAGCACCATCCTTGGACACAGAATGTTGAATCATTGCATTCCTACGTGGGCATATCTCGCTCAAGGACGAGACACGAAAAAGTAGTCTTACTACTGTCGTCGTCCAAGAATACATCGAAGTTGAACGAAACATTTTGTTTAATGAAAATCAGTGCACCCATGGTGATATACATAAGTCCTTTCTGATAAATATCCTATGATCGGAGTCAATGAAATCCTCTATAAACATTTATCAATCGACAGGGAAATGTGCGCTCGATGGATACAACTTAATTTGACTGAGGCCCAAAAGAGGACTTGATAGAACAAAGCAATCCTCAATCATTCAACCAAGGCCGGGTTGAAGCAGTTCTCGACATTGTGATAGTTGATGAAACTTGGATTTGATATGATCCACGAAGAAGTTTCCAATTGCAAAAGTGGTTTTCAACAGGCGACCATAAACCAGCCAAATCTTGGTATGCTCAGTACATTAGCCAAAAGACGCTTACCTCATTCTGATCACAGTTCCATTGGAAAACAGTGCGCAATGAAATACCCATAATGCATTTGCAAACCTTTTTCTGCCTTGACTACGGAACAGTGCCATCAATATTTACAAGATTAGTTTAAGCGCATTCGAAAGAACATAAAGGCGAATATTTTATTTCTAAAGTTTTCATTGTCATCCGTCAAGATCGGTGGGTACAACGGACTCTCTGGAGCTATAAGTGATGAAGGCTAGTCTTCAAGTGGCGCTCCTTTTACCTAACCTGTGGCTACTATCTTTTGATGCAGTTCGCAGTATTTAAAGACTTTGTATAAGCACAAATTCAGTAAGTAAAAAAGCTAGGAATTGGTCTAAGACTAGTTCTTACGATACACTTGATGAGTGCTCGTTTATAATTTCATACGGTCACTCATCTGTGTAAGTTACATTTTTGAAGTAGTTTTTCGCATATATTTCAATAACGGTTCGTCGGATAAAAAAAGTTATTATAACCAATTTTAAAGTATTTCATATTCTAAAGAAGTTTTCAGTACATTAGGACCGTATCGGACTGTTCATTTTCACAGTATACGGAAAAATCCTAAATTTTTATATGGCAACACTAAGAAGGGTTTACCCGATTTAGTCCACTTTTGAAACTTTATTTACTATTTTTATGAAAATACTTAGCACAAAATTTCAGTTCTCTGCGTTGACGCGTTCTCAGTTGGTGTCCAAATATGTAGTGAAAAACAATTTTTTTCTATGGTAACCCTACGAAGGAGTTGCCCAAGTTATATAATTTGTTTTTTTTTTAAGTTTGTGTGCAAAATTTCATAACTGTAAGTGCATGCGTTCTTGAGTCATCATGCGCACAGACGAACAGACGGGTGGATCAATTTTGCTGTAGCAGCATTATTTCTTTGCGTTACAAATGCAATGCCATCTAGGGTATAAAAAGAAAGCTTGATATGAGTAGGAGTCCAACTATGCTAATAACTTTCTAAAGTCGAAAAATATATCACACGAGCTATGTTACAGAAATGCGAAATGATAACATCTAAAGATATTCCACTTTTCTAAAGTGTTTCCGAATGTTTTATTCAAGTAAATAAATTTCGTAAATTTATTCAGGAAATATTAAATTTAATTAAGTTAAAAAAAAATGTTAAGATAGTATGTACTACTAATCTACAATTTAATATAGATGCCCACCCATAGAGTATTATCAGATACCAGTTTGAATATGGCTCACAATCTCATTGATTACCCACCTCCAAAGCATACTGAGTTAAAACAAAGCTACTTAACTACGGATGATAAGCCAATTATCAAATTGCCACCGGGCATTACTAATCAGAGCTTGTTGTTAGACCCAATTGGATAAATGATTGTCAGAGACATTCATGTGAAATGTCAAAGCATCGGGGGATAATTGGCAGATTGTATAATTGAAATTGAAGAGTTGCTTGAAGTGCCTATAGGTGTAGAATTTCACTTAAAACTTTTACTCTACCATTTTTAAATAAAACTTTTATTAAAGAAAATACGCTTGACTTTCAACAGAACTTCACTAACTTCTGAACTAAGAACTACTTTTTATAATTGATTACAGCTATTTTTATATATTTTCTTATCTGACTGACTGACAAATTATCTTATTATCAAATTATCTTATTATCTATTCATATTTCTTGTCCAACTAATTATAGTTTACATATTACATATTTACATATTTACATAGGGCTAGTATGATTCATGTGAGTTATTTGAACTTTACTTGTTGTAGTAATATAATAATATGTGGTGGTATATATGAGCATGGTCGCCATGTAGTATGATTGTCACACGGTAGTAGATCAAAAACACCGTGAGAAGCTTAACAAGCAGATCTCACAGAGGGCAAGCTTTATAAAAGTAGTTCCTCGTATTTATTGGGCAATCTAGAACTAGCAGATGCCCTGTTGAATTAAAAGACGAAACTTGATGATAGTCAGAATATTAATTAATTTTTATTGGAGTATCGCTAGGTTATTTATAAAAACGTGAATTTGCTAGCCTAAACTTAATTATGGTTAGTACATAATGATTTGATTTTTTTTTTGTTATAGTCGGGTAACAAAACAACAAAAACTAAACTGTACTGATTTCTAAGGCTTGCATTTTTTTTTCGAATTTATATAAATATTGAGTAGGCTTAACCGTTACTCGGGGATAATATGGGAATTCTACAGAAAGTGTGCTTAATGCTTAATTAAAATAATATATTTTTGTTTTATTCCTCTACCACATGATTTGAATGCAACCTTATATGTTAGCACAACTTCAGGGAAATAATTTATTTGTTTACATTATTTTTAAATTCGGTGATGTTAAATTTATTTTTAACTAATCACGTTATGTTTTAAGTGCTTTATTCTACTTCACCATTGATATCTTGCTCCTCAAAATTTATACTTTCTTATTTTACACTAGATTAGGTTTGCAAGGGATAATTTTAGGCAGGCCTCGATTTTGTAAAAATAAATTCTGTTAAATAAAATGTCGGTATCGATTCTATTTTGCGTCTTGCAATACGTAGTAAAAAATTTTTAAAATAAAATATTAAAAGTAAAAAATAAAAAAGTCTTTTGAAAAAAATAAATAGATAATTTCAAAAATAAAGAAGAATTCAATAAGTGACTGAAAAGTAAAGTTACAATAGGAGCCTGTAGCAGTTCTGCAATGTTCCCTTATTGGTGATCCCCGAAGAATATTTTTGGCAATGACTACTGGTTTCCCCCTACAGTGGTAAGGATCCAGAGCATTGCTAAAAAATTAAGAAAGCAACCACAACTTGAGCCAGGATTGCTTCCAGCGAATCGGAAGTAGGAAAGAACGCAGCAGATCCACTTTAATAATACGTTATTGGTGATTCCTAGTGGCTTAATAAGCAAAAGCAACACCAAACACAAAAGCAGTAGCAACAATAGCAGTAACAACAACAGTTGCAACTACAAAAAAACAACCTCAGTGCCAAGGAAAAGTACGATAAGTCGTTTTGTTTCCGTATACTTTTGAGAATATTTTGCTTTTACTTTCATCATTTTACAATCATTTATGCTAAGTAGTTTTACTTTTTTATATATACAGGATGGGCCAAAAGTCACCATGGGGTTTAAAAATTTAATAACTTTTTCGTTAATATATTTTTTTTTATTTTTTTTTTTTAGATTATAAAATATACAAAATGGAAATTTTTTTACGCTAAGTATGGAAAATAATGTCACTTAAATGACCGCCGTTATTAGCTTCGCAATGATGGGCTCTTTTTAGAGCATTTTCCATAACATCTTTCAACATTTGTGGCTGTAGCGCTCGAATTTCTGCAACAATATTGGCCTTGAGTCAAGGATTGTCTCGGGCTTGTTCACATATACTCGCTCCTTCAAATAACCCCAAAGAAAATAGTCGGGTGCTGACAAATCTGTCGAACGCGCTGGCCAATTAATTTCCGAATTTCTTGAAATTATTCGCTGTCCAAAAATTTGCCTTAAAAGTGCCATTGTGTCTCGGGCAGTGTGGGCAGTGGCTCCATCCTGCTGAAACCACATCTCAGGTCTGTTTTCAAGAGCTGGACGTAAAAAATTTTCTATCATAAACCGATACCGCTCTCCATTTACGGTTACAGCACTTCCATCTTCATTTTCGAAGAAGTAAGGCCCAATGATATTTTCAGATGTAATGCCACACCATACTGTACACCTAATGGGGTGCAATTGGCGTTGATGAATGGCTCTTGGATTTTCAGAACCCCAGAACCTACAGTTCTGCTTATTAACAAAGCCATTCAGATGAAAATGAGCTTCATCACTCATAATCACATTTTCAATAAAGTTGATTTCATTTCTGGCCAACTGTTAAAATTTAACTGCAAAATTTAGACGTTTCCAATGATCTGCGGGTTTCAATTCTTGCACCAATTGCACCTTATATGGGAATAACAGTAAATCTTTTTTTAAAATGCGCCGTAGTGACGTACGAGACATCCCTAGCTGAGCAAAACGCCTTCTGGTAGATGTTTCTGGTGTTTCGTTAACACTTTGCTCTACACGTTCAATATTTTCCGCAGTGTGAATTATACGCGGTCTACCGGTTCGAGGCAAATCACTTACGGTGCCATGTTGGTGGTGACGATCAACTAAGCAACGAATCATGGCTTCAGAGGGCGAAATTCTGACGTTAAAATGGCGACGATATGCTTTTTGCGTTAAAATAATTGATCGCTGATTTAAGTAATAAAATTCTATTATTCTGGTTCTTTGTTCAGTTGTGAACCTCTCCATTATTTATTCTCCAGATGTTATTTATATAATCTAAAAAAAAAAATAAAAAAAATATATAAACGAAAAAGTTATTAAATTTTTAAACCCCATGGTGACTTTTGGCCCACCCTGTACATATACTATTTTTACGGAAATTTTCTTTTTGTAGTTTTGTAAATATTTTATTTTAAGCCAGCTCCATTTTGGAAAGCCAGTCCGAAATTATGATTCGTCCAATTGGAGGCTCAATTCGAGCTAGCCGGAATTACGTAGGACAAACCGAAATACTTCATTGTTTTGAGTGCGTTGGTGTTGGACGTGATACGTTTGGTTAGCGATGCAGTTTTTGAGCCACATGTGGTGGACAATAAGTACAAAAAGGTGACAGAAGTGTTGATTTCTCGTCTTTTAGGCAGTGAAAGTCAGAAGATTAGGCAGTTGCTGATAGAAATATCATTAGGGGATCTCCATCTATCACAACATCTTCAAGAGTTGCCTCCTTCAACCAAGGTCGACTCAGTGACGAGATTTTGAAATCTCTATGGCTACAACCAACATGCAATGCAAGCAATATTATCTTGCAATCCCGAAGTAAGAACCGCTTCCGAGGTATTTACAATTAGGAACCCATTTACAATTCCTACAGATCCTGCACACAACATTTTGGTCGAGGTTGCGGAGTAAGTCTCGAGATAGAAGCAGAAATCGTTCTGCTTCTAGCCATGCAAGTCTAGGTAAATTTTGTTGGTAACATGAGCGTTTTGGAAATAAAGCAAATAAATATATATGTCCTTGTAATTTTTCCGCAATATATTTTAGCTTTTCAGTTAGCCATTCAGCTCAACAAACTAGTTCCCCCCCTCCTTTGGCGAGTAGAAGTCAGGGCCCTTCTCGTAATCGTCTCTACATTTTCGATAAATCAATACGGCAATAGTATATAGTTGATACAGGAGCTGATGTCTCGGTTATTCCAGCTTCTAATGCCAGTAAAAAATTTAAAAGTGATTTTTATTTGACAGCAGCAATTTCTATCGTAATTTTTACGTATGGAAAAAAACTGTTCTGTGGATTTAGGTTTACGACGTTTGTTATTGCAGATATTCCAAAACCCATTTTAGGCGCCAATTTCCTTGGATATTACGGAGTGCTTGTGGACGTTAGTAAACGGCATCTCGTTGACCCTCTAAGATCACACAAACCTCCAGCACGCTTAGTCAACGCACAAAATTTTTCCCTTTCGATTCTCGTCTAACCATCAATTAATCCTAAGGTACAAAATTTATTGCAGCAATTTCAGTCAATTACGGTTGACAACGGTTTTATTAAATCTGTGGAGCATAAGGTAGCTCATCACATCGTTAGGGACCTCCAGTTGTTTCTAGGGCACGCCGTCTACCTTCCGCGATCTAATTGCGGCCAAAAAAAAAGGTTTACATCCACCTCAAACAGGGTATTTGTCGTCCCTCCGATAGCTGTTGGTTTTCACCATTACACACGGTCAGTAACAAGAATGGTGACTGCAGCCCATGTGGGCATTTTAGGCGCTTAAACGCTCGCACAATCCCAGACCATTACCCTATCCCACATATTCAGGATTTTGCCTATCAACTCGATGAATGTGTTATTTTCTCCTATTTGGACTTCGCATAAGCGTACTACCAAATTCCTGTCGAATTTGAGAATATTCCTAAAACTGCAATTTGTACAAATTTCGGTCTGTTTGAATTTGTTCGAATGACAATCAGTCTTTGCAACGCAGCGAAAACCTTTCAAATATTTATTCACTCTGTGCTTCACAATTTACCGTTCTGTTTCGTCTACCCAAATGATGTCTTAGTAGCACGAAGGACCGAAACCGAACACATTGAGTATTCGCAGAAAATTTTTAGTCGATACAAAGACCACGGCTTGTTTAATAACATGGATAAGTGCCAAGATTTGCAAAAGCAAATACAATTTCTCGGCTACATAATCAACCAACATGGTATCAAACCCTCCCCTGATCGTTAAGGAACTACGACGTTTCCTTGGGATGGCAAATTTCTATAGAAGTTTCCTTCCTCAGGCAGCTCAACATCAAGCCAAATTAAATGCGAATCTTACTGGTTCCAAAAAAGATGGTGCGCGTAAAGTTGATTGGTGTGAAAATTACATTGAAGCTTTCGAGAGTGTTAAACAACAGCTAAGCTAAGCTACTTTGCTAGCACACCATTCGATTTCTGCTGTGCTAGCTGTCCATGGTAGACGCCTCTGACGTATCACTTGGGGCCGCAGTACAACAAATATAGGTTCAGATTGGCTACCACCAGCTTTCTTTTCGGTTAAACTCTCGCAGATACAGCGCTTACGTTCGTGAGTTACTTGCCGCTTATACAGCTATTAATTATTTATGTTTCTTTTTGGAAGTTGGATATCTCACTTTATTTACCTATCATAAACCTTCGACGTTTCCTTTTAGACAAAATTTGGCCAAACTTTGTGCTCGCAAGTTACGGCACTTGGATTTCATTAGCCAGTTTACTACGGGCATCCAACATATCTTGGGTAGAGATGTCGAAAACCACTGACTAGAAGCTTAAGCATTCTCTCGAGAATTCGCATTTTAAATCTAAAAAGATCCCTCCTTTATATACAGATATCCAAATCTATTATAAAGACTCCGATAAGGGAACCAGACCCTTTATTCCCAAACATTTCAAAAGCATTTTCGAATAAATACACTCGCTCGCTCACCATAGCGTTAGGACTATGGTAAAGATGGCCATTTACGTTTTTCTTGACCTTCAATAAAATATGATATCCGGCCAAAATTGGGTCCCTTGTCAGAGAATCAAGGTATCTATTCACGTTAGAAATGCTCCGGGTGAATGCCCTGTGTCTTCAAATCGTTTCGAGGTTATTCATATTGACCTCATCGATCCGTTACTGCCTTCTACAAATTTCAAGTCCTGCCTCACCATTATTGATCGATATAAGTGTTGGCCAGAAGCCATTCCTATCTCCGATATGACCGAAGCACTCTTCAAAAATTGGATTTTACGTTTCGGCATTCCAAAAGTTCCCTCGAACGGTGAAGAAGAGAAATATTGATCCAAAGTTTTACACTTTGACTTATTCGGGTTACATTCGGGACTTAAGGAGGAGTTTGGGACTACAGCCGCGGAGATGGTTTACGAGGAAAATATTCGTTTACCGTATTATTTTTTTCAAAATTCTAGTTTCTTCAAGCGGCAGAATGAATTCGTAGCCACCCTCCGGAGTTCAATGTCCCAAATTAAGCCCAATCCGACTTCAAACCATTCGCTAACTAAAATATTTAAGGTAATAGATCTAGACTTTTGCTCTCGCGTCTTTGTAGGTACGGATGCCCTTCGTGCCTCTTTACAGTCACCATACGAAGGCCCATATGAAGTTATTAAAAGGACGGGGAAGTACTTCATTCCGAGTGAGAGAAGTCAATATTTCTATCAACCGCCTGAAATCATGTTTTGTAAAAGAGACAGATTTAAACTAAACAAACGAAACACATTCAATAGTTAATAGCTCAAGCTCGAGAGATGGCATAGCTCAAAGGGGCATCTCAGGTCCTCGCCGTATAGTCAGCTTTTCTGATAACGATGAAAGACTTCTTAAGCGCGTACCCCACTCTGGACGAACCATAAACGTAACTGGTCGTTGTCTCTAGACTATTCCGGTCTTGCTAGTCGGGGAGTATTGTGGTCACGTTGACATTAATTTATTTTTAACTAAAATTTATACTTTGTTATTTTACACTATATTACGTTTGCAAGGGATAATTTTAGGCAGGCCTCGATTATGTAAAACTGACTTTTGTTAAAGAAATTAATTTGATAAAGTTTACGGTTTTCACGACAATATCCAATACCTTGTTGAAATAAGAAGGAAGAGTCTTTGATGCCAACGCATGATGATGAAGAACGGAATGACTAGAAAAAACATTTGGATTTATCTGTTTCACAAGAGCAATAAATCCAGAATTTTTCCCGAGCATATCTATCACCATCAGTACAAATAGTTGTGTTGTTCCAAGAAAGCGCATTGGCAACAAAAAAATTATTCATAATTGACATAATATCCACCAGCCTTTGTAGTTTCTGTCAGAGGTTCACAAAAAAGAAAATCTTCTTTGATTTCGTTTCTATACACATATTTAAGAAAAACAAGAAGTTGAGCACAGTTAGAAACATCAGTGGATTCATCCAATTGCAACCCAATTTTTGTTGAACTTTCTTGTATTTGTTCCACAATCTGCTTTAAGACATCTTCTGACATATCTTTAATTCGGTCGTGAATAGTGTTGTTGGATAGTGCGATTTGTGATATTTTAAGTTTCGCGTCCTTACCACACATAATTTCCGCAATTTCCATCGCATATGGTTTAATCAAAGTTTCCGCGATTGTATGAGGTTTTTTATCTTTCGCAATCCTCAATGCCACACGATAACTTGTTTCTAAAGCTGGTTTTTTCTCGGGAACAAATCCGTGATTGGTGAGCTTTGCGTTTGTTTCAAATTGGGCTCTCTTAATTTTGAATAAAGCTTCTGTGTCATTAACGTTGTTTGGATGGACTGCTTGGAGACGTTCCTTAAGTTTGGATGGTTTCATATAACCATCACGAAGTACTTTCGAGCAAAGTATACATTGTGGCCTTTGCAATCCATCTTTGTCAACTAAGAAAGTAAAGCCGAATTGAATATATGAGTCCTGATAACAACGCTTCTTTGACATTGTGATAGTATGGGTTAGCTGTCGATAAAAAAAAATAATTATTTGTGGAATCTAAAACAATTAATTATGCACTGGTTTATTTATTGTACTTACCAAAATAAATCGAAAACCGTCATATATATTTATTTTTTGTACACGTTTTAGTAGTAAAAACAGTAACAATTTGATAATTAAATTACTTCAATAGTGCACAGAGAACCAAAAACCATTAAAAACTCAGGAATTTTTAAAAATCAACCAAATCCTTACAAGTAGTTTTTATAATGAATCTTCTTAATATTTTGCAATTATATATGTCTCTTTTCTATGACAACCAACATTTCAAAGACAACTACTGCTTTTTCTTATAACGGCTTATTTCTTATTTCAAAAATAAGAAATACATATGTACCTATTTGTTATTGTATTTAGTTTTTGGAAATTTACTTTAAGAAAACCGAACTGTGTTCAAAAAAATTGAGATTTTTGTTTGTTACTATCAATAATAATTCGAAAAAAGAAATTTCTTACCGGCCGCGCTTCTCGTACCCCAGAGGAGTGCTCCACGTACCCCTATGGGTCCACAGACCACCGGTTGGAAACCCGTGCTATTTCGTACTTTATAATACATATATAGAAAAGTTATGTATAGTTAAGTTACACCAATTAATATTATGGTGAAAAATCGAATACTGAAGTGCTATTGATAAATACTATATTACCACGGCGGCTGTAACATAAATATGTTAAATGTCATTGTTAAGATAAATTATGTTATATTTCAGAATAAAAAAGTTACATAATCACTTAATTCTTTCAATCAATTGAAAAATGTTGCTAAAGAACCTAATGTTGGAAAATAATAAATCGCTTAATAACAAACATTTAATAAATAAAATATGAAGATCACAATTACTCTACAAAGGAACACAAAATTTCTTCCCGTAGAATAAAACTGTATGCAGACTGTCTTAAAAGTAAGTATACAGTCATGAATTTAGGTTTTATTTAAGTCTTATACATAAATGCAAAATTTTAGTTCCATCTGACGAAGATGACAACAGTAGCAGTTAAGTATTTGCAGAAATAATATTCTTCGATATTGAAGCAACAATTATGCTGCTGGATCTAGAACATCTATGGAATTATTTAAAGTCGGATAATAAATTAATTTTATCGAAATTGAAAACTTGGGCTAGTTCTTGTAATGTAAAACTCATTGCTTTATTTAAATTATGAAAAATATTGGCGGTAGATCTTTTCGTGCCAAAGGATATAGAACATTGCTATCCACATCCACAACAATATCAACAGAATTACGGCATATAAAAAGACTGATAATTGAAAATTAGCGGATGGTGCCTGTTTTGAAATAGTTTTTTTTTTTTTTTTTTTTTTTTTTTTTATAAAACTAATGAGAGAAATTTTAAGCAACCGATAATTGTAGATTATCTAACCCAGGGATGGGGAACCTTTTCACCATGGAAGGCCAAATTAATTTCGAAAATAGTAAGCAGGCCGCATACATACAAGCTTATTCTTTTCCGTAAATTATATTACCAGCTTATTCTAGTAGTAGTACAAAAAAAATAAAAATAACTTTTTTTTAAATGCAATTTTATTATAATTCACTCATTATTCAGTTAAAAGAACATGTATATTCCGCAATATGAAATAAAATTATGATATTACCACTTTTAAAATGTATTACTAATTTTAAAAAATGATATGATATTAAAATAAAATAAACTAAGGCCAGGATAACCAATTTAATGCGGCTTTTCTGCCTGTTTTTTATTGGAAAGTAATTGGATATTAGGTTCGAGCTTAGTAACACGTAATTTGAGTTGGTCTTCTAAATGAACATCAGTTATCTGTGTCCTCAAATTGGTCTTAATTTGTGTTAGATATGAAAAAGTTGATTCGCAACAGTAAGTAGTTCCAAAGCAAGAAAGCAGTCGACGAGCATGTTGATATAAACACGGGTATTCAGTTGCACTTTTCCATATTTCAATAGAATCTTTCTTTGCATCAAAAAGGGATTTTATAATATTATCTTCACATAACTCAAACAATTCCATCTGTAGTTCGCTAGGCGCCTTCGAGATATCAACTAGATGTGGTTCAAATGCTAATTTCATTGTGATACTATGTTCTTCAAAGTCAGAAAACCGTTCAGTACATTCTCCAGTTAATGAGTCCAAAACAGTAATATAATCTTGAAATGTTGCACTTCCAGATTTCTGTTCATTTAATACTTTTGCTAATTGCGGAAAATGCTCTTCAGAAATTTCCGATCGAGAGAAAATAGTTTTGAAAAAAAATATCTTTTTCCAAAAAGACTGATTTTTTTGCCTCATATCATAAATATGTTTTGTTTTACCTTGCAAAGAAATATTTAAATCATTCTGCTTTACCATAATATCACACAAAAATGCAGTATTGCTGCAAAAATTATCATCTAGTAATTCGCATTGTTGTTTTTGTTCCTCATAAAATCTTATAATTTGTTCTCGCAATGATAAAACTTTCACTAAAACATGTCCTCTTGATAACCATCGAACCTTGAAATGATACGGCAAATCTATACTGCATGTATAATCATCGGACATAAGAAGGTTTCGAAATTGGCGATATCGTG
The DNA here is from genome assembly GCA_963924295.1 of Dioctria rufipes. Lineage (NCBI taxonomy): Eukaryota > Metazoa > Arthropoda > Insecta > Diptera > Asilidae > Dioctria > Dioctria rufipes. The sequence goes on from OZ002740.1 coordinate 53,498,486, forward strand.
TTGCATTTGCTCTGATTAAATTGACAATTACAATAATTTTTTTCTAGAGTATTGCTTAAAGAAGTGGATTTAGCACAAAGATTTTGCAATGAAATGAGATTAATGATTTTAAATGTGCATTGTCCTTTTTTAATAATGAAACGAAACCTTCTCTTCCCCTTTCATGGAAGGTGCACCATCAGTGCATACACTCACCAGATTATCAAGATTTAGTCCTGCTTCACGACATTTTTCTTTAAAATTTTCATGGATATCAATTCCGCTAGTTCTTCCGGTAAGTGTGCCCAAAGCTAGTAGTTCCTCATAACACTGAAAATTTTCAGTTATAGCACGTATAAAATATAATATTTGACCCGAGTCAATTTTATCAGTGGATTCATCCAGCGCTATTGAAAAATATACCTCCTTATTTTGAATTATTGTGCGAAGCTGTTCTGTCACATTATAATCTAAATCGTGTTGTCGATCAGTTATGGTCCGTCTTGAAAGAGGTATTTGTTTATATTTATCAACTTTCTTAGGATCTAAGCATCCTACTGCTTCAACAATGCACTCCTTTATCATTTCCACATCACTAAATGGTTTTTCTCTTTTTCCAAGTATATACGCTATTTTGAACATAACATCAGTTGCAGCGGTTCCTTGCTTACTGAAAGCACTGAAAGCTTGTGTTTGATCCTACCTTTCTTTTTTCATTTTTTGAAGTGCAGATTTTCGAGCTTCTCCTTCTAGTTGGACATATTTGTGGTCTTTATGAGATAAATAATGCTGATTTGCATTGTACTTTTTTAACGTTGTTAGTACAGAATTGCATAGTAAACAAAACTTTTTACCTTTTATAGAAATAAGATAATATTGGATTTCCCATTCTTCATTAAAGGATCTGTTTTCCTCATTCAGTTTTCTTTTAGGTTTTTTTGACATGATTTATAAGTTGATAACTTAAAAAGAAAAGTGATATTCATACATATGTTGTTAATAAAAAGAATCATAACTAGATATAATTATCACAAATTAATTAAATGTACTTACATGATGGTTAAATGCACGGTAAATGCAAAATTTGAAACTATAAATAATAATAAATCCAACCGATTACGAAATTAAACTAAATCATTTGCAGTTGCTCTGCAACTGTGTTTTCCAGCAAAACGAGGCCTACTGTGTTTATCTTATAGAAATGTAACCGAAAGAATATTTGAAAAATATTATTAGTATTAATAATTATTTCAAAAATTTTCACAAAACGAATTTCAATTGTAATTTGTAATAAAATACAAACTATGTGAAAAGGCAGCAAAGAATATTTCAAAAGGCCGCAGGCTCCCCACCCCTGATCTAACCCATAAGTTTTCCAATAATAGCCGAATATGCAGTTAAAAATTTGTATTTCAGGATATATAAAAGGTAATGTTTGACCGTCAAATGACCAACGACCTCAATTAAGGACAAACTGGGTTTGGATATGAAACTGTTAAATGATAAGACGTGCGGACTTTCATATACCAAAAAAACTCAATTTATTTAAAAGAACTTGAACCAAATTTGCTCTTCTTAAGTTACGTTCCTCATACAGTATAATTTAGTCAAATTTTTAAACAAGTCACTTTCACATAATTATATTGCTTAAATAATTTCACTTCACTTCTCTTAACTAAGGCTAGCGGAAATATGCATCGAACATATAAGTTATTCGATGATTTCTTCTGCAATATTTAAATAAATATTAAAATTATAATGTCATAAATTACAGCATTACCCTTTTATAAGCCGGTTCCGCTAACTTTTCCAAGTACTGCCAACGTGCTTGATCTCCCAAAGTTCCGATTGCATGTAATAGGAAAGCCACATACATAAGTATTGAAAACATATAAATGAAATTGTAATAATTAAAATAAATTAAGAATAATAATTTGATGTTAATACGCATCCTTGCTGCTTTTATTTATGGCTCAGGACCCTTCAAAAATACAAAAATACAGAAATAAATAAAATCTCTTCCTCTTGTGGTGAGTATAAAAATACTGATTCTGCTAGAAAACACCAAGGCAGTAGGCTTTATTGCAGTACTAGACTTTTTTGTCGTGGATTTTCGTGAGAATAAGTATTTTCACATCATTTTCCAATTTAATTGTCCTTTTCCCGCTAATTGGACAAACATGAATTAAATATTTTATTAAATAATTCGAAAATTACTTATTTTCGAGTAAACTGGCCTTAGTTTTAAATTCTATATAAAAATTTGTTTTTCCTGAATTTGCCTTTCTTAAGCTGTGAATGAAGTTCAAGACATCAGGTTGGTGTAAAGTTTCGCGGCCGGGAATTTGTTTTCTTTAATTTGTGCGGTTTTTAATGTGAAAATTAGTTCTATTGGTAAGTAATAGTTTGCGTTTGTTATTACTTAATTGAATTTCAAAGAAAACCTTAACAAATGATAAATAGATTTCATGTGATTTGTTGAGGTTATCTTTGTTTATGTTCTTGTTTTAATCTTTATTGACATGAAAATTTTCTTTTTCTTTTTTTTTTTAAATTCATTTTATTATTATTTTTAGTCTCCGTCCACCTTGATAAGGTGCAGGGATTCCGGATTTAGCTTGATTGTGAGGATAGGAACATTGGATGTTGAAGATGGGAAGTTGCAGGAAACAACTTTATGTAATCTGAGGAAGAATTTCGCATACATTTCGTACGTTCTTTGTAAAGTTTTCATTTCATTATTTCAGCTTTAATTTCATATTTAATGGTATATTCTGGATGCTTCTGACAGGATTATTTTAATACCAGATGTTTCACACGGAACATTGCTTAGGATCCAGCTTTAACGTCGTTGAATTTTTCCTAGACCAGCTTCTGGGTAAGTCTTTGTGGAACATTTATGAAGGTCCTGATTTCGGTCCAAGGTACAACATGCTGCTGAACTATGGACGCCCATCTATGGTTCTTTTTGACATGCCCATGGTACAAATGTTTGAAGTGTATGGGTTTTTCCTAAATAAGGATTCCAGAGAAAATTGTCTTTTTCTAGAGATAAAAGTTTTTAAGCTTTTTCATATGACGTTCAAGTTAAGTCGGAGCCAACAAGCGCTCTTTGCAGAGGAAATGGTAACTCGCTACTATATATCCGCCAGACTCGAACCCTCGATTTGGGAGTGATAGTCCGAGCTTCATCCCACTGCACCAATTTTCTTCGTTGTTGGTTTATTGTAACGTGTCAATAAAACCACCTTCGTTTAACATGATAAATTGAAATTGAACCCCTTTCTAAAAATTCAATACCCTTTAATTCCAGGAGATTACAAGATCAAATTAAACGAAAGAATACAGATTTTTTATTAATATAAAAAAATATCTTGTTTTTTTTATTTTACATGATTGCTTGTTCCCGAAAATGTTGACCACTTTCTATGATTTATATCCTTTTTGTGGATTTTCCTAAGTATTTCTTGATACATCTGATTTTCAACCAACAAAGATTTTGCTCGTCGCCATTTAGAGATTATCTATCAAATTTGGGTACTTATCTTTGCTGGATGCGATCTGCGCTGCAACAGAAGTGTCAAAGTTACATACCCCTTGCAAATGAAACAAAACCACCTGTGAAATATGTTACGATGCACAGTTTACCACATGATGAACGATTTATAATAGTAAAGATAAACAAGTTTTACCTTAGCTGGAATCCAAAGGTATAGCAAAAATAGAACTCCGACACTTTTAATTCTTTATTACTGAAAAATATTTACATTTTTCACGACCATCCTTTAAAACGCACATTTTTCCGATAAACAAACTCCCAGAATAACTTAATCAAATGTTGATCAGTAAATAAGGATAAAAGTGCGTCTATGTAGGTGGTAACTACAGTCCTGGTGGAAAATAAAATGACCAAGGTACACACATCTCCAAGTATCTTCCATTATTATCCACGGATGTTTCTATACTGCGCATGTCGTTCAATATTAGTGGAGTCTCTATCTCAGCAAGTGCGGGTTCTAGTTTTTGGTTGATTCAATGCGTAAAAAATGTACTCCATATTATATAGCCTGGGGCGGTGTTTGATGTTGCAATTCTCATGTTATTCGCGACTGAGATGAAAAGTCTTATGAAGAGTGGATTAACACAATATTCTAAAATTGATCAAATTAAGATCCATGCTCTAGATAATTAAAATTTATCCAGATATTAATTAACAATTAAGAAGGGACAAAGACTTCCGAAGTAGAAAGACTCCATCTGGGAGTATCATTACAAAAGTAGCCGTTCGATCCTTGTGTGTCTTCCTATTGATATTGTAGCAAACTTTCCTTTAGATAAAATGCATTTAGTTGATGAAAGATTTTGTAAAAAGTTATTTTCCTTTTGGCTTTATGTTTAAGTTATGCGTCTATTTAGACTTAAATACAATGTGAGTGAAAATACTACGCGACAGGAAAGTGAACACGAATATCCATGAATGACTCAATTCTAATATTCAGTACTGCCCAGATAAGTTCTGTATAGATAGGTAGGTATACTCATTAAGTACTTTAGATTAACTTAGTTTTATTTTTAGTTCATTTCAATACATTTACAGTAATTAGATTAGACTAGATTTGTGGAGTGGTGTGCAGGCGTTAGCCTATTGTTATTGTCTGTACTCCATTTCTCGAATTAGACTGTAAAGTCTAGAGTTTTATTGGCGATTATCTTGGGATTATCTCCAATCTATGTCCAGTTGAAAAATTTAAATAAAAGAGTGGTTTTTAGGACGTCTTTTATTAAAATATGTATTTCCAACGTTTCGAATATTGCACTTAACATTTTTACAAATAAAGCTACAATGAGACAAATTAAACGAGAAAACAGGCTACAGACAGGACATAATTAAGCTATTGACTAGACTAAAAGATTATGGGTTGTAGGTGCATCGATCAGTATCAGTATTATGATATTCGTAAAAGATGTTCGTTTTGTATATGTGTATTTTATGATGTGATAAGATCTCAGTGTGTGTGTGGTGTTGATGTGAGTATTTAATGTGTTTATAGAATTAAGAATATGATGAGACTCATTATGGGTGGTCTCTTTGTCTAGCCTAATATTAATTAAGTTGTTTTTATTTACATAAATATGGCAGGCTTCTTTGATTATATATATACATATGCCATGTTTCAAGGGTGTTAGGTAGCCCCAAATAGATTAAAAGTACTAAATTCATGCTCCCACACTTTGGTTAAAAATTATCTTTCATCCAGACAAGGCTTGAAATATCTTGAAATGCGAAAGATAATTAAAATCATATCAAAGCAGACAAGTATCTAGTTTCACACCTCAAGTAAAATTTGCCGGTAATACGAAGTCTAACCTCGCGGTTAAATTAGACTGTGGCAACATGTTGTGAAAAAATGGAAAAAAGCTATTTAGGGAATCCGTATGAAAAACTGAGTCGAAATTAAGAAGCGGACATGGGTCCTGATGTTTGGGCGATCTCACTGTTACTGCTGATCGAAACACTTTACACACAGTACTTATACTCCTAAAAATAGCTTTATGGAATTTTTCTTCTTCAGCTTTAGGCCAGAAACGGACAGTACCTCGATACTTGTTTTTTTAATTTTCTCTACTCATATGCAGTAGGTTGAAAATTACCTGTAGACTCGTATTTTGTACGGGTATCGAAAGAGTAAAAAAACTCATTACCACTTTTTGCAGAATTAAAAATCTTTTTATACTTACGATGAACTGAACTGTGCTGAACTGATTGTTTTTTTTTATTTGTTCTGTATATGCAAGATATACAATCGGTGTTCGTTTAGTATTTATTTAACACTTAATTGAGAAAATATAAGCTTAATTTTGGATGAACTCATAAAAATCAGTATTGGGCTTTTAATACTTTAAATTGTTTCCTGGGAGCCTGAAGAGCATTCTGAGGAGAATTCTTGTGTTTTTCTGCGCAGCATATCTAAAAACCATATTTAGAAGAGCCTTACTATCACATGCCGCACCTTGTGTGAGTACCTTGAGCCTTCTAATATCTATCGCTTAAAACAGAGTCCGCCGAAGAGCAATCATTTTCACCCTGTACGCTTCGGGATGCAATAAGCTAAATGATGTGCATAAGTGGACTCATTACGGAACATTGTCTTTTAGGCAGGAAGAGACCAATGTTCCAATCTGCATGATACGAAACTTCAAAACTGCGCTTTAACTGTTTATTGTTGGAATGTACTACAAAGAAGGGGGTGGAGCTCACATTGCATTCTTTCAAGATTAGGCTTTCAATGTTATTATACGTGAAGTTAGTACTTATTTAAGCTAGAAGTATATTCCTTTCCTTCCCTTACTAAATCTTTTTATTTCTTCTCAAGAGGAGAGAAAGCTACAGTGAAGCCAATTAGTTATAAAACTGCTGCAAATGTTGTTACATCCTTCTGAAAAGGAATACAACCAGTTAATCGGGGTCATCCTCGGCCATTTATTGTTGCAATTTGTGTGCTTTTTCAGAATGGAAAGTACGACATTAATCCGATACGACTGTTTTACATAAATAATCGATCACTGGACAAAAGCTCATTTCCCTTTACACCTCTCGAAATTTAGCACAACTACAAACTTTATTTCTTCTTAGATATGAATATTAAAAGCATCATCATAAAACTTAACTATAATACTTGTGTTCTCAAATTTTCGATGTTCTTTGTCCCCAGAGAAAGTTATCTCCCAGCAAGCAATTTCATCAGTAAACATTTGCAACAGGACCTTCCATAACTCCTTCAAGATTACGTCCGGGTGAACTGAAAAGGAGTCGTAAGACTCCTACTTGTACAGTCTATGTAATACAGTATAGGTGCACATACCTGTATTGCTTGGCAGCTCTCTTCGTTTTAATTATCGCAGCATGTCATATATTTTTCACTGCTTGAAAAGAACCCCTGATTATACAGTTACAGAAGGAATAGCGTATTAAGTTTTAATGGTTCTTCTAAACCTTCCTCGACGTAGTTCATTAAAATAGCCTTTTGTGGTTATGGTTGCAAACCTGCTGTGTCAAGGATCCGGCAATGACACTTCCATTCGTACTAACGTATATCTATAGCTTTGTAGGAACACAGATTAAGGTATGGAGTTGGAACATAAGTGGAAAGTTTCGGATCGATAAATGGGCTCAGTTCAGTTATTTCGACAAGTCGAGACTTAGGATTCATAAATATTGCAGTTAGCAAATTGATGGTTGGAGCACAAACATAGGAAAGTGCACGAATTCTCTATGAATACGAGTCGACGGGGGTGTATTCACGATTTCCAAGGAGTATACGTAGAATGTTCAGAGAGATTTACATATGTATGTATACAGGGTGTTTCCTCCATGGTTGTCTCTTTTAAGCAGAAGGTGATAATACTCACCTAGCCTAACAAAACATTTAATGGAATAGGGGGGAGGCATATTAACCGTTACGGAGTTGCAGGGTGATTAAGAAAAAAAGCTTTTTTTTTATAAAATATCCTGGTATCGTAAAACCTACAGGGCGTATAGTCACGGTTAATAACTCATTATATGCAGAACTGCGTGGCCTTTGCAACGAATGCACACCCAGCCCGGTACTCACATCTCAGCAGTTATTGTGGTCTGATCTCAAAATTTCGGATTTTCTTACCTTTTTTCTACTTTGAGTTCTATTATTTTTGTAAAAATCTCATAACATAACTTTGTTTTTTATAAAAACTGTAAAACGTAGGTTCTTCTCTTGCTACTTGCAGTCGTTAAAGAGTGATTAGCTTTTAACCTATTCTCAAAGCTATTCTCAAACCTATTCACACAGATAATTTGTTTCTTTATGACTGGTATGACCTGAACAGGTTATGAGCTAATAACTCCTTAACGGCACATAGCAACACATATGTAGATTGTAATAAGTTACATTAAAGAGGAGAGTCTAGAGTTTACAGTTCTTTAAAAAAAAGTTATATTTGCGACTTTTGCAAAACTAAAAGAGGTCAAAATAAAGAAGAACAAAGGTAGGGAAATCCGAAATTTTGAACTATCGGGTTGGTTGAGCAATCGTGGGAAAGGCCATGAAGTTCTACATATAATCAGGTCTTAACTATGTGTTTTGAGAAAATTAGCTTTTTTCTCCGAAAAGGTTGATATGCCCCCCCCCCACCCTTTCCGACATCTTGCAATTTTTTGTTAGGCCAGGTGAGTACTATCACCTCCCATTCTACTGTTCTGATGACTACCATGGAGGAACATCCCTGTATATGTATGTAAGTATACATTGCAAAATGTATTGAAACATTAAATTTTCCACGTTTATGTTTTTGCACTAAAATCATAATTCCAAAAGTAAGTTATTTTAGTTATTCGTCAAATTCGAACTAAAGTTAGTTCTAGAATTGTTGTAAGTATGTTTATAGAGATAAACAAAATAAATAAATTAAATGTTCGGGGTGGCCATAACAGCTCTATTTATGAAGTGAGTTGTTACAGTGCCAATATCCTTAGCAGACTTTAGCTTCTTGGCTATGAGTGCGTTTACATTACATGACACAATTCCTGTTGATTTCGAATTCAGTCTCTAATTTTCTTCAATGATATCTGCCAGAAGGCTTTGATTAAACCCGTGAAGTTGTGATATCCAAAAACTTTAAGCTGATAAACTTGTAAAGAGTTTTATGTGCTGTGTGCGATAAAAATAGGGTATATAAGAAATACCAGAAAATACACACTAGACAGACCCTATAAATAATTTGCTTTGATTTTGTACAATTTGTGTTTGGTAGAACAGCTGATAGTGGGAGATGACCACATCAGTAAAAAGCCTAACATGCATCCTACATTAGAAACTCCCTCGCCTTTTCTCTTTCCATTGACGGAATCGCCAGAATATATCATTTCTCACACATTCTTATTTTATTCACATGTAGCCCACATATCAGATATGGATCGACAACAATAAGTGTAGCTGAACCTTGTCTAGCAAACCTATCTCATTCTCCTTGAAATAATGCCTGGATGTCCCATTATTCAGAGAAGGCTGATCTGAATGGATCTACCTAGCTCACTGGGAACGCATTCGGAACTCCCAATCAAGCACAAACTTGGCTATAAAAGATGCAATAGCCCCAATGTCTGTGTTATTGCCGGAAGAGATAAAGATACTATCTCTTTTGATTCTTGTAGGCAGTATGAGCTTCTGTTAAAATATTATTGCATGCCTTCCCATGCTTAGTGATATCACGTTGTGACTACATATACCCCCATATATGTATATATATACCAGATTGGCCATGAATCCATGGGACACAATGAGCCCGTCAGTGGTCTAGGTGATGGATGCAGGCCAAGCTTTTATGGGAGCCCTCTGTAGACTAATCTAACCTCTACCAGATTGACCTCACTGAGGAAAGTAGGAAGATTCCAGGCATCTTGCTCCCTCACAACTATTTCGTATACAGGGAATAATAAGAGCCTAGCCGGAAAATAGCCTAATACCACTACAATATCAGAACTAGTTTCGTCGAGAATCTTCCAACGCTAGTATGAACTTTGGCAAAGTTCTTCCAAATAAAGCTGGAGAGAAATTCCTGTACGTAGCATTGGTTATGCCACCCTCTACCTACTGGTGTTCCCAATGCTAGTCTTGTTATGAGAATACTGCTAGTATAATGAGAGATAAGCATTTCTCTGTATATTAATTAATTTGGTTGAACTTGGTTCTATATTAAGATGTTTTTTTTTTGTTACCACGAAAATGAGTGATCAAGGCGACCCATTATGCTAATCTGCTACAAACTCTTTTAACAAAACCGTCCAGTTCCCTTAATGAAGCGTAGCAGGTCTTGGTGAGGCAAGTTTTCAGATCATCAACAGAAAGGAGGGCAGACTCAAGCGTATTCAGCCTGGGGGTGATTCTGATCTTTTGTCGTAGCTTAGGCATATATTTTAGTCACATATTTTCACATTTCACCACAAAATTTGTTGTACTTTTATATTCACCATATTCATTTTGATTTATGAATTTGCAATGAATTAATATAAGAATATACGCCTAAAAGTGCCGCAAAGAAATTAACTGCGTCCGATGCTATGACAATAATTATAAACTATGGAAAATTGATATTCTACACCAACTTAGAGCAATACGACTGCTAAAATTTGAAATAATATTTTTGAATTTGTAATTTGAAGTGTCATTTTCATTTGATTTTGCGTGTCGTGTAAGGCTTGCTGACCTGAATAAAAACAAAAAAGAATAGTCGAAAAATTCATTCCATTTTGTTGTATACTCTGACATTCATCAGAATTACAACCCTGATCCAGAAGTACGCACAAGCACACAGAAAGTGTTCGATTGTCTCAAGCTCTCCTTCCAAGCAGGACAGACACTCACGTCTATCAACAACTGTCCAAGTTCTTAGACCCCACGTCACTCCGCACACGCTCTGCAATTGCATCTATTTGCAAATTCCAATAAAACTTGGAGGCTAAAATAAAAAAATAGGTTCTACTAGCTTGCCCAACTATTAGTATTTTTCTAGTGAAAGCAACCGAGACAATTTGGTCAGTGACATTGAGGATAATTCACATGCAGAACGCTTGCTGATGAGGCCAAGAAACCTTTCCCCAGAGTCTCCAGTGGTTACGACCACGACATAATTAGCGTACGTTCATAGACTTGATTATACAAGCTTTCCATGGTGAAATGCACCTGAAGTTCGTGTACTAGAACGTATTGTGGCACACACAGGGATTATTTTTATTATTACTATAAAAAAAAAGCTCGCGTCGCTAAGTAGTTGACTAAGTTTTGGGTATTGAATTTTCTTAATTACGGCGAATGGATCGACGAGGAGTTTTGAATATTACCTTGGCTCTGGATAATTTCGTAAACAGCCAGTCTGTAAGATCACTCAAACGGACTTGTACCTCAACAAAAACATTGAGGGAGTTTCAGTAAATATCTCGCCATTTTCCTTGAAAGTAAATTAAAACAAATCAAAAAGCTAGAATTGGTATAATACTAATTCTCAGAGTAACGAAACGCACACTCACGTGCGCACACGAACGACTCATGAGTAATTTACGGCTCATGTGCGCGTTTCTATTTCTAAAAACTCATGTGCGCGTGCGTGAGTCGTTGTCATTTTATTAGCGCACGCGCCCATGAGTGAGTAATTCACAATAAGGAAGTGCACACTCGCGTGCGCACACGAAATTTCTTTCTGCTCATTACTCACGAGTGAGTAATTCACAATAAGACAGCGCACACTTGCGTGCGCACACGAAATTTCAATATAAGAAAGCGCACACTCGCGTGCGTACACGAAACTTCTTACTGCTCATTACTCACGAGTGAGTAATTCAATATAAGAAAGCGCACACTCGCGTGCGCACACGGAATAACTCACGAGTGAGTAATTCATTGGAAGAAAACGCACACCAAATTTTTCATTGCTCAATTCCTACTTGTGTATGCAATTTCATTTATGAAATACTTGCATTATGTAGATAACGTGGATAATTAATATTTTTAATGTTTATTCGCCTTATGAGCATACATATGTATGTGCAGGATTGAAGGGTTTAATAAGGGAATTTGACAAAAAAAATTCCGTTCTTTAAGATAAGTTACAATTTTTAAAGACTGTCGCCTAGCAAATTGGTTTGGCGGTTCAATAATTAAAATATTTGAAAGAATAGCCGAGGAATGATTTTCACCTATCAAAACCCGTTTTGCACCTATCAGTAAGGATAGGAATTATAATTAGTTCAACAGAGCAGTAGTTCGAAATTTACATGACTACCTTTACTAGTAATTGCTTCATTATATGATCTAAAATGAGTACATTTGAGATGAAATCATCTCAGACGTTCATCACAGCTAACGTTCTTCAAATTATCATCAAAGATTACCTATTTTAAATCAAATTTAACTTAATAATTAGTTAAGAATCAGGCGAATAAACATTTAAATATTAATTATCTACGTTTTCTACATCATGCAGATATTTCATAAATGAAATTGCATACACAAGTAGGAATTGAGCAATGAAAAATTTCGTGTGCGTTTTCTTCCAATGAATTACTCACTCGTGAGTTATTCCGTGTGCGCACGCGAGTGTGCGCTTTCTTATATTGAATTAATCACTCATGAGTAATGAGCAGTAAGAAGTTTCGTGTGCGCACGCGATTGTGCGCTTTCTTATATTGAAATTTCGTGTGCGCACGCGAGTGTTCGCTGTCTTATTGTGAATTACTCACTCGTGAGTAATGAGCAGTAAGAAATTACGTGTGCGCACGCGAGTGTGCGCTTTCTTATTGTGAATTACTCACTCGTGGGCGCGTGCGCTAATGCCCAAGAAAATCGCACACGACTCACGAGTATGTGCGCTTTGATCGCACACAATTTATTACTCACGTGCGCGTGCGCACGTGAGTGTGCGTTTCCGTACTCTGCTAATTCTTATGATATCCTAGATGAATGCCCGTATGAAATTCCGTATGGACACCCATCTGAGCAATTTTGATTTTTGCAGTGGTTTTTCGCATATATTTCTAGAACTTTCGTCGAGCTGAAAAAAATTTATAGAATTTCATATTCAGAAGAAATTTTTAGTATAATAAAAATGTCTGGGAATGACTGTTTTCACAGTATCCGTAAAAATCTGAATTTTTGTATGGCAACACTAAAAGGGGTTACCCGATTTATTCCGTTTTTGAAATTTTATTTTCTATTACCATGAAAACAGCATGTACCAAATTTCAGCACTCTGTGTCAACGCATTCTCAGGCAGTGTCCAAATATATAGTGTAAAGTAAGATTTTTGTATGGCAACCCCACAAGGAGTTATCCGATTTGTCGCATTTTCGAACTAAATATCACTTTCGGTTTTAAAGTCCGCTTACAAAATTTCAGCTCTCTAAGTACACACCTACTCCAGTTATCGTGCGCACGGACGGACGGAAAACGGACACGCAAAAATCAAAATAACTTTTAACATTATGCGTGGGTGTCCAATCCATTTTGCTCCACCATCATTGTTTTTGTGCCTTACAAACATAATCAGGATGCAAATCGTTGTTTATAAATGGAAGATGATGAAGGAGAAATTTATAGGATAGGAGATTATTTGATCCTTCCAGTTAAGCATAGTTATTACTAATTCTACTCCCCTTTTTCCCTCTCTATCTTTCCTTCTTACTCTCTTTCTCTCTCTCTCTCTCTGTCTTTCTCACTACCTCTCTTTCTCTTTATGTTGTGTACAAAATTTCCATTGCGTACGCAGCACCTGGGGATGGCTGAAAAAGATCTTGTACTGGGAGAAATTTAGAAAAGGGCAATAGATTTGAAATGTATAATTCAACGCATAATTTCAAGTTTCATAACCTCGTTTACAATCATACCCACCTTATCTTTCGGTCGCGAGGAAAAGCCACATCAGCACTTTCTATACCCGAACGAATTACATTCCTTAATTCAAGGGTCAATAAGTCCGCTTAAAACCTTCAGTAAGATTTGTCAAAAATACGATATGAATGCACGTGTAGTGTTTAAGATTTCTCAATAGTTTTCATTTCTCGAAAAAAGAAAAAATTCCCTCTTATTTCTCAGAAATCTCGAGAGTTCTCATATAATATATAAAATAACATTTACTCGGTTATATTCAATTCGAAAGGTTATTTACCAATAAAATATGTACCATTCTTATACTGAATTCATATATTTTATTTATTATTTCAATATGTAGGTGTAGATATGAAATGATTGCAAAACAAAATTTAATTCCTTTATTGTTCAGTAGTAGTGTTGAACAATGGATTGCTCTTCTTCTTAACAAAATCCTTCGAAATAGTAAAATTACGTTCATTACTAATTAATTATTGGACAAATCATCTCTAAGTATGTAGTTCCAATTTTTTTTTTTTGTTCCCGTTTTTTGAAATATATTGAATTCTTGTTTAATATTTTTTAGCAACACCAGGGATCACGTCTCTGGCACTGTTTGTTATAGATAAATTTAAATTGTTCTTCATTTCCATGGATTAGAACTTCGTTAACTTCTGGTTCATCAGTGCAAAACTGTTCAAAACTAACAAATTATCTACTTAACATTTCATTTGCAATTTTGTTCATATAATTTTTCGAGAATAGTCTAGAAAATGTGTATATATATCTTGTTCTTCTCAAGTGGGACTTTGTGGAGATTTATGATGTTCTTGTTTATTCTTTTACTTATTTCATCTTTAATTGCAATAGAAAGCTTCTAACATATAGCTCATTGCTGACCTTTTCTAATTTCGTTAAAACAAATGCTTTAAGGCTTCTTCTACAATTAACAGTATAAAATCTTCTCTCAATTGTAAAGGCTTTTTAATTCATAAAAGCATTTGATCATAATCTCCATAGTATGCCAACTTGTCTTATAATACAAAAGTAATGACACCTCCTTTTATGTATATATTCATAACTTTGCAAAATGATATTTTTGACGGGGGAGTTTTTGAATATGTTTGCAAATTTTCGTACGTATATTGTATATTATACGGAAAATTGTAAAAACATTCAAAAATTCTCCGGTCATAATTGTAATTCTATAAGATTTCGCATTAGTAATTCTCTGTTTCTCACTAATTCAAATTGAAAATTCAATTCATATTCTCATAAACAATCTTCATTTTCACTATCACTATTATCTTTTCTGAATTCGGTACGTTCTCAATGTAAAAAGTTTTAAAATTTTCAAAATAGCTAAGTGCAAACCATCACAGTAGAATATCCTTTATAGAATAGAAATAGCAGTTCCATTTAATTTTTGTATTATAACAACTCTAACTAACGTTTTTTCGCCAGAACACTTATCCAACCCAAGATTTGACTAATCTTTAGAAATTTTTTGTATATGATAATTTCCATGTATCTTTTAGTTTTAATGCTAGTTAATACGTTAATAGATACACTAAAATTTTTCATTGTATTTTAGTTTCATTATGGTCTGAGCTAACTTAACTCCTCCTTTTTACAGCACAATATATGCAGATTGCACCTCTTTGTGACTTTTAGTAATTTTATTTAATATTTATATCTTAAAATTATTTGACCAGTAGTATGGCCTTCAAGTCGCCTTTTGGCTTATTGCTGTGAAGACGAGCTATTTGGCTCGATAATTGATTCCATCCGTTTATAATCGTGTATACCTTCAAGCTGCATGAGAAGATAAAGTGTTGAATGTTTACAATCTGATTACAAAGGTTAAAAGTTGCCAAATCCTTATTTATACCACAGAAAATATACAACTAGATATGAAAATCTCCATATGAACCCGGATCATTTTTTCAAAGCTATTTAACGTTATATTCAACCAAAGAAAGCTATAAGTAAAAAATGTTGCGAAGAATTTATGTGACATAATACAACAGAGAAAGAAAATTATATAGCTTCCTATTACGGGGCCATTAGGGGGCCAGCTTTCGTACCGCTTCATTTTGGAGTTTTCATATCTAGATGTATGTACGTTGTCTCAGTTTATACTATTCTTCTTAAAATTTGACCTTATAAACTTCTGAGAATTCTGTGAGAATTGTTGGTAGGAAAAGTTAGAATTGCATACATTATATCTCTATTAATTGCGACTACATGCCCGTACTGAGCTCTCATCACAGTGGCAACAGCCTATAAAACAACCAAAATTTCTATTCTAAGGGAAAAAAAATCGAGAGCTTACCGCACATTCCTTCCTGCTTTTTCTACTGTCCATTTTCGATTTAATTTTTTACGTATTCCTATGATTTCTATAAAGTCATGTCAGCCACGGGCGGGCCGGGACTATTAGGAAAAAAAAAATCTCCGAGGTCTTGGTTGCGACTTGATTGTTTGCGCTTTTCTCGAGAATAAACTATTTTCTCGAGAAATGAAAAAAAATTATAATATTTTCTCGAGAAATTCTCGAGAAGAAACACTACACGTGTGACCGTTATATACACATACATATAGGGCAAATAAATTTTACGTCAGTGAAGATTGAAACGATGAAGCCTTCATCGAAAAAAGTTCTTATCAGCTCATTATCGTGAGCTTCATACATTGTGGGTGAAACAATGTATGTCCCAAAGGCAAGACGATAGCTTGATATTTATGAAAATATCAAATTAAAATTCAAGCCATCGTCCGTCGCGATAATTCTGAGCATGTTCAAACATGTCCAGCGAGAATAATTTTCTCAGGATAGGAATGCTAATTAAGCATTTTCCTATTGTTATACCTTGGTAGTACTCACAGCTTTCTATCCTCTTTCTTTCAGCGTGGCTGGTATTCCTTATTCTGTTTTGGGGGCTTTTTTCTTAATTAAACACGACACTTGATATACATTTTTTTCCACTTTATTCTTTAAACATTTTTTTTTAAACATTCCTGTATTTTACAAAATAACATAAACTTTCCTTTCCCTATTTTATATTAATTTGCCCGGTTCACCACAAAAACTTCCGTTTCTTTTTTATATATTAAAATAACAGAACTTTGTTTAATTACTGTTCTTTAATTAATTTGTGTTTCTTATACCGCGCCTGACCTCAAGAACCAACACCAGCCGTATTTCTTTTTTTTTTTTTATCGACACCCAGTTAAAAATCGACTCCTCTCGTTTAAAAATCCGACTGCAACTTCCGCGCTACCGCCACGTAGAAAACTTTAAATTCAACTCGCTACTTTTCTCCGCCGAACCGTCGATTGACAGATTTTCAAACCAACTCGCGTGCTATAATTCGACTGCGCTCTTGATCACTTTCATCGCGATCAAGAGCCGTCGGTCAGGGTAGAAAATGCATAGTTGCATTTCTACCCTGAGAAAAATTTTCATTTATTCTGGACTTGATTAAACAAGTCCAGAATATTTTTCGTTGGACGGTGGCTTGAAAAAAATGAAATTTGATGTTTTTATAAACATCAGCCACCGTCCCGTCGATTGAAATTACGGCGCGCGTATACATATAATGTAATCTCGCGGCGCGCATTTCTTATCGCGAAAGCTTTTTTTGTGATATGTATGTACGTTCGTACATACATATTATAATTTTCACGACAAATCGTACTGAAGGTACGATTTGTCTTTTGCTTTATTTTTTTAAAGTAATTATTTCTACTGGCAAATTTTGCTGAAGGCAAAATTTACCATGGGAATAATTTTGTTTTAATTTATGGAATGTGAAGAAAATTGCTGACGCAATTTTCTTCACTGATTGAATTGATAAGCTAACCATGTTTTAGGCATGGTTAGCTTATGTGAAAATTTATTGTATGAAATTTATAGAATTTATTTATTTTATGTATTTTATAAATTTACTTTTAGGCCTGTTTCAGATACATAACACTATCCTGAAGAACGAAACTTGAGAACAGAAAAATCCAAGTGAAGCGCAGTCGGTTTTTAGAGTTGAGCACGAGAAACTGAAGAAGATCTTCTCACAATCGGGTTATGAAAAAAAGTCGGGATCGGTTGGTCGGAAGTTAGTTAACGGTAATATATGTTAAGAACGGAAAATTGGAATTGTTTTAAATATAAGTGAACCTGAGTTAGCAAAATAAAGACTTAAATGTTTTAAAATTAAAGTGTAGCTCAAGGTGTTTGAAATTAAAATTACAGTGAATTACTTGAGATAAAAATGAACAGAAAAGGATAAATGCACAACTGCCCCGACACCCATCGTGACTGTGAAGTCGCCACACAAGTAATTAAAACATCTGTGATCTGGGGCAGGACTCACTAACTCGAATAGTTATGGAGTTGTGGAGATCGGAGTTCTTTTGATACTTTACTCTCCACTCGGAATTCTGTAACTCGGGGAATTTGTATTGAGAAGTACCAAACTCTCTATTCCACTCGACAAAACTATCGGCTGTGTCAGTTTTGTGGAAGTAACCTAGCAAACATTACGATTGGCCTACGAATAGCTTTCTTATGATTTCTTATTGCCACAACGAGCATTTTTCTTGCCGGCAATAATGCATTTTTATCGCTTACGTTTAACTTGACGGGGGTAAATGTTGCATCGCATATGAATCGTGTGAGTAATTCATTTAATGATCGCCATGGAGTTAAATATCTTTACTTCTTGAGTTTGTTTTTTCTATTCGACCGCACGTGAAGAAAGAAAAATTGCAAATGAAAGAATTTCCAAAGGGATATTACTGAAATATTGTCGATAAGGGTAAAATATATCGCTTTTATCACATCTAGTACTACCGAGCTAGGCAATAAAAGTGCAATAATGTGGCAATAAGAAAGCGATTGGTAGGAAAATCTTATATTTTCGGGAATCTAACTGAGCTTAATTCTCGAACTATCGCCAAAACATCGCCATGGTAATAAAATGGAAGCACAATTTTTATTGCAATTTATCGCCACAATGTTTGCTGGGAAGAAGAATATTTCTCAACTGACAGTATTCGCTGTTTTTGTTGTGTTTTGGGAAGATACCTAGGTACCTAGGATTTTCAAATTAAATTATGGACTCACTGCATATCCTGGCTAGATTTATAAAGACAAATTATCCTTGCAATACTTACAGGGAAATATGGATTTTGGTGTCTCAAGGTACTCGCTAAAAATTTTAAATTTGGTCGTCTTCCAGTACAGAACCAGTAGAGAATAGATGCTATAAAAAATTTACATTTTGTCCCCTAATGAGATACTATATGTAATTAGTTTGTGTGTCTGGTAAGTGGTTTTACAGATAATTGCAAAAGAAGTGAATCAGTCCTTCTTAATATGAAAAAATGGCCGCTTTTGGGTACCAAAATGGACATATTTTCAACTCGTCATTATGAAGAATTGGTAAGTCCTGGAAATTCACTTTCCATCAGAAAAATGTTCACAACAGAGTATTAATGGATGTGAAACAAACAACCGAAGTAATATAGGCAAATTCTAGGAACCGGGATGTATATGACCCAAGTGCAAAAAATCCATCTTTCGGCGGTAAAAAGTTAGTTATGAAGTCAAAATGATCAAAAAACAACTACGCCAGTATATTACTCGCTTCTCCCTCTTTAATTTGATACCAAATATGACGTATTTTGGCCAACCCCCAATGAGGGGTTGTACGAGCCCCCATCCCAAAAGCCTCTACCCCAAAGATTTTTCACCTATATTTTTGTACACTAGACCCTAAATCCACGGGAAAAAAATCCAAATGCTCTACGACCCTCCCACACAGAGTTAGCCGTCTTTAAATATTTCGATACTGCTCACGTTATCTTTAACTCCTCAAGTATGTTAGAGAATCGTGAATGGAGACTTAGGAACACCTTCTGTGAGTTTGTCCGGTCTTTGAACGGAGCAGGTTGGATACTCCTTGAACTGCCCTTCTATCTGTGGATGTGCTTAAAAACAGATATCAAGAAGACCTTATTAAGCAAGTTAGCACAGTGGGTCGCCCAGGCCTCGGTGCTTGGGATCTCTTGTCCCCTGCCTATAAAAAAAATATTTTTCTTCGATGCTCCACCTTAAGTTCACTATTCGTTGATGGAGAAGCTTCAATGCCACTTGTACTAAATGCTATGTAGAGACTTTAAAATAATTCTTATAACGGTACCTTGATAATGCTCTTCCTGAGAAATAAAAAGTTCTCTAATATTTTCTGAAATTGAAAGGCTTAGAACGCCTCACAGATGGGGAAGGGAGTAGAGGAAGGAATAGAGATAAAGATAAGTAAGTATTGACTTGAAAGCTATAGAACGGTGCATAATAAAAAGTTATAGGGTGATACATTTCATGAATACTTATCAGAATATTTCAAAAATCAAAAAGTAGTGCATCCTTCCATTGGGTACATTGGATGCATATTGTAATGGATAATTTTAAACGTTGACATTGGACTTCTTATATTCAACACCAAAATCTGAATTGAATTTCTAAATTTTCGATTTTGTTTATCCCTAAATTCGAAACATAAGGAAGAGGGCAAGAATTAACGATAGCCTCTTGAATAAATATCAAATAATAATAACAGGGTATATCGCTCAAGGCTTATAGGGTGATTCATATCAAAATGCTTAAAAAATCTTTAACTCGCCGTTAGAATTCACCACCGACCTACCATACAAGTTGTCGTATGTTTTATGTTGACCTATCTATATCTGGTCAGCATTCAATTATCTGTAGAACACCCTATATACACAAGTGAAGAAGGTAAAAAATAAATAAACGGATTAATGTAATCTTTGGTGTAGACCCATTTTCTAAGTTATACAATGCTTGTTTGAAAACTTTGAATATCCAGGAGTTATTTGCATGCTACTGAAAGTTTAATGCACTATCATTACATGAAATATCACATACATAAGTGCATAAATATAGGTGAGTGAACATTTTAAGGGAAACGCCTCGTATTTATAGAGTTTTCACCTTCTCAAATAGAACTTGTGGCGAACTTTTCCATTACATTAAGTGTTAAAATTGATCCCTTTCCTCAGGATTTCTGGGTGTTTTATCGGTACATGTATATATAAAGGGTTTTCCAATAAGAGGTGTTATTTTGATATTCAAAGAAAAATGCCACCGGATCTTTATTTCATTATAAAGAGGAAGGTATGCCGTTAATAATGGATAATAACATCAGCCAAATGACCACCACGACCGCGCCTACAGGACCATATCCTTTTCATGAAATTTTCCATAACCAAATCGCAAAGTGGCTGCCCTACGTCCCCGATAACCTCACGAATTCCATCTTTGAGGTCTTGAATCGACGCTGGGCTGTTGGCGTGGACCTTCTCTTTCACGTGGCCCCAAAGGAAGAAGTCGCAAGGTGTTAGGTCACAAGATCTCGGTGGCCAATTGTGATCACCTCTTGGAGAGATAACACGGTCCGGAAACTTTTCCCGTAAAAGATCAATGATTTCGTTGCTTGTATGGCACGTAGCGCCGTCTTGTTGAAAGTAAACGTTGTCCAGATCAATACCATCCAATTCCGGCCATAAAAAATCATTAATCATCTGTCGATAGCGGAATCCATTCACCGTAACTGTTGCTCCAGCCTCATTTTCGAAAAAGTAAGGTCCAATGACCACGCGGGACCATAAACCGCACCAAACAGTCACACGTTGAGGATAGAGAGGCTTTTCAACAATAACTCTTGGGTTTTCCGAGCCCAAGATGCGACAATTTTGCTTGTTGACGAAGCCATCGAGGTGGAAATGGGCCTCATCACTCAAGATGAGTTTTCGATGAAATTCCGGATCATTTTCATGCATTTCAAGGACCCAATCAGCAAAGACTCGACGTTGTTGATGATCGGCCGGCTTGAGTTCTTGTGTTAACTGAACTTTATAAGCCTTAAGACCAAAATCTTTATGCAAAATACGGTGTAATGACGTTTGTGGAATGACTAATTCCAAAGAACGTCGAGGAATGGTCAAACCTGGGTTTTCTTCAACACTTTCGTCTACAGCAGCAATATTCTCGGCTGTTCTTGAGCGACGTGCACGGGTTTTATTCTTCACATCACTAACTTGTCCCGACAGCTCGAACTATTCTACCAATTTCTGTATTGCGGTCCGACAAGGTGCTTCACAACGACCCAAAAATGTTCGAGTTTTACGAACCGTCTCTGCCACATTTTTTTTCACCATTTTTATAGTGAATTTTAATAATTTCAATGCGTTGTTGAATCGTGAATCGTTCCATTTTTATTAATGGCGTAGTTTCTACTTGTCAAATGTCAAAAAATGACAGCTCCAAAAGTGACATCTACCGAAATAGCGGGCTAATTAAAATAACACCTGTTATTGGAAAACCCTTTATAAAAGGTATAAATACATAGAGAGTATATTGTGTGAAGTTTATTTATTTTTAAGGTTTGCAAATAGCTCAAATTCGTAACTCATATGGAGTATGATGCAAAGGCGCAAAACATTCAGGAAGGTTTTTCCAACAATATACTGTTAACGTTTCGTTTTAGATACATAATTTTATTTTTATTTATCTTATAAAGAGAAATAAATTATGTAGGGCGCTTAATGCCTTCCTTGGGAAATATACGTTTTAATTTTAAACGAATATGCTTATAGAGAAACTTACAAAGAATTGGGAAGCTACAGGAGCATTTTGTCAACTCAATACCGATATCAAATCAACGAATCAGGAGGTACAAAAAGGCCATCAGTTCAAATACATACAAGCTAGTCAGAGTTCTGCGAACACAATTCCACTTTTGAATCCAAACAGTGCTGACTGAGGGAGATCTTTATTTGTTGTTTGCTGGCAGGTTCGTACGACAATTTATTGTATTATATTTAGTCCTATTATTGCCATAATGTTACCCCATCAAAACAAATACGGAACGAAATTGTGGCGCACTACAGTCCACTTTAGTCAAATCCGTATGTACAGGGAATTAAGTTTTAGAAAATTATAAATGTTTTTCAATAAGGCAACAAAATTGTGCTGAAATTTAGCTAAAATTCAATATGGCAGCACTTCGCGCATTTAAAAGTTTAAAAACAATTATTATTTATTTTTTCCGGACGGGCATCGAACCTACACTTGTTAGAATCGGTCAATGAAGGAGAACAGAAGAATTTTAAGAACTTCTTTTTTTAACCAGTCTAAATCAAATCATCGCCGATTTGTTTTTGATTGGAGCTTTGGAGAATGTATGAAATACAAAATGATGTGAATATCAGTTAGATTACACAACCAGCGAAAGGCTCATTGATAATAGTTAACCCGGGGATCACACGAGATAGTACAGCTAGCATGCAAGCCTCTCCCTTCCAATGCAATTTCTAAGTTAACAGCCGAAGGCAGTTCGGTTGATGTCTTAGTCTTATCATCTTGCGTGTAAGTTCATTTAAAAAATGGCATTGAGGCGTAAAGTCATGCGTGTATGGAAAATTATAGCAATAAAGGAAGTAGTAGAATGATAAATACCTAAGAAAAAGTTAAGAGGAAGGTTTTGGTAAATGATATAGTGCAAATGATCCCAAAAAATCTCATTTTTCCAGAATAAATTTATCAAATACTGTCAAGCATTTCTTTTCCACCATCTTGAAAACTGCATAATGTCAAATTACTATCACCTCAGCTGCCATGGTTTTTCATCATACAAGTTCGCTGATAGCTGAACTGCCACCATGGCAGTAGTGGTTACACGTGCAGGAGTTGATGTATTATAGATAGTTAAAATTTCGTAAAAATTGTAATGAGCTAACACAAGGACATAAGATGTTACATGCAGCATTTTATCGATACGATTTTGAGTTTAGTTCCTAAAATAAACTAAATCATACAAGCCCTTCCTAGGGTTTCCAAATACTCAGAATATTTTCTTAACATTCAACGAAACATTATAGAAAGAAATGCAGAGATGCAGCTTAAACCATTCTATAATGAGCATTCCACGCGGGGTTTGGCTATATTTGTACGGGCAATTATGATATCGCTAAATTTAGTTTTACTTATTATGTAGGTTAATTTCGCCCATATGTAGGAACATTTATACAGAGTTGAGAGATAAAAGGTGATTTATAGCAAGACAGTATATGCGGAATCTGAAGAATTAAGCCTTTTTCATGTACTATATCATTATTCTATAACTAGAAAGATAGGTATATTCCTGAAAGATTTTTTCTCAATATTCCATGTGCAGTTGATGTTACTTAAATTGAAGTTGTTTTTATATAGCAACGAGTAAAGTAGCATTAACATAAACTATCACTGGTTGTTGACTCTTAAGATAGTAAAATAAGACAAATATTTCGAAAAGTTTTCCACTATTTTCAAATTAAAATATTTATGTAAAAAGTAATACCTACTGTTACGGGCTGGTTTCCTGCTAAGATTTAATCGGTAAAACAGTACTGTTGTTCTGTATTTCCTGTCCGATTTGCGATACCTGGAAAAGATAAAATTCGAAACAAAGAACCGTACTCAGGATAGAAATCATTAGCAAAACTTATCTGACTGTCATAATTGTCTGTAGTTGTCCCAGCTTATCCCGATGATACTTCTGCTGCTATTTTTATTATCCTTTCAGCTTGTGACACGGCAGACGGAGTTTTAGGTGGGCACAGATAACGATAGCACCACGGAGGAGGGCACTCATCCATAGCATGCCAGTTGCATAGCGCAGTAGCAAACTTCCCTGCGTAATTAATTATAATCCCAACAATTCTTATTTAACTCGGCACTCAGCATATATAGACTCGAACTGTAACTAATAGCACCAGGTAGATCGAGTTCACGGGCACGTACAGTACCCCGGTCATGGCATTACTTTTTTTGGAAAACCTTTCTAAATTAAAACTAAAAATTATCCTTAATGAATATGACAAAATAAGTACAAAGTGCTTTGACAGTTGTCAAACAATGAAAAACGAGTTCAATCCTAGCGGGAAATATGCCAAGCGCTTGTCAGGAGAAGCGCTTCCAAAACATAGCCAGAGAATATCTTTTCCGAAGCGCGTTTTTACCATAGGAATTTTTGGGGAAGCAAATCCCTTCCCTGAGTTTAGGCCTATTCATTTTTCTTGTGAAAAGGTGGCTCATATGCATCTGAAAGCGCAGCAGAATTTCCATTCTTTAGTAATCAGTTGAAGTGTGCGGTTAATTACAATGTTTTAATAATATAATATAACAATATTGCTATTTTTAGCAAAAACATTTCCTTGTAATTCGTATAGTAAATGTAGTGCATAAAACTGAAATTTTTAGTAAAGCCTTTATCGTGATTCCCTCTTTATTCCCTATCAGCGCTCCAAGAGTGCTACGAAGCGATTCAAGAGCGCTTCCCAAGAATTTGCATCTGACCTCTTCCGTCTGCCGACATGCGCACGTTAAAAGGATATGAACAAGGATACGGCAAGGAAGCGCTTCTGCAATCGTCTTTGAGCGTTTTCATTTCCCGCTGGGATGGAATAACTTTTAACGAGATGAGAATGTGATAGTAGCTCATATCCGTGTAATTTGTCGGAATTATATTTTCTGACAAAATCAATATCACGAATAACATAAAAGTGATGAAAATTATAATTTCAAAGATTTTGGCATGATTACGACTGAGTTTGGAGGAGTATTAGTTGACAATGTGCTGCTCAATGACATTCAGTTGTGACATTTCTCATGTAGATGTGTTCGTTTTTGTAATAACACCGCCGATTCTGCGAGTGTAGTGCCAGTATCCTGTAACCTACACTATTTCTAGCAGTGCAGGTCAATGAATAGTTTTTATTGTAAGGAATTGCCCAAGCAAATCACGAATTGATTTTCCGTAACGTGACATCACCAAACGTTGCATACTGTAGTGCACTTGCGCTGACTCGACGCTGGAGCGCTCTTTCACGGCGCCAAGGCTCAAAACGTTACATGGGCACCTTTAGGTGGTCTAGAACACAGCCAGAGGGCGGTTGTCGAAGAAGATGTGAATTTAGAAAGAAGAAGAAGTTTGCTAAGAAAAAAAAGGCGGGGAGACGGTCTTTTTCTGAAGGTTGTAGTGAACAGAAAGTTTCAGAGTATTTTTTTTTCTATTTCGTTTTTTGCTTTGGCAGGGAGGAGTGGCATAAAAGCAGTGTGTGGATACGGATGTTCATTTTGGCAGGGAGGACTGGCGCAAAACTTATGTATGGACCACGACTGTTGAAAAAAAAGCCTCCAGCCGTTGATGGAGTCCAGAGGGGTTCCACGCTTGTTGGGCCATTGCGGAGTGGAGAGTACATTTTGTTATTTCTAATATTTGTGCGTAAAATTAGTTAACTCAATAGTTTTGTATCAAGTTTCGCATGGTGGTCCTCCGCTAGTTAAACGGTGATTCACAAAGGGTACGCCTAATTAGTAGCCGTAAAGATAGCGGTGGTAACTGTTATGAACTACCACCATGTCAAGGATTAATTGGTCTGGTCTCAATATAGATATATCAAGACATATTGCTTATCATTTTGATATTGTGTAGATAAGTCGAACTTTATTTAGGCTTACGGGCGGATACATATGCCCGTACCTTACAGTTCGCTATTATTAGACCTAAAGGTTGATGTGGAACCAATGAAAAGATATATACTATCTACTATATGTTACTCGTTTCGGAGTTTTGCAGATAGGTCAAAGTTATTCCAGGCCGGACTGCAGCTACATATGTCCACACAATTCGTTTTACTGTTAGTAAACTTCAGCGTTTCCTAAAATCGATACCAATTTAGTAATGTTATTGCAGTGAACCATATAGTACTATTGTAATACGTTCTATAGTACTATGGTAGTACATTGTATAGTTTTCAAGTAATACCGGTTTCGTAATTTTGCTTCCCGCTGAGAAAAATTGCGTTATGCCCATTCCTTCGTCTTCTGGTAGATAGAAATATCCACCCAGTCTCGAAAAGGTCTAGCCGTGCCTGGCCCAGGCAGTAAGCCGCCTCTTCGGGTTAGAGTAACAAAGAGCTGGGATACTACGACTGCTGAAGTCTGTTTTCCAACCATATATTTTAAGGACTTACTGGCAAAATATTGAATGGTTGAATGGATTGGAGCTTACACCACTACTACATATCGTCGGTGATACTGCATAAACTCGAAACTACCAATATCACAACTGCATAGAGTTTCCAAGTTAATGGTAACGTAGCTAAGAAACTGCAACTTTTTTGTCAATTTTATGTCTAAAATCCAAAAGTATGGCATTTCTCGTCTAACGTAGACCTCAGTAGCAATAACTTTGAAATGTTACTTTGAGTTTAAGTTACGCGTTACTGACATTAGCATTCTCGCGGTTATGCAGTATTACAGACGAAATGCCCATTATTCAGCCTCATGATTCACGAGATGTTTCTCATTGATTCCGGTCGGCAAAATATTAAATTTATCTGGAATTAGGACCAGAATGAAAAGTGAAGTATTTCATAAAACTAGATATCAAAGTCTCCAGAGCAGTTCATTCAATATTTTAAAATTAAATAAATCTTCCAATTTTAAATACAAGATTTCTAGCTCCAAACCAGAGTAGTAAGTATTTATAGAAACTACTGTACTTTTTAATTGCAGTCCGGCATTGAATAGCTTCTCAAACCGCAAGCCGTGTCCAGTGAGTATAGAAAAACCAGCATTCTAAAAATTAAAATATGCAAGATAACAGCATCGAGTCATATCAAAATTTTTTCACTGTGGTTGTACAAAAAGAGGCATCATACGATTCAGATAATATCAAAATTTTATGTCACTCAAATGACATAAACCTCCTCGTTTGCTTGATCGTTACTCTCCTTCCAACAGGCTTTATCGTGGATATTCAAGTTATCTGTCATGGTTATGAAATTTAAGCTTTACTCTAAATTTGCCTTGACAAGCTGCAATTTCACGTCGTGGAAACTCGGAGCATAACACATTCTTGTCCGCTTTAACAAACTCACCCCAGAGAGCTGCTATAGGAATATCCTATTTACCCAAAAATCGCGATTCACAGCGAAAACTTTGACTTCATATAGAGCGAGCCTGAGTTTGTTATCCTGTAAACTAAATGTATGTAAGTAAACCCCTAGGTTATCCTAGGCACGAGATTGCAGGTTTTGAGCTAGTGAAACTATTTTAGCGTGCACACGGTCATGCACGTACTAGGTAATCAAGAGCACAGAAAAACAAGAGAAAAAATCAAAAACAAAACAAAAAGCAGAAACAGGTCCTCATATAATAGCAGGTACCTCTTTTCTGTGGTGGTGGTAATATCGATGGAATTATGCATTATAGAAGCGCAACCGATATAGCTACCCACAAAAAGGTTATCCATAAATACGTTCCAATGCTGTATCGTCGGAATTGGTTTGATATGACGTCACGAAGTATTTGACATATATGAACTATTGGACCATATTGTAACTTACATGCAGTTTCTGGTAGATAAGTTACACTTTTTTATGACAGGTCGCTACAGGCAATTCACTTTTCATTTATAAGCATTGGTTGACACTTAAACTAAATCACCAAACACAAATATACTTATATACTACCTTAGAGAGTTTGCGAGCTTTGATATATCTACCCCGAATACTTAACCCCAAAGGTATATGAACCCGGAAGACCCGACTATCTTTTCGCCTTTTCACGAGCCACACACGTCTAGATCTATGGAATGACTAAATCAAACTGATCCATGAATTGGTATGGTGGGCCCATTACCTTGTGATTTTTAAAGTGGTGGGCTGATATAAAATCAACGTTTGCGTATTAGCTTTCTAGGGGATATTAAGCTTCCGGAAAACTTTTCCTGGCACTGGAAATTGAGCTTTTGGGAAGAATTTGGAATTGGAAAGAAGAAATCTTGGATGGGGTGATATTCATAGTATTTTCAGTGCCCGAGTATCCTTCACCTCCCACAATTCTCCATATTACACAACAAGATAATTTCTTTCACAAATGGTTTGATAAAAATCCTGAGGTACTTTCGACAGACATAACGTGGGCATACATTTCACATAATTATTCATTGTATAAACGAAAGAAGAGAGTGGCAGGCAGATTTGCAGTTACTATTGGATAAAGAAAAACATAGTAATTGGAATTTATAAATTCTTACCAAATTTTTATAAGATTATTAGAAAACATGTAGAATTTTAGCTGTGTTGTCTAGGTTAACTATCTCTCAAGTTATCGTGAAGTTATATGAGCAAACAAACAGTAATATGGATGCCCTAAAAATCGAAATGTGCTAATAATACTTTTTTTTTTTGTATACCATCCTAGCTGCTATTCGGCATAAATGTACGAACAAACTTAGCACGTCCGGAATCTTTATCTAGACTTTTAAATCGCCGAAAAATGAATGAAACACTAGCCAAGGCTCAAACCTACAGTTTTATGAGGAACTCATAAATTTCGGGGAATTCAACTGTTACTTTTCCCTTCCCCCTAGTAATAAAATCTTAAACTGGTGAAAATGTATACGTACTTCATAGAAATTTTTTTTGTTTTGTTTTTTGTTTGGAACATATGAAAACGAGTGCTTTATTTCTATAAATATTCAACGGCTATTGTTTTCGTATTTTGCGTCCAACGAGTGAGTTTTGGAATAGACTGGATGAAGGATTGCAATGATTAGAAATTAAGAAACTGACACATTTTTGAGTGAACTATCTTAGTTTATTTGCTGGAAACCGGGCTCTTAACATAGAGAGGCATAAGTTAACTGAAATGAATATAAGAAATTTGATTTGATGCCCAAGTGTTCGTGAATTTTAGATAAGAGAACTTAGAGAATGCTGCTTTCTCTAATTTATGTTACTTAGATGTAGAACAGTCCTTCAGTGATATTTACGAAATTTCAAATGAAGGCATCCATTACTTTATACTTGAGCTAAAGCGCAGTAACAAACGGTACCGCATTGTTCTCCCGCCCGCTAATACTTGCTCTTGAGACTAAAGCCTAGTATGGAGTTCGAGTAAAACAGTGCGAAGTTCGAGTAAAAAGTGACATTTCCATATAAATTTTACCGCTGGTAAAATCTCAAGTAAAAATTTTACTGAGCTCTTTACTAGTTCAGTATGGAGTTCACTGGTAAAAAGTGCCATTTTTTCTATTATAAGATAGATGGCGTTTTGTAAGTCTCCACTCATTTTACTGACCATTTTAATGTGCAAAGCATTAAAATGCTGGTAAAACTTTGACATTTAGTTGATTGTTGACAAAGCGAGTTTATTTAGTTTTTCCCGTAGATTTCCTTGACAACGATACAGATTTAGACTTGCTGCAGCAACTATCTTGTCGTCGATTTGATGATTAATATGCATTATAAATAATATTAATTTGACGCTTTTAAAAATACTTCCGAATAATTGTAATTTTATCAGCAATCACTTCGATTTCTCCTCAAAAAGCATACGTAATTCTTTACCAGCAGTAAAATGCTATTTTTTGGAGACCGCGTTAAATTTTACCAATACCCGAACTCCATACTAAGCTTAAGGATAGATTTCACCGGCTATACAACAAAGGATGTAACCGTGAAATTTATAGCAGATTCTCCTACCTAAGAATAGTTTCGAAGAAACTTTTGCATGAATGTTATAGAAAGTTAATTAACACCACGGAAATTCATTAGAAGATAACCCAAAAGTATTTTGGGCTTTCTGGAAAAATTTAAGGAAATGCAACACATATCCAAATGAAATGGTATATAACGATGAGGTGTCATGGAGGACCGTGACAATCATTTGATATGTTTTCTCGTCATTTTAAATCAGTTTATGCAACGAGTGATCCGTGTGCGAAGAGAACGGGATTCTAAATGGATGGAACTCCCAAGTCCCAAATATTATCTATAAAAAGTGCTCGCAGGCATTAGTTCAGCCGATCTGTTTAATTTGTCTATTGTCCGGAAAATTTTCCCTTCAATATTGAAGCGCTGTTTTGTTGTACCAATTTTCAAATCAGGGGATCATAGATTAATTACTAATTATCGTCCTGTTTCCATTTCTAGTAGCCTGGCACTAATATTTGAGAAAGGTGTTTATAACCAGCTCCTTCCCGGATAACCAGCATGGTTTTTTTTCCAGGTCGTTCCACTGTCACGAACTTGGCTTCGTTTACGGAATTCGTAGCCACTTCCCTTGACCAAGGGAAGCAGGTTGAGTGTGTTTATACTGATCTTTCTAAAGCCTTCGACAAAATAAGTCACGAGATAGCTTTAACCAAGATGTCGCGTTTGGGTTTCCATGCGAATACCATTCACTGGTTCTCCTCTTATCTTCTCAATAGAGATTCCTTAGTAGCCTTCAGTGTTATGTTTTCTAGTCCCTATGAACGGCCCTGAGATGTTCCGCAGGGAACTGTACTTGGCCCATTCATCTTCTTGATGTACATTAATGACTTTCCATCATATATCGTCCAATTATTGTATGCAGATGATGCTAAAATATTTTTGATTATACATAGAATCCATTAGTGGTTGTCACCGCTTACAACAGGACCTATGTACCCTTCATGGTTGGTGTACTAATACTAACTTTGAAATCAATACATCTAAGTGCAATGTCATCTTGTTTTCTCTCTGATTATCCTTTTTTATTTGATTACAATGCCAACAATACTCCCTTACGTTGAGTGGATGTTGTTAAGGACCTCGGCGCGCTTTTTGATTCAAAATTAATAGTTAGGGCCCATTTGAATCATATTACCTCAATAGCTTTCGATTAATGGGTTTCATGTTTCGTGCTAGTAAATTGTTTTCGTTTTCCTTCTTCTTTCATTACACTGTTACATTCTCTAGTAAAAAATATTTTGGAATACGGCGCCTCTCAAGTTTGGAGTCCTTTCTACTCGACATACTCAGATCAGTTGGAGGCAGTTCAGAGGAGATGCACGCGATCTACAAGTTTGAACATTCGTACATCGAGTATGAGGACAGACTTACTAAGTTCGAACTATTGTCCCTTGAGCATACAAGATTCTACTTGGATATAATGTTTCTATTCAAACTGGTTAATGGTTATATTGGCTGTCCTTATTTCTTATCTAAGCTCAATTTTAATGTCCCATTTAGGTCTTGTTTTATTTACCTACCAATAGAACTAATTTAATAGAAAAGTCTCCTATACTTAGACTTCAAAAATCATTTAACAATAAGTTCTCTGATGTTCCCCTGTTTGGCAATAGTCCTCTGACATTCAAAAGGCTTATGAGTTCATACAGCCCAGATAATTTTATTCTTAGCCTCTTTCATATCCTTCTATTTGCTTTTTATTTGTATTTTGAGACTCCTTTTCTCTGGATTTTTATAATCGTAGTAAAATTATAGTAAACTTTGAACACTGAATTAGTAGTTTTACTCTTTATTTCTCCTATCTACTGGATTTGTAAAGTAGTAGTTTATTCAATGTAAATTTGAGCATTTATCTTATATCTGGTATCCAGAAGTAGTTTTACTCTTTCCTTCTGTATTCAACTGGTAATTGTTTATTTCTAATACGTAATATTTTCTCCTAGTGATTTGTATATTGAATTCATATCTGGTAATTAGCCGTAACTTGAGTTAATCTTACTTACAGTAGTGTGTTCCTTGGCTTAGTATTTTTGCATATTCTTAATATTGTATTATATTTCTCTAGTTTCATGATGGGTATGTAGCTGGACATGAATGTATCACTGTTGACCGGTAGATTATAATTTGATTTATGTTAGAATCTGTAATTTATCGGATGAACTGGAAGTAGAAATAAAATAAATAAATAAATAAATAAAATAGCTAGAAACGTAATGAAATTTGTAAAAGAAATACGAAGAGGCAGAAAAATTTTGACCAATTAATATACAGTGTATAGTATACAGTATGTTTCTGCCTAAAAGATCAATTGAGCAGAAGGTGATAGTATTCATCTAGACAAACAAAACATTGATTGGGTGGTGGGGTGGTGGGGCATATATCAACCGTTTGGGAGTTATACGGTGATTAAGAAAAAAAGCTAGTTCATCACAAATCACCTTGTATCTTAAAAAGTACAGGGCCTAGGGTCACGGTTAAGAGCCCATTGTAGTATGCAGAGCTTGAAACTGTAAAAGTTCCGTAGGCGCCAGAAAGTAGGCAATTTGCTTTTGGTAATGATCTTTTTCAATCATTTTCGCTGGATATGCTTAAGAGAATGTGCAAAAAATACAGAAAGGGTTACATTTTAAAAAGCGAGTATTAATTCCGAAATTTTAACTTTATTGAACCATAAGGAGGAGAGCAAAAATTTATAAAACATTGGAAAGGTCCACCGATTATCTATCTATCAAAGTTTAATGCATCATCATAGGGTATAACGTTCAGAAATTACAGAGTTATTAATAAAAACATACCCAAATAAGTATCTTTAAGTCCCCTTATCTTGGAAACTGTTAAGATCCCCCCCCCCACCCATACAAGTTTTTGCTCGTATAAGCATGACCTATTCGTAGCATTCATCTATTAGACCACTCACGGGACATCCTGTATATTTTATAGGCAAAAGTTCGTGATATTTTTATAGTACAAATTCAACTGGCGTTCGTATAGTATGAAAATTAATTTATTTAAACCTGTAGTATATGTTAGGCATACTGTGTGTGAGTACCTTGAGTTCAGTGTATAATATCGAGCATCAACTTACTCTTGCTGTAGATCTTTATTGATTCACATGTAATTAATTTTATAACAATAACTTAATAAGCTTGAAT
Source organism: Dioctria rufipes (assembly GCA_963924295.1). NCBI lineage: Eukaryota > Metazoa > Arthropoda > Insecta > Diptera > Asilidae > Dioctria > Dioctria rufipes. Next base: position 53,531,640 of record OZ002740.1, read on the forward strand.
TAATGTGAAGTTCAGTTTTAATATGGCGACGAGGTGTTAAATTTAGAAAAAAACTCGATCCACGTGCGATAAACGTCGGCATCTGTTAAAGTCAATAACAGTGCTATTAAAAGAAGTGCAAGAGACCTCAGCTTCAGTTGCAGCTCCTGTGACGAATATTGTGATTGCGTGAGCGAAAAAAAATAGGTCTATATAAAAAAGTCATATAGAGAAATTCTTTATTGAAATCGAAGCAAAAGCTGTAAAAAGCGAGAAGCTTTACTTTTAATCTTGCTTCACGAAAAAACGTTAAATTGTTAAACTGCTTGATTCATTCTGATTTACCTGAAAATACGGAGCAGCATTTTCAATATTTGCTAAAAGGCTTAAATTCTATGAAGCTAAGAAACACCAAACGGAATCTTTAAAACAATGGGCAGCAAGAATGAGATTATTAGTAGAGAACTGTAAATTCGACACCATCTGCAAATAACTCTAAGTGATAAATTCGCCATGGGTCTTGGAAGGAGGGCCAGCGAAGGAAAACTATTTTTGGAAGATGCATGCTCTCTGACTTTAGATCAAATATAACCTAATAAGAAGATAGGTCACAGCCTAACAAAATTGGAATTTTTTTGTATTTTTTAGACCGAAACAAGTAATCTCATATACTTTCGTCTTTTGCATGAATGGGGGAAAAGAACTTGGCTATACACTATTGTACTGCAACTGAGACAACGAGCTTAAAACAAAAATCGAAAGAACGTAGGATTACCCGAACGACAAAATCTTATTGAATCCCTCAAAATCTTATCGAACTATTCATAATAATGTACTTTGGGTCACACTTCCTCACTTTTTAAAGAAAAAGATAGATTTCGCTTTGGCCAAGGTGCTGAAAGGAGATGTAAAATTTCTGTCAAATTCTTACTTTTCCCCCGAAAATATCAGAGTTTTCCTACTTAATCTTTTCAGAGCAAAACGAATGTAAATGAATCTGCTGCTCAAATAGCATAGAAATTACACTAACAAACATTGGCATTGCTATAAAAAACATTGGATATTTCTCACGTCATTTCAGAGAAAACTGCTTTTCACAAAAGCGCGGGAAAATTTTATGAGAGTAAAACGTGAAAACTCCACCCCTTCTAATTTATTTACGAAAATGAAACATTTGCCATTCTGTTTCGTTCCATGCAATTTGCTCTTTCACAGTTTTTAACTTCATTCATAAAAGTTTTAAATTTAGTTTGATTTCTTTTTTCTTTTTCTTTCTTCTCTTTCTTGCCGTGTGCATATGTAAAACTCTTCTGTGTCCTAATGATCTAAGGGCTTTGTTTAAAGGTATTGAAAATATCCCACAAAATGGTACTGAATCATGCAATATGGTATTCAAATATTAATTAAAAAATATACGTACTATATATTTCTTTAAAACTAAAAGGCAAAATTCACCTTTTTTATATACCTACATATATGTAGCACCTAGGTATACATATATACTCGTTCAACATACAAAATAAAGTTTATTTAACAAAAATAAATAAGGACGCTAATAGATAATATATGTATATACTCATAAACACAAAAAACGATATATATATACCAATAATATACTTAAGCGACAGTAAAACGTTTGGTATACTTATAAGTATATTTAATCACATCAATATAAAGGGTTTTCCAATAAGAGGTGTTATTTTAATATTCAAAGAAAAATACCATTTTTTGAGAAAAATGATCGGATCTTTATTTCATTATAAAGAGCAAGGTATGCCGTTAATAATGGAAAATAACATCAGCCAAATGACCACCACGACCACGCCTACAGTACCATATCCTTTTCATGAAATTTTCCATAACCAAATCGCAAAGTGGCTGCCCTATGTCCTCGGTAGCCTCACGAATTCCATCTTTGAGGTCTTGAATCGACGCTGGGCTGTTGGCGTAGACCTTATCTTTCACGTGGCCCCAAAGGAAGAAGTCGTAAGGTGTTAAGTCACAAGATCTCGGTGGCCAATTGTGATCACCTCTTCGAGAGATAACACAGTCCGGAAACTTTTCCCGTAAAAGATCAATGGTTTCGTTGCTTGTATGGCACGTAGCGCCGTCTTGTTGAAAGTAAACGTTGTCCAGATCAATACCATCCAATTCCGGCCATAAAAAATCATTAATCATCTGTCGACAGCGCAATTCATTCACCGTAACTGTTGCTCCAGCCTCATTTTCGAAAAAGTAAGGTCCAATGACCCCGCGGGACCATAAACCGCACCAAACAGTCACACGTTGAGGATAGAGAGGGTTTTCAACAATAACTCTTGGGTTTTCCGAGCCCCAGATGCGACAATTTTGCTTGTTGACGAAGCCATCGAGGTGGAAATGGGCCTCATCACTCAAGATGAGTTTTCGATGGAATTCCGGATCATTTTCATGCATTTCAAGGACCCAATCAGCAAAGACTCGACGTTGTTGATGATCGGCCGGCTTGAGTTCTTGTGTTAACTGAACTTTATAAGCCTTAAGATCCAAATCTTTATGCAAAATACGGTGTAATGACGTTTGTGGAATGCCTAATTCCAAAGAACGACGAGGAATGGACAAACCTGGGTTTTCTTCAACACTTTCGGTTACAGCAGCAATATTCTCGGCTGATCTTGAGCGACGTGCACGGGTTTTATTCTTCACATCACTAACTTGTCCCGACAGCTCGAATTTTTCTACCAATTTCTGTATTGCGGTCCGACAAGGTGCTTCACGATGACCCAAAAATGTTCGAGTTTTACGAACCGTCTCTGCCACATTTTCACAATTTTTATAGTGAATTTTAATAATTTCAGTGCGTTGCTGAATCGTCTATCGTTCCATTTTTATTAATGGCGTAGTTTCTACTTGTCAAATGTCAAAAAATGACAGCTCCAAAAGTGACATCTATCGAAATAGCGGGCTAATTAAAATAACACCTCTTATTGGAAAACCCTTTAGTATACAATATTGCCATTTCGGTTTAATATATATATAAAGTACTATGCAACGAAAAAGTTCTATTCAATAAACTTATTTAAAAATGGAACCAATACATTAAATATAAGATAGTCAAACAAAAATTATGGCAAAATATCTCTGTAGTATAGATACTATTATTTAAATTGATTATTCTAATAGCTCTGTATCAGCAAGGTTATTAGATATTAGAGATGCTCTTTTGAAACAAAGAACTTGGTATTGCAAAACTGTAACAATAATTGAACTTTGATTTGACAATATCTCTCGTTTGAATAAGTGCAGAAACTTTTGGAACCTACAAGCGGTTTCCACATTTATTTTTAATAAGATTTTGCACAGAAAAAATACGTTCCACATTAGCAGACGAGTATGGAATAGACAATACACCCTGGACTATGAGATAAATATTATTACATATTGACTCGTTAAGTTCATTTTTAATAGAGCCAACTTCGTTCCAAAAGTCAGAAATATTTAAACTTTTCTTTTTTTTTATATAAGGATATTCTGATAATGCTCTGTATTTGAAGTTTATTTATTCAACGATTAAAACCTCGTTTTCAGGAATTTTTGTTTTTTTAATAAGTGCTAATATGCTGTTAATTTCACCAGACATTACATGTTCTGGAGAAAATTTCGGCAATAAATTTAAAAATTTCCTCAAAATTAACTTTCTTTCTTATTGACTAGCAAAACTTAATATGGAGGATAGGAATAAGTATTACAGTTTTATAACACGGTTCCGCAAACTGGTCGAAATAAATTAAATTTTTTCATTTCCATATCCACTTTCATAATCTGTTAAATCAAAAAAGTAATTTAAATGGTTCCATTGTTCAAGGACACGTTCAATTGCAACTTGCCTGGATAACCAACATATTTTGCAATATAGCTGAATAATGTGCAATTTCGACTCGAAATAATGTTGAAATATTATGAAATCCGCCTTTCTGCTTGAGTTATTATTGCAGAAGTGGTGATTTAATTCACGAATTAATTTATCGATATATTTAGGTAAACAAGATGATGGGGCTGAAGAAGTCAGTTGATAATATGGTACATACATATTAGGGTGTCCCTTACATGAGTTTTTTTTTTTTTTTTTCAATTTTAAAACGCATACCCCCTATATCTTTTATAAATACTACACCCTACCTAGGTATGAAATTTGGTCTTTCTACGACGATTAAAACTTGTGCCGACCGAGCCAGAAAGCTTTTTAAAAAAAAATAATTTTTCCTAATATTTGGTATATATACCAGATGAATAAGATTTTAATAAATGAAGTAATTTAAAGTCAAAATGCAACTAAAGGTAGTATTTTATTAGTAAAACATAGAATAATAAAAATTAGCCAAGGTAACTTCGTTTTAGGGTCTGTTTTTTACAGTCTGGATACAAATTTCTATGTTCCTGAACACAGCGCAAAAGGAATTGCTTTTGGTCTTCTTCAGCTGTGATTTACCCGTGAAAGTCTTGTATCAATTTGACAGCTCTTTCAGCAGTGTCATTAACAACCTTCAGACGACTGACTTTTCCTTTAGCTTCTATATAAGCAGCATTACTTTCCCATGAAGACATACTTATCGGAAGAAAACTGTCGTCGATTTTCAGACGTGATAATCAACGTTTGCTCTTCTCAGACACGAAATCACCCAACGTTTTATCTGCAAAAAAAAAAAAAAAAATAAAATTCATTTCGTCAACAACGAAATAATAAAAAGATCAGAAAAAATATTTATCAACTTACCAAATATCGAGTTGGACATTTCTTCCTTCGATGGGATATATCGTTTACCAAAATCTGAGATTTTATTCCTGTTTAGATTGGCAATCATTTCCATCTTTGTTTGGTTATCAACTTCATTATCAAAGAGTGATAACATGACTGCTTCTTCACATAAATACCACAAATGTTGGCCAAACTTACTTAAGGCTGTTTTAGAAACTTTTGTGTCAACTTTTTCGTAATTCTTTGACGTCTTCAAGAAGCATAAATCCTGGTTAGGTGCTTTTATCGCCACTGAGCATTCGAGCCAAGGTTTTACATATACTGTGACAATAAACAAGCAAACATCTTGCAGGGCTTGTTTGTCCTTCGCGGTTGCTTTCAACTGAGACTGAAGCAAACATATTTTTAAAGAGTATATCGCTCTTGCCATCCATCTTGCCTGATGCATAGCTCCAGGAGGCCTAATTTTCATTTTCTTCTCTGGATCTCCTCCCAAAAATACTATGCATAGATCGATCAGTTCCCGATAATCATCTCTTATGATAACTTTGTTCAGTTTTGTTGTATAAAACGTTAGCAAAGATGTAATGTTTATATCAGAAAAATGTTGTGTTACGAAATCTGTGCACAGTTCGATCTTATTCGAATCAATATTTTTCCAGTTGTCTCTAAACTGTTTGAAGAGCGGAATATCTGGACTGCTAGTGACTTGTTTGATTTTGGTCTCGAACACAATTCTAAGAACCAATTAATAAACATGATGGCGACAAGCGAAAAGTAAGAGTTCCCTTTCTAAGTTTTGTTCCAAAAGGGCACAAGTTCCATTGAAGCGGCCAGTGTTCGAAGCTGTTGTGGCACAACACATTATTTGTACATTGTCATTAAGGTCCCAATTACAGAGCGCATTTGAAACGGCTTTAGCTTGATTTTTCCCAGAAGAACTCTCGAGTTTTGGTACTGCAAGGAGTTGTTCGCTATCATCAAATGAAATGAGTATTGGCAGGCGTTCTTCTTTTGAGCTTCTCATATCTAAGCCTGGTAAAAGTTTTCCATCCCAATGAACTGTGACTACGTCAGGCACGTCGTTCTGAAAACAAGTTTTTATAGCTTCTGCCCTGATTTTTCTCATTTGTGTTCTTGTTCGTTGAATCGAGGACTTGTTTATTGGAAATTCATCACAGCTCAGACCCAATGCCTCTACGACCGCCTGAAGGATATAAACGGAATCTCTTATGCTTAGCTGGCATCTGTCTAAAGCTGCAACTAATTTAGGAGTGATCAAATCCTTTCTTCCCCTTTTGGAACTCGTTTCAGGTTGTGGTGTAAGTGAAACCTCTTGTAAGTTGGCTCCAGAACTGACAATTTCTTCTTCATCGTCTGAATCTTTAAGAAGGAGAAAGTTTTGTGAAGAAGAAGTTGATGCAACCTCCATTTGTCTCTGTTTTCTTTTTTCTTCTTCTAATTTCCGTTGCCTTGTCCTTTCTTCTTTATCCGCTAACTTTTTGTCTACACCGGCTAAGAATCCTGGGCGGCCTGGCTCTCTCTGTTTTAACAAAAATACTTTGTCTACTTCTATTTTCATTCTTTCAAAGGCATCAGCATGTTCAATATCAAATAAGTTGTCCAGCTCTCTTTCAAAATTATTTTCACGGCTCTTATAAATGTCCTGAGCTTTCTTAGAATTTTTTTGCAGCTCTCTCCAAACATAATATAGATCAACGAGTTTCTTCACACAGTTAGGAAATGGTTTTGTGGGAATTCTTGTCTTTTTCCAAAATATAATGCACTCCCGAATCACAAGATTTGCACTTTCACTGACAGTGAGCTTGACTTCGCGAATATTGTAAAACAAGACCGCTAGAATTTGTCGATTAGATGGTAATTTTGCGCCATTTATTTGGTGGCTGGGCATTCCGATTAAGAAAACAATTTGCTTATCTTTTCGTAATTCAAGCGACATTTTCAATAAATATACTACAGCGTGCTTATTTATTACTTGAAAAATATTATAAGAATGACTAATGTGCTTGACTGCTGGAAGATATTTATTGTTTGATGACTACTACCGTGAATACTGCTGGTCGGGTTTTTTTGGGGGGGGGGGGGGGGGGGAAGTTCCACCACCGCATCAATCAGTGGCAGATACATAATTCTTACAATCGATTCCCGGAAGAGTATTTGATATTTTACATATTCGTCTGTGGTTTTTTTTTTGACACGAACCAATGACAAATGAATCAAGTAGTGGGAGGTCGGGTTTTAGGGGAGGAAGTCCCACCGCCGCACCAATCAGCGACAGATACATAATTCTTACAACCTATTATAGGAAGAGTATTTTAAATTTTACAACAATGGCAAATAAATCAAGTAGTGGGGGTCGTAGTGCCATACCGGCGCATTCCACGGCGCGTAACTTGTATGAACTTGTTTCAACCGCAAGTCGGCAACCCGTGTTAATAAAAAGAGCTCATATTTATTTTCAGAGTATATTGGGTTAATACGAAAATATCTAGGACGTATGCGTAAAAAAAAAACTTCGAAAAATAAGGGACACCCTAATACATATGCTCTGCAATTTTTCACCATTTTCCGGGTAGAGTAATGATGCCATGGGTGAAGATTTTCTATGATATCTGGTTGAAAAATGGAATGAAGTGGTTTTCACAGGTTCCTTTCGAATCCAGGTTAATTCTATTGAGAGAATTCTGCAGTGATCGGAACAAGTGATAGTCGGAGGGTACTATGTCTGGCTCTACATTATATGGTGAATAAATCAGACCTTCCCAACTAAGGTCTCGCAGTTTTTGTCGGATCATCAAGTCGGGCAGTTTCCTTTTAATTGCCGGGCGTAATCTGTCTAAATGTTCACTGTGGAATTTGGAATTATTCGTCCGACAAGCTGGAAGTACCTCATGGTGTACCATTCCTTTCCAGTTCCACCGCACATACACACATCATCTTTTCACAATTAATCCTGGGTTCGGGAACGCTTGTAACGTCGCCCCATGTCCACGATCTTTAACGCTATCGTACGTGATCCATTTTTCATCGCTGGCTTCAAAATTTCCAGAAATTTCTCGATTTGTTCATTCCGTCTCTGCAACGCATGTTTCTCGCGCTCAATTTATGACGAACCAATGCGTCGAGATTCTTTCTGTATTCAGCTTTGGTTAAATAGTTCAAAAGAGTTTTGTGGGTAATGCCTAGCTCCATACAAATATAGACACTACCGATATGTTTATATTGACTGGAGTTTTCAAGATTGTCATATGCTTTTTCAGTGTTTTGGACGACCAGAGTGTGACTCAGCTTTCACATCAAAATTACCAGAACGAAAACTAGAGAGCCATATCAGCGCAGCAGATTTTGATGACGTACCTTCACCGTACACAGTATTTTTGTTTTGTTTTTTCAATTTTCAAACGCAAACAACTTTCCAGCAGCTGAACCAATTTCGATGTTTATACACTCAAAGGAACGTTCGAAGTGTATCCCTGAAAATAGAGAAATACATTAAATTTCTGGATATTGTGAAGTGTTATCTTAGTCAACTTGTTGGAATCATAGAGTTTGCATATGATATCACCGGTGAATGGGTTCTCTGATAGTGATCAAGGTGCTGGAGTCTTCCTACGTCTGGTTGGCATGTAATCTTAGTGTTAGGTTAAGGAAAACAACATAGCTTGTGACGTCCTGGAAGAAACGATATTTGAAAAACAAAGGACACAGAAGACGACTTTCCTTCTTGTTTAATTTATTATTCTTATTTTTTTAAACTCGGTTTCCTTATAATCGCCTAATACATGTACATATATGATAAGTAGAAAATTGGAGTCAGAGTAGGTCTGGGAATATGAATTTTAGACTAACTACATAACTAGTATTATTTTACATTATAGTTTTTTATGCCTACTAACTAATACTATTAAAAATATACTACGCAGAAGCGGCACAGTTTACATACATACATACAATTTACATAAAGATATGAAAAAAAATGTAACACACAGAAAAATTAATAATTTATCTGAACATAAACAACAAAAAAGCAGAGAACAACCAAGACATCAAACACGTTTGACAGCTCTTAGCTGTAACTATAACAAATGGCGGTCAAGGTAGATACCTTTTGGAAAATTTTATAAATTGCAATAAAAATAGATGATTAGAAATAGCCTTACGAAAACATTTCATTTCATTTTAACGTAGCTCTAAATGAATTGGTATTGCCATATTATGTGTTTTTATTTTTTTTATAAGTTTATTTATATATATCACTAAAGCAATTAAAACCCTTTAAGATTGGAACCCCCAAAGCTAAGGGCCAGATTGTACATATAAAAGGCAGTAGCAATGTCTTATCGAACACTGACCTTGGTTCACAAGGCAACGGTAAGAATAGAATTAAAGTTCCTTAATCAAGTGGTAAACTAATTAATTGAATGAATCCGAAATGAAGTGTTTCATATATTATCTGAATGGTCGTCAAATTATGGTTAAGTGAAATGTAAAAAATAAAGTTCTTCCAATTGAATTCTATATATTATATTTAAGGAACATATGCGTGTAGTTTGACTAAATTTGTAACAAACGCGTTTTTTTTATCAAAACTATTTACAAAAAGAATCTTTACATATCTTTTCATGTACCTTTCTCAGAAAATTCCCCAGTGCTCCCCTTCCTGATAATAATTGGAAGTATTTTTCGAAATTAATTTACAAGTCTAACAACAATAGAGACGATGGTTTTTCCAAAATCTTTAAAAACACGTAAATTTTCATGGAAAATATTTACAGTTATATTATTTTTCTTATTTCGTATCCAAAGAATCCGAAGATAAGCATTAAACCAAAGAATCCGCCCAAAATGTGGACCATACTCTAAGAACTCTATACATCATATTACATATATTCTATGGGAACGAGCTCAACGAGTATGATGGATGGAAAATATAATAACAAAAACTGATGTGTAAAAATGTCTTTCTCATAAATTCATTAGATATGCCATAACAAAACGACAACTCATTTACATACAAGCAACAACCTACTCGATGCGAACGGGTTGTGAGATTAAATTCCACTAATCATTGAGCTTCGAAAATGTGCTCGAAAATTTTCGAACAAACTCTTGCTCAATAACGTTGACTATGGCACAGAGAACTGCTTGACTAGGTGTTACAGGTGCTCTTCATGCAACATCAACGGCAGCAATGGAGGTCATACTTTGGCTCCTGCCCCTTGATATCCATGAGAAATGTATAGCTGCAAGCAGTGCACTAAGCCTTAGAGAGTCAGGGTGCTGGACAACAGCATACCTTGGTCATAGCAGAATACTGAAGATCTGTCCTGTGGACTGTATATGGGGAGCCACGGATTACATCGTAACTAAATTGGACTTTGAGAAATTATTTTCAACTAGCATTCCTAGTATATTCTTATATATGCGTCATCACAGACGATTTGTTAATAGATGTTGGAGTAGAAGCCGGAGTTTATTCAGAATTTCTTCAAATGTATCGCCTATCGGACTACTGTAGTATGGTTCCGAACAGAGGCTCTGACTATTAGCAAAGAAGCAAGGTTACTGGCAACAACTTATGTTGTATCCAGTGATCGAGTTATCAGGATTTGTATTGACAGCCAGGCAGCAATCAAGACCCTGAACTCAAATACCATTATATCCTGCCTTGTCCAACTGTGTCACTAAAAGCTCAAGAAACTGGGGTGCTAAGAACAGGGTGATTCCCTGTTGGGTACCTGGTCCCATACCAGGGAATGATTGCAGCTGATGCTCTGGCCAGAAAGCTCTCCGCTTCCATATATCGGACCTTACAATCAGAGAACTGGAATCTAGAAGTACAAGAATGTAAGCTGGCAAATCGCAGGTGCGGAGAATTGACCACATGCGCAATTTCAAGACATTTGTGACACGGAATTCGTCCTAGGCGGACTGAATCTCTGCTGAGCAGGAACCGTATTGATGTGCGTAACATTATCGCAGTTTTACTTGCAGAGCGCATGGAAGCTCCATACAATGACTTCTGCAGAAGCTGGAGACCTGGTGACGTTCATTAACTCCTTTATCTAGTTTCAGCGCACTCCATAAATCTGAAGTGTTTTACCCAGGTAGGGTCCCAATAAGGTGGTATCAGAATGAACCATAAAATGTTTAAGTGAGCCAGATCGCAGCTGTTTGCGCGATGGCCACCACTGTAACCTGGGCTATCGTAACCTAGGAACTATGGCCTAAGACTTTACTCAGCAAAAATATTAAATGTCACCCATCTAGATGGGACGATAAATTAGACAAGAAAAAATGTGTAAGAGAATTTTTCGCATAAATTCTTTCTGTGAAAAAATAGACTAAAGAAACTGCTCATGGGAGTCGTTTATTCGACATATAATTCGCCACGAAGATTCGCAGTTATAACTCTCTCATCATTATGCCTGCAATCGAAATAGTTGACATAATCTTTTCGTCCTCAATTTTTAGTCTATAGATTTTTTCATGAAAAATATGAAATGAACATGCTTTTGAGCGAAACTTTGAGTTAAAATTTTATGCCATCGATTTCGATAAGTGAGCAATCATTGAACTCTTATTATCAGTTAGCAAATTGCATTTCGCCTTACATATCACTTTTTCGTGATTTTTCCTGATAATAAACATAACTGAGCAGGCTTGCAAGAGTTTTCTTTACATTGTAGGGTCCTTAAAAAAATCTCCCAAATCTCTCCCCCACAAATGGTTGCACCTTAGCTAAGAAATGCAGCTCCAACAATTTGCCAACAGATGACGACGCTTTAGCTCAGATCAAAAATGCCGCTCAATGGAGTAAGGGCACAAACTAATTCCACGCGTTCCTCGAATCCGAATAAAGTTTTACAGAAATCCTGTAGAACAACTACTAAGTGCGAAGCTGCAAGGTTGCTCAGTGTGAATAACTTCGTTGTTTCGTAATAGAGTGCTCTGTTATTAGGAATGAGTTAAACATTTTAGTGATTTTCTTTGTTAGAGCTGAGAAGCTCAATTCTCCAAAAATCCACCAATGTTGGAGCTAGACGCTCAATATTTTGGTGTCAGTGTATCTTTTAGCAGGAGCTGAGCAACTCATTACCTGTATTGGCTATGTTAGAGCTGATAAGCTCAATATCTGGCATGAAGAAAACGCCACGAGAATTACTGGTTAAATTCTGACCATTTATTTTCAATTGCACTATATTGATAGTATATTAATAGTGCTTAATTTGCTAAACCTAAAAATGAAATTTCTTTCTCATGGGAAAGACTAAAAGTATTACAAATACTTTATGAAAATTGCTTATCTTACTCATATCGATAAAATTTAATGTTATCGATAAACGCATGACCTCTATGTGAACAAGCAATCATAATGGTTAAATGCTTACATTGCGATGTTTTCTTATTAAAAGAGTGCTAAACGAAATGAAATAAAAATGACATGCAATCATCGGTTGCGTCATAGCGAAATTACTTTTTTATAGTTCATTGAGTAATACGTAATATGCTTTATCACGGTACAACGGTGACCAGTGAAGATCATATTACTTTTTACAACTCTTACTTTGATATTTTATCAATGGATCGTAGAATGGAATGTACCTATTCCGATCGTATTTCTTTTGTTTTATTATGTTTGCTTTTGCTCTCTTTATTATTATTGAGGTGCTCGTATATGCATTTACTGTTACGGCATGTAGGTTATGTAGATACGCTCAGTAGCAAAGTGCAAAGTTGCAAAGCTCAAAGTTGCAAATTTGCAAAGTTGAAAATTTGTAAGTGGCAAAGATGAAAATTCGAAAAGGGCAAAGTTGCAGAATGCAAAATTCCAATGCTACCTGTAGGAAATTTTTTCTTGAAATAAACATATGACGTTTCAATTTGGGGCCACTAAGTCCTCCCATATGACTAAATCATAAGATATTAGCATACTTTTGGGACACATTATTTGGCTTTTGATAGGAAGGGAAGTATTTGAATGTTTGTACATAATTCATACATCATTTTCGAGGTTCACCTTATTGGTCTTATTAAACGGTTATCTCTTGTAGATGTTGGAAATGCGTTGGCCCTGTTTAAACTAAAGAGCTACGGTCTTCCTACTGGCAAAACAGAATAATTTATCTAAAGTTTATTACTATCCAAAGTTTTTTGTCTTTGAAAACTCATTTGATTTCATTGCATATTCATAAATTCTAACCAAATAAGAAAACATTTCGAACTGACGAAATGCAAGAATATCACGCGTTTATGTTGTGCAAACACAACCCCATGCAAATAAAATATCAAGGACTTCGTGGAAGGACAGAAAGTATGGAATCCAATTTGTGACAGAAAAACAACGACCCGCGATTTTGAAATATTTCAAGCAAATGAAAACTCCTTTTCAAGGTAGGAGAGGGCTGACTTACTTATGTATACGTACTTGCATAATGCCTATGTATATGCTTGGAACTAGTTTATGCAATTCCATAAATGTACTAGTGCTTGTCATGATACATATCTAGTTATGTAAAAGAGCTTTCCACTAAAAGCAATAGCATAAAATTTCCACAATCTGATTCTGCTCTATGTCAGTTATATCCATATGAGATAGGGTCCGGAGGAATAAAGAATAATAAAAACTTGATTAACATGTAAACAAATCTAATTTCAATGAGACGGGCGCATAGATTGCTATTGACATTGTTTACCGTGGTCGGGGAAAATAGTAACCGAGTTTAGACTTAACTTCTGTGATTATGCTTATGCTTAGTTTGAGAAGTACTAACTATGAGGCGATTCCACATCAAAGTTTGCCCCTAACTAAGTTTATATTTTCATTACATAAGGAACGTTTATGTGCACAGGTGCGTCTAACTCTATCCACAACCCTTTACTTAAGGTATAGGGTAATCAATGTAATAGTATTATGCGAATGTATGCATATACACATTTTCATTAAAGTCGGCAGATTCGTTTATCAGTTCTTTTCTTAAGTAACAACAACTCTTTAAGTCCTTGAATAGTTTAATTCTTTGGATAGGGTAGAAACTTTGTTATTGAGTTAAGAAATCCCTTTTTATCTGACGAAAAACGAAAAAGAAAAGTCACGAATTCTGTGAAACTTCTCTTTTGCAGTCGTCTATATCTATTCAGGTCACGTTCTGTGTAATGAAAAGAAGACTCATAAGTTGTCTGGAAATTTCTCTTCTTGCAGAAGGACAACAATAGGCAATGACGATGACATAATTGTTTCTAAGAGGGGATATGAAAGGGGCTATTCTGACCTGTTCCTTTCAGTATACAACATTCTATCCCGAAAACCGACTATAATGGTAAGCATTACTTTGAAAGTGTTTTAGAGAAGAAGATTACATGCTTTTTTTTACCATTCGTCATCCCTTATGGATAGAGGACAATTGAAGATAGTTAATTATTATCCTCAAGATTCTGCAATGCCCCTATTTCGCTTCGTGTGTAATTGCGGAATTAAAGTTTGGTTAACTTTTACTTGCGCTTTGTGGTGTAGATTTTTGCATTCAGAACTTTATCAACATCTTAGTTCAGACAAAATTATTTCATCAATAAAATATTTCAGTACCATTGAGGTGAATTAAGCAATTAAGTACTTCGTTGTTGTATTAATTTTAATAAATGCGATTATTTTTCATATTTGATATTACAATGAATTTTGGTATACCAAATTTTGGGGTTAAATGATCTCAATCATCCATGTATATGAACAAATCGGGACAGCTAAGCGGGAAACGCAATACCAACTTTTCCAGCCTCGATTGCAGTCTTAACTTCGGAAGCTCTGTAGAATGCTTTAGATGAGGTTATCTAGAACCTAATGGGAAAGCAAGTGACTTGAACCAGGCTTACGTTGAACTGTGGTTGGACTGCTTTCTACTCTGCTGCAACTTTGTTATTCTCGAAACAGGGATTTTTTCAATCTGATATGTATGCACTGTTTACAGAAAGTAGTACACGGGGGATTAAAGGTTTTTGGAAAATTTAATACCGTTAAACTTAATCCTTCTGTCGTATACCTATGCAAAATTACTCTGTGCCCAGCAAACAATTTGGCGATGTTTTGCCAAAAGTAAGGAATGAGCAATAGTTGCGAAACAGGGACAGTATTATGGCAATAAAGTGTGCATATGATTACCTCTCTTTCAACTATTGCCTATTTCTCGCTTTTAGCAAGCCTCATTGAAAGTCAATTCAAGAAATGGAAAGAACGAAAAAAATATAAGTTTTTGCTTCTGTTTGTTTATTTTACAGCTATGAAAGTGCAGTCCATAAACACAATCGTAATTAAAAGAAGAAAAACGAATTACAAAATGTCAATCCAGACACATTAAAAGTAAGTTAAAATTGGTAAATTAAAAGTAATTTACTCAACCCTCGCAATTCGCAAGTATATAAAATATATATATTTGCTTTTGGTAAGGAAAAGGCGAATTACTTATAAATTAAACTTTTTAGCTTGCTTTCTTGTGTCCATTTAGTCCGCCGCCTAAATTATAAACGAGCATTTAGCAATATCGTTTTCGAGGGTTATTCTTGCCCATGGCAAGTTACTTTCGAGTTATTTGCAATACATTTTGTTTGCTGGGTGTATACAAAAAAAAATTTCTTTCTTTACAAACAAAAAAACAAAAAAACAACTATTTTATAAATAATAACTCGGTTTGTTTGTTTAGTATTAGTAAGTTTTTAGTAATTTATTAGTCAGAGTTGGCTTATAAGTTTCCAGCAAACGAAATGAATCGAAAATAATTCGAAAGTAACTTGCCATGGGCAGGTATAACCCTCGAAATCGATATTGCCAAATGCTCGTTTCTAATTTGGGCGGCGGACTAAATGGACACAAGAAAGCAAGCTAAAAAGTTTAATTTATAAGTAATTCGCCTTTTCCTTTCCAAAAGCAAGCATAAGTATATTATATATTTGCCAACTGCGAGGGTTAATTAAATTACTTTTAATTTACCAATTTCAACTTATTTTTAATGTGTCTTTAATTATATTTTGTAATTCATAAGCGTAAGGTCAATCTTTTTTTTATATATTTCTACAAAATGTTAATATAATTATTCTTCTTTTAAGTACGAACGTGTTTTTGGACTGCACTCTCATAGCTGTAAAATAAGCAAACAGAAGAAAAAACTTGCTTAAAGCTCGTTTTCCTCGTTTTCCTCGTTTTTTCTATTTATTGAGTTGATTTTCCACGAGGCTTGCTAAAAGCGAGAAATAGGCAATAGTTGAAAGACAGGAAATCATTTACACACTTTATTGCCATAATGCTGTCGCAGTTTCACAACTATTGCTCATTTCTTACTTTTGGCAAAACCAACCTCGTCAAATTGTTTGCTGTGTTAACACAAAAACTGTGTTTTTTTCATGTATGAGTCTGACGAAAATGCGGCAGTTTCCTGTCAACTATAATCCTTCAGGCGTGGATCTAGCATTGAAATTAGGGAGGGGGGGGGGGGACGGATTTCCCTATAGGCCGAGTAGGCCCGGGCCTAGGGCGGCAGATTTAGGGGGCGGCAAAACTTGGTGGGAATATTTTTTTTTTGTGGGTATTTCATTACATTTTTATACTCGTTTTTTTAAATAAAATAATTCGTTGGAAAGTGTTATTTTTAATTCTACTCCATTTTTTTCAAATCTACTCCGATTTATGAGGCAGCCTACTCCGCTAATTCTAGCCTGGGGTCCCTTCACTAGGAACTAGGAAATCCGCATAAGCAGTGTGGATGATATGTAATTTTTTAGTATACTTTTTTTTACAAAAACTAATTTTTTAATAGAATAGGGTGCAAACTGCAGGAGTCATTCAAGCCCAACTTTTCTCAGTTTTACACACTGGCATATATAATATGGACTGCTCGATATGCTATTTCATGCGGGTACAATTTTTTGTGTCAAAAATAGTTCATATGTCGGTGCCAACATTGAAAAATCCATTGGCGGAAAGTTGAAAGGTGAAACCTCTCGAATTTCTATTAACCCAAATAATTAGTTTAAAAACATTTATTTCGACAAACCCACTTATTTATTTATTGTTCACAGCCCTTTCTCAGTTCGCACGTTACATAGACAAGTGACCCAACTCAAAAAATGCAACTTTTCAGGAGAGCGAGAAAACGAAAAGCTGTACATAGAATTAATTCTAGCTTAACGTAGTAATTGTTTGCTAAAAATAGTCTGAACTCTTAAATTTGTTAGTAAATTTATTTCTGAAGATTTATATAAAAGAAAGTTTAAGTTTTTGTTACCGCAGTTGGCGAGGTTAGCTGTTAACCCCGCATCCTCTTAAGTTGTGTCGCTTTTCTTTGTTGCGAAATAAATATTTTTACACGTTTTTTTTAAGTGGCACAACTCAAAATACGATTTTTAAGAATTAAATTCCGTACTTTGAACTTTGTGGAAAAATGTCATAACTCATAATAAAATTTGTAAGAAATAAATGCTGTTTTATGGAAAAGTGACACAATTTAAAATAATACTGTTAAAATGTCGAAAACATATTGACGTTTGTTATGAAGATCGTCACAACTCAAAAAGTGACACTGACACACATATCTCTGTTCTTAAGTAACAGAAATGCGACACTATCGCTATCTAGCGGCAAAAACAATCAGATAGAAATATGCCAATTTCATGGTGTAATTAACTCAAAAACGATAAATTTTGAGTTAGGTCACATTTCTATGTGACGTGCGAATTAGTAGTTTGTGCGAATTAGTAGTTTGTGCTTAGATCGAAAGAGAACGCTATATAGAAATGAGCCCACTTTCTGCAGTGTATTTCTATGGACGTAGTCAGTCCATATTTTAAATGTCAGTGGCTTTACATAAGAACGCTGCAAATATTTTAGAATGTTAGGAGTGTTACATGCCAAAATTACCTGAAAAGGGGCTTATCTCTCTTTAAGGCGAAGAAATTGCCATCAGCAATTGATTCAAATTCCTCAGTTAAAAACAAAAAGCATTTCCCATAAAACGACTTGGGACAAATAAAAGTTTTAAATTTCAACCCAAGTCGTTTCAATAGAAAAAAGCCCCACGACAAATCTTACCTTCAGTAAGATTTGTCAAAAATAAAAATACGATATGTATGTACATATATACCTACATACATACATATCGGGCGCATAAAATTTACTCTTTGAGGATTTAAACGATCAAGTCTTCACCAAAAAGCCTCCTTTCAGCAAATTGTCGCGAGCGGCATACATTGTGGGTGCAACAATGTATGCATGATAGCAAGACGATGGGTTGATATTTATGAAAATATCAAAATTCATTTCAACCATTGTCCGCCGCGGTAGGCTGAACACTAATTGTAAACAGGTAAAGAAAATAGAAGTTGAGATAAGAAAGAAAAAATAAACGTTTTGTGAAAATAACCATAAGAGGAAGTTTGTGAACAAAGCAAAAGTAAAAAAAAAATATATGTAAATAAAATAAAAGTGTGCGAGTTGTCTTAATCATAGCTTCCTGAAACGGCGTAGAGTGATTGCCTTCGGCTAAGGTAAGCCCCGAAATATAACAGGAGTTAGGACTAAGTTAAGTTAGGGCTCTGATGTGGTAGTGAGGGAGTCTGTTTCGTAGCTTGGGAAGTGTTTCTCTTGGATCACCCAAAGCTGAGGTCCAAAACCCAAATTCCGAGAAAAATCTATACACATACATCACATGCATACAATAGCATTCATTGAAATATACTTTTATTTCTTTAAGGCTTGGAATAAATTGTTTTTTTAAGTTGAATTATATAAATAAAAAAAGTATAAAATAAAAAATATGTTTTTTCAAATCACTCAATTAATTAAATATTTTTTCTTCAAATTTAGGGGGGGTCATTACCCCCACGACCCCTGGATCCGCCACTGTAATCCTCGGTATTCTATTTTGAAGTATGCTGTTCCTATTTGAAGTATTGAATAGCCTTAAACTCTCAGTAATGATTGCTTAGTTCAATTCATCGTAAACTTCCTTGAAGCATTCTCATTACTCTGCTCCCATACTCAAAAAGGCTCAATCCCCGTTCCAGAATCATTTTCGCTTTTGATGTTCAACTGACGATTATCAATTCTACTCAAATTGGGTCAGCTTTTAGCATTTCACCTTCTCTTGGCTCTCCCACGATTTCATAATATCTGGCAAATTGTCCATCATAACGCCAGTTACGGTATGCAAGAATCAACACAACAGAATATTTCGTCTTTTTATTGATGTTATTATTTCAAATGCCTAGATTTTAATTTATCTTAAACCTAAGTCAGAGCTTATCCAACTATTATGACTTGTCTTTGTATAATTCTATTATATTGTACACATACTATTATTATTATTTCAGTATTATTGTAATAAATACTCTGTAGCAAACAGTCATTGATGGAAATAAAACCATAAACCATATTTACACATCCTAATATGGTCCTATTTCTTAACCCACTGGATTGACTACATAAAATAATAAAATAATCATAATTGCGTTTGTTTGTATGAAGCTGTACATGAAGTCTTGTGCATAAAGTTAACTTTGAGTCTATACTTTCCGCTGAAGTTGCCTATCCTTTATTCGACGTCCTGAAGGGAGAAATTTTTGATTCACGGGATCCCATTTGTACACTTACTTCAGATATACAAATAAAGGCTTTTTTTACTTAAACGAGATATACCATTTCGACTAAAAAATTATTTACTTTCTTTAAAGAGTTACTCTCGAATAAAGCACAATAGCTTGTAATTTCTCCTACTAATTAAATGACGGAATATTTCTGCTCTTATTTATCTGCTACAGAAAGCCATTTACTAGAGAGCTTTGGTTAAATAATTGAGTGCACTTCGATTTTATCCCTATTCTCGTAATCTGGACAAATATTTATTGTACGATTAACAGAATAAATTCAAGTCTATTAAAAACAAGTAGTCTTTGGTGTATTTACGTGATGGTAAACATTAATTACGAGGAGACAAGAAAATTTGTACAAAGTCTAATGTAATCAGCAAACATAAAAAACGAGGACTGTGAATAAAGGGTATACCATATCTCTGCGGATGTGTTGTTAGACAAGACCATATTTTAACAATAATTCACATCCTAGATGTTGCATTGTTGAATCCTTATCTGATAGGAAGCTTGGTGATTTTTCACGAAGAAAACTATGGTTATCGATTTTCACATGGCATGTCTTATTTGAAGAGCGTTGAGCAAAGAATAGTATGTTTAAAAGGGCTGCTTTTCCTAAATTTACTAGTTCTTAAAATGTACTATATAAACTACTCAAAATACTCCACATGTAGCCTGTTCAGATCCAAAGAAACAATTTTCCATCACTCTTAATATTATTTTTATCACCACAAAATTACATTAATAAAAATAACAGTTAAACCAAAAATGTATGTTTGATATTCTTGTAAATGCAACTTCTATTCCTTTGTCACATTCTTTATGGAACTAGAGTAAAATACCCTTACCCTTTCTTAGGTTGCTGTAAAATCTATCTTAAGGGCATAGTTTGCTTATATACGTACCGAAAGTTCTCTTATATTTTTCTGGCACAAAAATTGTCATTGTCTCAGCCTGCCGAATTGCCTCCCAGAGGTGATAATTTTAGGAATTGGCATAATTTCTATTAAAAACAAGTAAAAAACCTAGACCAATTCTTATGATACCCTAGATGAATGCCCTTGTCAAATTTCGTATGATCACACATCTGTGTAAGTTTGATTTTTGAAGCGGTTTTTCGCATATATTTTTAGAACGGTACTTCCGACAGAAAAATTATTATAACTAATTTTATAGCATTTCGTATTTTTAGTACAAAAGAAATGTCTACGACTGATGGTTTTCACAGCATACGTAAAAAAAATTGATTATATGGCAACGCCAAGAAGGGGCAGCCCGAATTAGTCCATTTTTGAAATTTTATTTG
This sequence comes from Dioctria rufipes, assembly GCA_963924295.1. Lineage (NCBI taxonomy): Eukaryota > Metazoa > Arthropoda > Insecta > Diptera > Asilidae > Dioctria > Dioctria rufipes. The sequence continues at coordinate 53,552,312 of OZ002740.1, forward strand.
CTATTACTATGAAAACACCATTTACAAAATTTCAGGTCTCTATATCGACGCGCTCCCAGGCAGTGTCCAAATATATAATGGAAAACGAAATTTGTGTATTGGAACCTCACGAGGGAGTTGCCTGATTTGTCTCATTTTCGAACATAATTTACTTTTTTTTAAAGCCAGTGTTCCGTCGCGGAATACAAGCTAAGCACGAAATATAAAATTCAAACTTACAAAACTAAAAACTCAATAAAACAAGTTCCCGCGATGACAATGTACATTAAAAAAAAAAAAAAAACAATTAAAATTTTCCCGCGATGATATTCCAGTATCATCAGCTAAAAAGAAACAAATAAAACCCATAAATCAAAGGTAAACAATCATTTCATGATCTGAGACTTTCACCAAAGAACAAACTCCCCTATTAAAATAAACTACTTCCAATGTTGCATTAAAAACGCCCTTTTTCACATCTCTCTGAAAATAAAAAGGAAAACAAATCATTAATAAATTTATAAATAAACATTCAAAATGTAAACACCTACCGGTCTTCAGCAGCTGCCATCAAAAACTTTGACAGATTCAAGATGGCAGCCAAGAGCACAGAAAATACATTCTCATTAGAAAATCCACACTGACGTCACAGTGTGACTTAATGTATGAATGAAGCTTGGCTTCATTGTTAACGCCACCGGCAGACACAATTCATACTGTGTTTTTGCCTATAAATAGCGAGCTACTTGAAGTAGGAAATCACTCATGTTCTGACTGAGCAACAAGACAGAGCGGCATTTAAAATTGAAGCCATTGAAGTCTTGCTTATAATAACCTAAAAACCACAGGAAGTATTTGAATACCTTAATACTAACTTAATTTTTGCAAATTTAATAGTATTTAAATTTCTAAATTTTCAGCATCCTATATTGATAGTATTGACCCCAGCCTTTTTCCATATGAGAAGTTCTATGACGCTCTGTCAACCTAATCCTACCATTTTTTTGGCTTATTAAACAAGGGATACACTTGCACATACCGTCATTTCGCAAACGTAATCACTTCCCAAATTGGTACAGTTCTCAACTTATTAAAGCCCTGCAGGAAAAAGAGAAGTTTAGACGCCTATTCAAATCTGATCCACACCCTGAATTTTACAAAACTTTTTCCTACTTTAGAAGAATATCTAAATCTCTTATATCGGAATATTATAAGAGATACGTCAAAAGAACTGAGCTCACTCAATGAAAACCTAAAGACTTTCTGGTCTTTCAGCAAGATTTTGAAAGGATCTAATATATACCCTAAAGAACTAGCGTTTAATGATGAAACCTCGTCTTATCCTTTGCGTATATGTGATATGTTTTCCAATCATTTCACTTCCGTTTTTTCTACCACACAACCCGACACTTTCACTCCTCTTCGGAATTCTCAATATTGTAACATTAAATTAACAGCTATCTCATCTGAATCTGTCCTAAGTATCTTAAGCTCACTTGACTGCAATAAAAATCCTGGACCTGATGGTATTCCTACCTAGTACATATAGTGTGCAAAAAATGCGCATCCAGCCTTGCCGGTCCACTTAGCAAACTATTTGAACTTGCTATTAATAGGAATACATATCCAGAAATGTTGAAAAAATGTTATGTTTTGCCTACATTTAAATCCGGTGACCGAAAACTAGTCATTAACTATCGTCCTATATCAATCTCCAACCACAGATTAAACCTTTCAAATCAGAACAGCAGTAACCAAGCTGGCCCTCTTTAATGACTTTATAGCCTCATCCCTTGATGATAACAAACAAATTGATTCCATTCACACTGATTTTAGCAAGGCTTTTGATAAAATTAATCACAAACTATGTCTTTTGAAAATGGCTCAGATCGGTTTTCACCCGAACACTATCTCGCTATTTTCATCTTACTTGCTTTACTTACTTTAATGGACAACAATCTTCTCCTTTCAAACAAGTATCAGGTGTCCCCCAGGGTACAATACTAGGACCCCTGATATTTTTAATCTAAATAAATGACCTACCATCCTTATTTTCATCCAGCTGCTTAATATTCGCAGACGATACGAAGATCTTCAGAATCATCAATAATGTTACTGACTGTGTCTCCCTACAAAAAGACTTACTCCAAATGGAGAAATGGTGTCGCGATAATTGCATTGAAATAAATGTTCGCAAATTCCAATGTATCTCTTTTCATCGTAAACATGATATTATTAGCTTTGACTACCAAATTCACAATACATCTATCCCTAGGGTAGAGGAGATCAAAGATTTGGGAGTAATATTTGATCGCAAGCTCCTTTTTTCTGCACACATAAATTACATCACCTCTAGGTCCTTTCGTCTTATGTATTTCATATTCCGTACGTGTCAATCATTCAAATCACCATCCTCCTGTATTACTCTCTACAATTCTCTAGTTAGAAGCACCCTTGAATATGCTAGTCAAGTCTGGAATCCATTTTATCCTTCCTACAGTTTCCAAATAGAAACTGTTCAGCATAGATTTACCAGATTATTATTATTTCAATTAGAAAATTCCGTTCTTGAATATAATGACAGACTTGTGAAATTCAACTTGTTATCACTGGAAAAACGCAGAATCTTTTTGGACATGACCTTCTTACATAAAATACTGAATAGTACTATAACTTGCAACTCACTACTTTCTAGTATAAACTTTAATGTTCCTTCTCGCAATTCAAGATATCAGACACTCTTCACGCTTCCGACATGCAGAACTAATTTGAAAGAAAAATCGCCCTGCTTTAGAATTCAAAAGTCTTACAACACTAAATTCAATAATATTGATATTCTTGGTACTAGTTTACTGACATTTAGAAAGCTTGTCCGGCTTGAGATCAGTCATGAATTGTTATAAGTTCCCATTATGTGATTGAATTGAATTTCCGTCCTCCGCTAACCCCTTTGCTTTGCTCGTATCCCAATCCTTTTGATGGATAATCCTGTTTTGCTCAGTTGTCTTTTTGCCTCTTTTATTTTTTATTTATTTTTTATATTTTTGCTTTTCTTTTCATGCTCTCCATTGTTATAATTTTATTTTGTAGTAGTTTTGATTATTATTGCTTAAGGTATTTCATGTTGTTATTCTTGTAATTTCTTTATTCCGAATTTCTTTCCTCCACTTACTTATATTTCTAAATAATTTCCTTTGTTACCCATAAATTTCTCCTGCTCTACTAGTTTATTTTTATTTTTGTAGTTTTGTATACTTTTCTTTATATAGCCTTAGTTGTAGCTCTTTTGTTATATGATTCTGTCTTCTCCAAACTTTCTTTTGTAGCCTAATAGTTTGAATATAAGGTAGTATATTATTAGAGTTATTCTCTGTTTACTACACTTGTTAATTGCTTATTAAATGAATAAATAAATAAATAAATTAGTAATAGTTGCTTTTTATATTACAGATTAAGGAATAAAAGCCGCCAGTGGAGGCTCATTACGCAGAAAAAAATGCATTTATTTTAAATTTTGTATAAATTAGTAAATTGTTTGAATCAAAGTAGAGGTAATATAGACTCAGTGAATATTGAATTTAATAGAGTTGAATTAAACATATATTTTTGAATTGCCTAGACGTAAGAAAATTTGTAAGTACTGTGATAAATAAAATAGTGAATGTCTTCCTTGTCTTGCCATTTCTCAAACCTGCACTTGCCCCTTTTTATGCTAAGCCCACATTGGGACTTAACAGTCCGTGTACAAAATTTCAGCTCTTTAAAGATAGACAAACTTTACGTTATACGGTGTGTTTCGTATTAAGATATGAATCATGTAATTGGTATAGAAGACGTAGAGACAACGAAGAACTAGCATAACATTGGCCGGGTAAATATAAACGGTCTTAAAGTTGAAGAAAGGGTGAACAATTTTTCTTAAATTTTTATGAATTACCCTATAACTTCTTAGCCAAGCTGAAATTTACTGTAGGAGTTTTTTAATCTGATGCTCCTCTTTGTTCCAAAATTAAGATTCAACAAACCCGACGACAAACTTTTCTCCAGTTTTTTTATGCATATCGTGGATCTATGCAGAAGAAATTTTTTAGTAAGCCTATATAAATTTTATCTAGACGTTTAAATCCGTTGATTTCAGCAGCCTAAATGCGGGGCCACCCCGTTCTATTTACTTATTTTGGAATGTGTTACCCAGGTGTTGTTTGATACTTTTTTCTGCATGGGAGGCAATATCTGGACAATAAAATTTTTTTTTAAACTTTTAGAGGTATAGAAGTGAAATGAGAAGGTTTCGGAGCTGAATTGTAATAACTTCTGAAATAAACTGTTACACGGAAGTACAACACATACTCTTAGAAAGGGAATATGTTGGACTAATTTCCATTAATTCTGCCAGGTGGTTACTTGGTGATATTCGGGCCAAATGCCTCCCAAAGTTTTACAAAACTTCTATTATATAAATTTAAATTTTATAAATACAAACTGTTCGATTTTGTGTTTATGAATTTATTAATGAAATAATTGTATTTAAATGTTTGTAACTATAAATTTCTAGTACTAAAGAGGAATCCCAAATTTTCATTCAACTTTGGGCCCGACACCTCCAGACATGAGAGATATCTTAAGAGGAGTCAGTACTAAGATTTGTAAGTTTCGTACATTTTTTAATGTAAGTTTCAGGCAAAGTATTTCTAGCAAAATAATGATTTATGTCCTAAATTACAGGTAACGAAGAAGTCTACTAAATAACGTCTGCAAATTGGAGATATTAGCTCCGAAACTTGTAAAAAAATTTGAAAATTATTCCTGTTAGTAGGTATTGTAATTTCTTTGGATTGTGACTACATATTTTAGAAAGATAAAGCCAAGGTCTAGCAAATAACGTCGAGTTTTTTTTTTCATTTTTAGTCGAGCTTTTTTTAATTATTTGACTCTAATTGTACTTGTTTTTTCTCCTGATATTTCACAAACGATAAATTGCAATTTTTATTTGAAAGTTGTTTAAATACAAAGCGAAATAGTATGTTTAACAATTGTGTGAAAAAAACTTTAGGAGACTTAATTTTTGTTTAAAATATTCAATTTATTTGAACTGCAAACATTCGTTTTTCATCATAAATTGAATAATTTTCTTGCATGTTGGGTTTCTGTCTTTTATGCTAGATGTCTTTAATGTGCACCGTGGTCTAGGTCTAGACTAATTTTATATGAATTTTCTCACATTCAGGACGGAAACCAACGTATAGTAAATTTTATTGCCTACAGGCAGGTATCTAAATTGAAACTTTGCTGAGTACTGACTCCTCTTAGACTATAAAAACTGCTCTCTGGTCCTATCACATCCTATATCCATGTTAATCAATTCATCTGTTTCCAGCCATACTGTTCCTGATGTTCTTAAGGATCATTTTGTTCATCCTGCTTTCAAAACAGGGGATAAAGGTCTGGTAAAGAATTACCGCCCCATTTCTACTTCCAATGCTCTAGCCTTGATCCTTGAAAGAATCATTTATAATGCTCTAATACAGCAACTAAAACCCTACATCTGCCCTCAACAACATGGCTTTCTACCAGGCCGATCTACGGTAACTAATCTCTCGATATTCACCGACTCTGTTGCTCTGGCTCTTGATGAAGCTAAACAGCTGGATGTTTTCTATGCGGATATATCTAAGGCATTTGATAGAATAAATCACAAAGTAATCATAGATAAGATAAGGAGATTCGGCTTTGATTCTAACAGTACCCTTTGGATCGAGTCATATCTCTCGAACCATCATCTAACGGTTGTAATTAATGGATTTTCGTCAAATTCATACATGCAAACCTCGGGTGTACCTCAAGGCTCGATTCTTAGCCCACTTCTCTTCTTATTATATATTAATGATCTCCCTAATGAGTTATCCTCTGCTTCTTTAATATATGCTGATGACACCAAAATTTATCGCGTTATAAATGATCCATCCGATTGCCAATACCTACAAAATGACATCAAGAAACTGCTCTCTTGGTGTAATAAAAATCAACTATCCTTAAATGTGGATAAATGTAAATGCATATCCTTCTCAAGAAAGCAAACCACGTTGTACTGGGAATATAAGCTGGACACCGTCTCTATCATGCGCGTATCAGAAATCAATGATTTAGGAGTACAATTTGATAGCAAACTTCTCTTCGACTCGCATATTAATCGTATTACCAACAAGGCTTTTAAAACCTTGGGGTTTCTGTTAAGGTGCGCTAGGCCATTTAAACAGCTGTAGTGATCTCATAATGATCTCATGATTTTACGATATCATGATATCATTACACCACACCACATAAATCACACATAGGCTTTTAAAACCTTGGGGTTTCTGTTAAGGTGCGCTAGGCCATTTAAACAGCTGTAGTGATCTCATAATGATCTCATGATTTTACGATATCATGATATCATTACACCACACCACATAAATCACACATAGTGACCCAATAACAAAAACGACAACATAATTTCGTTTTTGTTATCATTACGAATGTCCACACTTTGACTCATCGTTTTATTATTATAAAACTCCATTCACGAGGTCAAGTATGCAAAAGAAATTGTGTAACATGATTCACCGTGTGTACATTCATGGTCACTCTCTATAGCAATTACATGTTCTAATTTTCAATGAATGAAAATAAAACGAAAGTAGGGTAAGAAACAAAGAATTGCACATTCATGTAAACAGTAATAATCGATTCTTATGATCAATTTTCTTTGTCTAAATTTGTATAAATTAAGCGAGGCAAAAGAAGAAAATACAGTTTTGACTTTACAAGCTAACGCTGCCATACGGCGTGTCTTTTATTAAATCAAACTCACCTTTAGCAATATCAGCGTATCCGCTGCTAGTACAGTGTTGACGCCATTAATCAGTGCGTATACTTTGGTGACGCGCTATAATTAGGAGTAACTACAAACAGTGCAAGACGTACATTACATGGCGACCCTGCCCGATCTAACTGGTGTCTTCTAATAACAACCAAGGTGTGGACCCACCTGAAATTTGGACCTGTTTGATCTACCTGAGATCCTTCTTCAAATAATTAACGACTGAGATCTCAATAAGCCAGATACAACAACACCATCCTACCTCGATGACACAACCAACCACGCAAGAGGAGTTCGATGCGCTATTTTCAAGGCTGAGCGAACTCATTGAAAAAGAGCTAGAATATATCCCGGAGGCTCCACGAGAAAGTCAATCAACTGTGACATACAAGCCAACACCAATTGAAGAGCTGAAGCAGAGGGGACCAAAGCCCATATCGTTGGAACAATATAGGAACAGAAATAAAACCATCAGAGAAGATCCCGATTAAGCGACAGAAAAAGAGAGGAGGCAAAAAAGTAGCCCTAAGGAAGCATCGAGCCGAGATACATAGGTTGATTCCTATCGCAGAAGGAAGAAACAAAGCGGCACTTTTTGAGAAACTGAAGAAACTGCGATAATCATGGGAAATTGCAGCTCCACGAACGTCCAGAGCAGCTTTTTTATCGAGTACCAACAGGCGTTGACGACTTCGGCGATTTTCGTAATTATCGCGATAATTTTATATATTTACAATAAATACAACAGAAATTATGTTAGAAAACAATTAAGTAGGACCATTAATGTTTAAAAATTTATAGTAAATGATGTTTAAGATTTCCTAATATCCATAATAAATAGTGTTCAAAAAAAAAAAAATATATAGTAAAAATTAATAAATTAATATAATAAATAATAAACACAATATTCAATTCCTTTTCTTCTGAATGGACTCATTGAAAGAACTAAAAGAAGAAGTTAAGAAACTATTGGAAATTTTTAAAAAAGGCAAGAATCGTGGTTTTACAACTAAAACCTTGGAATTAAAGTCACAAAGATTAGAGGAAATAAATAAGGAATTTGAAGCTATAGTATCTACACAAGACGGGTCCAAAACACTTGACATTAAGATTGAATTTGTTACACTCTCAAGAGAACTAAAACCTTTATTAGTAACAGCTTTACAAGAATCACTGACGGAAGAAAACAGCGAAATGGCCAACTTTGATTTAGGAACGGCCATGAAAGCCATCCCTATATTTGAAGGGAAATTCAGCGAATTAAACGCTTTTTTAAAAATAGTAGAATTCATTAATAAAACCCTAAGCGAATCTGCAAAATTGGATTTGTTGGACTTTGTTTTCAACGTTAAATTGTCTTTGAACGTGCAAACAGCTCTAGGTGCTCAGACACCAACAACTTTTGAGGCTTTGAAAAAAGAACTGTCTTCAAGATATAAAAATACTAATACAGTATCCCAAATCCACACAACTCTCAACAATTTAACCCAGAGAGGATCAACAGTCTCAGTGTATAAGGACAAAATACTAACTCTCATAAGTGAGTTAAGTCAATTGCAAATAGATGCTCTTGGTTCAACTGCTAAAACAGAAGAAAAAACCGCAGTCAAGACCATTAATGACACTTACGCTTTGACAATCTTCAAGAATGGTCTAAACGATCAATATAAAAGTACAGTATTCGCCTCAAGACCAAAAACATTTCAAGAAGCAATTGAGATCACACTAGAATTGGAAAAAAGTGATCCACAACCTGTCAGTAATATTATGCATTTTAAAAAGCAGAATAATTCAAACAGACAGCAACAACTTGATCGACACAATCAGAGTGCTCAAAGCTTCAATAGGCAAAATTATAACCGGAATTACAGCTACAGACCTAACATTAATTACAGAAATAATAATAATAATACTAGGACTAGCTACAACCAACAAAATAACAATAGAAACTATAACAGAAATACCAATAATAATAATAGAAACTTTAACCATAACAGGAATAACAATAATAATAATAGAAATTTTCGTAGAAATAACAATTCCGCGCAAATTAACTATGTCCAGGACCAGGGAAACGTCCAGGACTCCGGAGAGGAATAAAACGCCCTCCCGGAGAATGTAATAAGATGTACAAAATCTCATACACCTGCACGAATTATATAACATTATATTGTGAGAATGCCAATCGACACCTTAAATTCTTAGTAGACACAGGCGCAGACGTATCAATAATAAAAACAACTAAATTAAACATTGTTAATTTTTATTTAAATCCAAACAATAAATGCAAATTATCAGGAATTACTAAGGAAGCAATTACCTCATTAGGATCAACAAGCTTAATGCAACACATTGGAGACCACAGAGTCAGTAATTCATTTCATTTAGTAGATGAAAATTTTCCAATTGATACAGATGGAATTATCGGTCGAGACATATTAAGAAAATTCCTATGCAAAATAGACTACGAAACGTTCACTATATCGTTTAACGTGAACGAACACGAAATCATCTTACCTATGGAAATGAAACCACTACAGATAACACAGATAAAAATTTCAGCAAGAACAGAAGCGATAATACAATATGTCTCTCTAGACAAGAAGACAGCATAGTACTGAATAAAGAACTACAGAGTGGTGTATTCATAGCAAACACAATAATACCAGCGAAAGGCGCATGCCACATTAAAATGCTAAATACTAACGACGAAGATGTAACACTCAAAGAAAAAAGATTGGTTAAATTAACCAAAAAACATAGTAATGAAACCACTCCATACAAAAATTTTACCACCTCACAAATATTTACCAACTTTGCTGTTTAATTTCAACCACGCAAAATAGTTATTCTTTAAATTTGAAAGTGGATAGTAAATCGCATAAAAATTGAAATTCTAGTTGTTGGCTAACAATTCTGGTAGGTTATTCGTCAAAAACTTTGAAGTAAACTTTAAAATACATAGTTATTTAACTATACTGTTGGTAAACTATGCTATATATGCGTTGTTAGCTGACGATATTTTTTTTTTATATTTATTTGAACAGTTGTTTTGGTAAAGAAAGCCATGTGAATTTGCATGGCCGCCTCAACAGACCGTTATTCGTAAAATCGAAATGAAATATTTCTACGGTTTCGATTGTTACTCAACTACTCACATTGTTTAAAAAGTATTGGAATGCTTCGCATATTACTATTTTAATAGTTCGTCAACTGAAAATTTGTTATGTTTTACTGGAGCGGAGCTGTTGTGAACATTTTTATTGCTACAGTTGAAGTCAGCCGCCACGAAGAACGGTCGCACCAAATATTTTCTGAGCCGCAATGAATTTAAAGTAAAAAGTGTGCAACCATGGATACGTTTACCAAAGTGATTGATATTATGTGTGAAGGTACAGTTATAAGTAATGATTGTGATGAACTCTCTGCAGAAGGAGCAGAACTGCAGTTTAATTTTAGTGAAAAAAATACCTCAGATGATATCGAACTTTACAACTTAGTAAAGGGCTGGGGATTTGAGTTTATATTCGATGATTTAAAAAGTGAGTTACTTAGTATTTTAATAATTAAATTTAATATTTGTATAAGTGTTTGTTTAAATACTGGCTTTCCACACGTGTTCGCGCTTTATATATATATGTACGTACCAAGTATGTAATTGTGAAAACTGAGTATTTTCAAGGAAATACCCGGTTGGTTTTTTTTATACGGAAATGCATGCATGCATATGTAGTGCAATATATAGTGATTTTTAATCTGTTATTATAATATTTATTACATATTGCATTTCACGACACCCAGCGCACGATATTACATTGGCAAGGTTGGGATTCTTGACTGAAATCGACTTGGAAAAAATTTTCAAAAATTATAAGCTTGGCGCTCATATCGAATTTCGGCAGAAGTTGATTACGTGGAGAATAGAAAAGGTATGAAATATTACAATTTGATTTTTTATACATATCTGTGCAACTGTATATAAAAATATTGATAAGTATTCTTTGTACTCTAAGAACATACCTACACCATCACTGTGTGACACATCTTCTACAAATACCGACTTTAATAGTTTCGTATGCAATTGGCTCAAAACTAACGAGGACTGTTTTAAAACACCTTCTTCGCCAAAAAGTTTAGGAAATTCTTCATATTCAACAAACTTTGTAGAAGACTTTGTATGTATTTTAACAACATAAATTGTATAATAAGATAAAACATATTTATATCTACACACTTTATCGCAGAGTCTCAAAGCTGCGTTGGAGGAGTGTCAGAAGGGACACTATGTTTTACGACATTTCCAAAAAGAACAAAAACTTGATGACTTATCACGAAAAATTTTAGTTGATGCAGTTATTTTGTGGTATACGCGAAGAAAGAAAAAAATCAATCGAGAAATTTTCGAATCTATTGCCCGAGAAATAGAAACTACTTTTAATGACGATCAGGTATGCATAAGTACAAAATCTTTTGTTAAGTTGAAGCCGGTGCAACACATAAATTCTCACTGATGTATACGTCAATTTTGTAGCTAATATATTACAATAAAAGGGGACCTAAGCAAACACCATCTGGGCGTTTGTATGATAAATATTATAATGATACTAAACGTTTGAGAAAAAGCGGCAATATTCTATCTAGAGATATACCATCAACATCCACAAATACACTAACAACCATTAATTTTCAAGATTCCGTTGATTCAGAAGGTATAGGAACTTAACTTTCCATTTCATTTGATAATATATCTCTTCATTTATAGAAATCTCACGAGCTTACGCTTGGTTGCAAATAAATAATTCACCATGGACTGATGTGCAAAAAAATTGGCACCTAACTTTCGATAAGCGTCGTCTGGAAATCTTGTCTAACCGAAAGGATATTAACATAGCGATTTTTTTGCAACATTGGCGCCATCTTACACATTCTTTGGGTCACAATTTGGTAAGACCATCAATCTTGATTTTTTTTTTTAAATTTTAATACTTTTACGTTTTCAGATAGATGAAGATTTCCTACGCATTCATCCACATGCTTATGGACTATACGATAAATGGCAAGCATTTAAAACAACAATTCTTCCAATTTTCAACCAAACTATACGAGATAAGCAGTGTCTAGAACTGTTAAAGTCATTAAACCAATCGGAACAACAATTAACAGGTAAGAAACTTCAATAGCTGCATTATTTTTTCACTGACCTGATCTCGTTCAGTTCTATTTTCACACAACACAACTACACACGCGAACCTGGCTCTCATCGGTGCTTATTTTTGTATTTTTTTTTTTGCAAATTGAATGTAAAAATAGCAAAACTTTCTTTGATTAGAGTAGGTAGGGAATTAAATTGAAAATGAAGAACTTCCAATTATGATAGTAAACGTTAATATTATGGGAAGATAGTTTTGACGTTTCCATGGTGATAGAGCCAGGAGAAGCGGACCATTATTTGTACTAGTTGAGCTGAACCAGTTTAGTTCAGTGAATAAAGAACGCAGCTATCAGCAATGTGTTAATTTTGTTCAATTGAAAAAATAGTCTGCTTATATGTTATTTAGGAATTCTTAATTGAAAATAACTTTTTTCCTGTGCTTCTAGACTTAGATTCAACGTTTGCTTTACTTCTACATGCACTTCTACCGCCTTCGGTAACACACACAACAAAAGGGGAAGAAAAAAGGAAGTCAATTTTTAAGTGTACAATAAAGGACTCCCAAAAGACTTTTTTGCTCCAAGTAAACACCGTGAATGATGTGACTAACAAGATTGAAGATCTAAAACAAACTCTTTTAAAAAGAGAAGACACACTTCAACCTCTTATAATTGCTGTTGGAAAAAAAGATGCAAATTGTGACGTTAAGTATTATGTTCATTTTGACGGCATTAAGTATGAATTGCCTAGTTTTTTAAGTGCACTTGATATATGTTTTAAAGTATTTCACGTACTTGATTTGAAATATCCTAATTCTTGTGAAAACTTTTGGATTTTTGTTCAGTTATATTTTTATAACATACACCTTGCAACTGATAAACCATCTTCAAAAGCTCTATGTTTAATTAAAAATTTGTCGTAATATTTGAAAATTTTCTTCTGAATACTGGTCTTATGACTTTCTAAAATAATTTAAAATAAAACATGTCATCTTGCTTCAAATGTTTGGAGTCTGGTAATCATAATGTTAAAAATTTCGAAAGTATTGAAAAATTAATGACGCATTTTAAGCATTTTCATATGCTTAGCTCTATTGACGACTTTACGTGTACATCATGTAAGCACACGTTTCAGTCTCTTAAAGCATTTAAAAAGCATTTTAAAAATACCAATTCGTGTTTTTCTATAATTAATATTCCCTCTTATTCCACTGAAATTAATGAAAATATATCTAAAGTAAGTGCACCTCAATTTGATATAACTAGTAATGTCAGCCCAAATAATGATATATTGGTCATTTTTGAAATCATTGATAACAAAGCCTTAGAGTTCACATGTAAACTCTATAGTAAGTCGAATTTAGCTAGATCAGACGTAGAGGAAATATTAAATGATATTTCCATAACACTTTTGTCTCCAATACTTGACAAAATTAAGAGTGCTTTGTCTAAGAATGCTTCTACCGAAGAAAAAAATAATATTGAAAAAATTTTAAAGTTAGCACAACATCCGTTTGAAAAAATTAAAACATTTCACAACTTTCAAAAGACTTTGAAATCAAAGCATATTTATACTGATCCTATTGTATTTGATATTAATAATGAAATCAATGCAGTCATAGTTGGAAATCAGCCAACGCTTTCCCAAAAGAAAAGCAAAGGAGCAATGATGCCATTAACTTTTATTTTTAAGAAATTTTTTGAACTTCCATTTGTTTTTGAAAAAACCATACAAAATATGAAAACGTTATCCGCGCAAACTGCTAAGTATTTGAATGCAATTAATGGAGATTTGTGGAAAAGCAAAGTATCACGGTTTGATGGTAAAGTCTTGCTTCCATTCATTTTATACTTTGACGATTTTGAAATCAACAATGCTTTAGGTTCACATACAGGAGAACAATCCATTTCGGCAATGTATATCACATTTCCTACTTTACCGCAACAGTTTCTTTCGAAACTAGAAAATATTTTTCCAGCACTCTTTTTCAAATCTAAAGATAAATGCTACGGTGACAATGCGTCCTTAGGACTTCTTATAAATGAAATCAAAAATCTTGAAAAGGAAGGTGTAGAAATAGATATTAATGGTCAGAAACAAACCCTACATTTTTTACTCTTGTTAGTAGTGGGAGATAACTTAGGGTTGAATTCCTTGTTAGGATATACTAGAAGCTTTAGAGCTAACTTTCCTTGCCGGCTTTGCAAATGCGATAGAGCAGGTATTACTTCTGGAATTGGTGAGAATAGCGAAAAGTTTAGAAATTCATCTGATTATGCCATTGATCTTTTACAAGAAGATACTCCAGCCAAGCGAGCTAAACTATCCGGGATTAGAGAAACATCAATTTTCAACACTTTGAGCAATTTTCACGTTACAGAAAACTATACTGGCGATATTATGCATGACCTTTTTGAAGGGGTATGTGAATACGATATCACACAAATTTTATATAATCTAATAGAGAATGAAAAACTTTTTACTATTGACATTTTAAATGAAAGAAAACAACTTTTTAATTATGGCGAAACCGAAATAGGAAACATATCTTCACCTTTGAAACTTACTCATTTAGCAAATTACAAATTAAATATGTCTGCAAGAGAAGCTTGGACTTTTTGCCACTTTTTACCTATTATGATAGGAGACCTTGTTCCAGTCAATAATAAGTACTGGAAGCTGCTTTGTTTACTGATAGAAATGATGGATATGATTTTAAAATCTGAGTTTGATAACAATACATGTACCATTTTGAAGTCGGCAATAACCAAACAATACGCCCAGTACAAAAAATTGTTTGGAAACACTCTTAAACCGAAATTTCATTTCCTGCTCCATTATCCAACAATTATACAAAAAATAGGCCCTCTTCGTTATGTGTGGAGTTTTAGATTTGAATCAAAGCATAGGGAAATAAAAATTTACACAAACTCCATAAACTCTAGAAAAAACGTGGCGTTAACGGTTGGAATTAAATGTATGGTTAAGTTTGCTCATCGTTTATTACTAGAAAGAGGTTTGAGAAATAATTTTTTTGATTTTAATGAAACAAATACGGAAGATATAAGAACGAAAGTATATTTTACGCAAATAAGAAATTTTACCATTGATAATTTCCATCAAAATTTTCATAAGCAGATTGAGTTCGAAGAAAAAATTTTTAAAGTCGGGTATTTTCTTTTTATTTCAACACAACTTTTTGAGATTATAGATATAGCTACTTTAAAAGAAAATGTGTACATAATATGCTTGGAATACAAATTAGAAAGTTTCTTAAAGCACTTTCAATCATTTCCAATAGTTGAAAAAACACATAATTATTTTTTATATAACGTTTGTTTTTTTCCTTTTACCGCTGTTCATATTCATCAATCCGCCAACGGTAAAACATTCTTGAGACCGAAATACTTTTGATTATAATAAACTTATGTTTTAAGAAAAAAAAAAGAAACGGAAACTTGTAATTTAATGAAGCAATTTAGTTTTTATCAGTGCAAATGCATTTTCCTGTTCATTTACTTATATAATGTATATACTATACATCTATATATGTATATACTTGTACATGACCAACAGTATTATAAATTTATAGAATCCATTATGTAGTTGACATATAGTAACTATAAGCAATTACTGTTACCTATTTTTTTTAAAAAAGAAATAAAGATTTATAATTTATTACTGTCTCTTTTACTTTCAGCTAAATTTGTCGTTTATCGCATTTTGTGTAAATTTTGGGTTATTCACAATGAAATGTGTGCAATTACCTATAAATCGGTAAAAGTACTACATTAATAGTAACAAAACCAATATTATGAGTTAGTTAACTATTTTCATTGGTTCTGTAACAATTCCTATAACTACTTAACTACTTGATAGTTTGCTAACTACTAATTTAGTGAATTACCTATTTAAAATAGTTGAAGAGTTATTTAAATAGTTGGTTTACTATAAAGAACAATTGGGTCACCATTTTAATTGTTCAGCAACAATTTTTTTGGTTAAATATTTTTGAGTGGAAATTAACTATTATTTTTGGTTAAAAAATACCAACTTCGTTGGTTGGCGCCCTTTTAACCAATGTTTTTGGTTGGTTTTACCAACTTATTTTTCTGAGTGAACAATACCAAACTTTAGAGTAGAAATGGAACCCTTGAAAAATTATTCCATACTAGTAAAAACAAAAGAAAAACGTGACACGAAACGAATAAACAAACTGCTACAGGCAATAAAGATAGATTACGAAGAGAAAGAAGCTAAAGCAAACATACTGGAAATAATAAAGGAATACAATGATATATTTCACCTGCAAGATGAAATTTTGACTACGAACAATTTTTACAAGCAAACACTCCAAGTCACGGATAATACTCCCGTGTACATAAAGAACTACCGGTTACCACACACTCAAAACGAGGATATAAACAAACAAGTCAAGGAGCTAGAGGCCAATGATATCATTGAACCATCTACTAGCCCTTATAATGCTCCACTACTCGTGGTACCAAAAAAAGGCACTGGCGATAAAAAACAATGGCGTTTAGTCGTAGACTTCAGAAAGCTGAACAACAGGATTGTTAGCGACAAGTTCCCTTTAACTAAATTGGAGGATGTTCTAGACAAGTTAGGAAGAGCGAAATATTTCACTACTCTTGACATGACTAGTTCATTCCACCAGATCGAACTTGAGGAGGACTCAAGACCCCTCACAGCATTTTCGACGGGAAACGGCCATTTTCAATTCAAAAGACTACCTTTTGGATTAAAAGTATCTTCTAATAGTTTTCAAAGAATGTTAACAATTGCTCTTACCGGACTCAGCTCCGAAGCATTCCTTTATGTAGACGATATTATAGTTTTCGGTTGTAGTGTTAAACACCACAATACAAATCTGACCAAAGTATTTCAGAGATTGCGCAAATACAATCTCAAACTAAACCCAAGTAAATGCCAATTCCTAAAAACCGAAGTTGTATATCTAGGACATCTGATAACAAATGAAGGCATAAAAACCGACCCCTCCAAATACGAAGTCATTAAAAATTATCCAGTACCCACAAATGCCGACGAAGTTCGTAGATTTGTAGCTTTCTGTAATTACTACAGACGATTTATCCCTAACTTTGCAGAAATAGCGAAGAACCTAAATTCTCTTCTAAAAAAGAACACACCATTTATATGGGATGAATCCTGCCAAATAGCATTCGAAGCACTAAAGAAAAAGCTTACACAACCACCAATACTCCAGTATCCAAACTTCGACAAACCTTTCATCTTAACAACAGACGCATCAAGTTATGCTTTGGGAGCAGTTCTCTCACAAGGTGAAATTGGTTCAGATTTACCGATATCCTACGCAAGTAAATCATTGTCAAAACACGATATAAACAAACCTATTATCGAAAAGGAATTACTTGCAATACATTGGGGTATAAACTTTTTCAGACCATACCTATTCGGAAAAAGATTCATTGTAGTCACTGACCACAGACCATTAGTATCGTTATTCACACACAAAAATCCTTCGTCAAAACTCACGAGAATCAGATTAGATTTAGCTGACTATGATTTCGACATACCATTTAAGAAAGGTAAAATAAACACCAACGCTGATGCATTGTCAAGAATAAAACTAGACTCCGATATTCTGAAAAATATGGTTCCGGAAGAAAGAGACCTAACAGTAATTAAAACACTAGTGATAACAAGGGGTATGATAGAAAAACAAAAAGCATGCAATAATGAGGAAGCAAAAATTGGAAATGTTTTCCAGCCACAGTTAAAGCCTGATCAACTTTACACTTGGGATTGCACCTCCATATCTGATATCAGAAATATAAAAAAATTAAAATTTATAATATTGCGCAATTATAAGAAACAAATAGAAATCGTACGTACGAAAAAAGAAATAATAGTATATTGTAATGACAACCCTGATGCGAAACAAGATTCCATCACGGAAAAGTTACGAAGTAGCAGTAAACAAAACAATAACAATAACTCTGATATGAAATACGTTTCTATCATGAAGAAGCTATTGGATGCTACACACAAAATGAATATACATGAGCTAGCTCTATCAAACAAAGATAATATATTTGAATGCATTCCAAAAGAAAAATTTAAAAATTTATTAAACACGTTGCAACAAAGAATTGAAAATAATAATCGCGCGAAACTCAACATAATATTATATGAACCCCCTAAGAGAATAAATAGCACTGAAACCAAAAACAAGATAATAGAGGAATATCACAATTCACCACACGGAGGACATCTAGGAGTAAGAAAAACAGTACTAAAAATTAAACAACGATTTTGTTGGAAAAACATAAACAAAATGGTAAAAGCTTATATTAACAGCTGTGAACAATGTGCACTAAACAAACAAGTAAGACACACTAAAGAAAAAATGATAAAGACCAACACACCGACAACAAGTTTCGAAACCATAGCTATGGACATAGTAGGACCACTTAGGATCTCGAATAATTACCGATACATACTAACCATGCAGTGCGAACTGACGAAATTCGTGATAGCAGCACCCTTAGAAACAAAAGATGCTAACACAGTAGCCTCAACAATAGTAAAGGAATTTATTTTAAAATACGGACATTTTAAGATTTTAAAAACGGATCAAGGTACAGAATTCACTAACGGATTAATGCGAGAAATATGTAAACTACTTGAAATAAAACAAAATTTTAGCACCCCTTATCATCATCAAAGTATGGGAATAGCGGAACGAAACCATCGCGTTCTTAATGAATACATGCTTTCGTTCGCCGAAGACTTAGAATGGGATAAATGGATACCTTATTACACTTTTTCCTACAACACCACACCTCACACAGACACAAATTACACACCGTACGAATTAATATTTGGCAAACTACCTTACCTCCCATTTGACGTAATCAACAATAGTGACAAAATTTACAATCTAGATAATTATGCAAACGAACTAAAGTTCAGATTGAGAACAGCTATTTCAAAAGCAAGAAATTTAATAGAAAACGTTAAACAGAAGCGAGTTGAAAAGCAAAATGCATCAAATCCAATAAACATCAAAACTAATGACTTAGTACTCTTGAGAAACGAAGATCGCAAGAAACATCAAAAA
Source organism: Dioctria rufipes (assembly GCA_963924295.1). NCBI lineage: Eukaryota > Metazoa > Arthropoda > Insecta > Diptera > Asilidae > Dioctria > Dioctria rufipes. The sequence goes on from OZ002740.1 coordinate 53,571,428, forward strand.
CCATATAAAGGTCCATTCAAAGTATTACAAAGAGAAGGTGTCAACACAATAATCGAAATAAACAGCACACCCAAAAAAGTCCACAATAATAGATTAAAGAGATACGATATTATGTAACCATAATGATAGATTAAAGAAATGCGATGTAAAAATAGATATGTACAATGTAAACATGTAACCATAATGATAGATAACATAACCGTTCTCATATCTCATAATGTGTATAAACCTAAGTAGATAAAAGTTACGGATATCATTATTAGTAATAGTATTAAACTTTAGCATAACATAATATATATATTCCATAAAGTCCTTATATTCCAAAATAGTACTAAACTTTGGTATAATCTGTGTTTCGTCTTTAAAAATTATAAAGACTCAACAGGAAGGGTGAGGGTGTAGTGATCTCATAATGATCTCATGATTTTACGATATCATGATATCATTACACCACACCACATAAATCACACATAGTGACCCAATAACAAAAACGACAACATAATTTCGTTTTTGTTATCATTACGAATGTCCACACTTTGACTCATCGTTTTATTATTATAAAACTCCATTCACGAGGTCAAGTATGCAAAAGAAATTGTGTAACATGATTCACCGTGTGTACATTCATGGTCACTCTCTATAGCAATTACATGTTCTAATTTTCAATGAATGAAAATAAAACGAAAGTAGGGTAAGAAACAAAGAATTGCACATTCATGTAAACAGTAATAATCGATTCTTATGATCAATTTTCTTTGTCTAAATTTGTATAAATTAAGCGAGGCAAAAGAAGAAAATACAGTTTTGACTTTACAAGCTAACGCTGCCATACGGCGTGTCTTTTATTAAATCAAACTCACCTTTAGCAATATCGGCGTATCCGCTGCTAGTACAGTGTTGACGCCATTAATCAGTGCGTATACTTTGGTAACGCGCTATAATTAGGAGTAACTACAAACAGTGCAAGACGTACATTACACCATGTATAATACCTTGGTTAGATCTATACTGGAGTACGCTTCTCCAATCTGGAAACCCTTTCTATACGACGTACAGAAACAAAATAGAGAGTATTCAACGTAGATTTACTAGGTACTTGCTTTTTAAACTTACAGGCTCATATGTGGATTATGATGACAGACTGGTCAGATACTCCATGTTATCATTAGAAGCACGTCGTTCCTATCTTGACGAAATGTTCCTGTTTAAAATTTTACATGGTTGTATTGACTCATCTCACCTACTAGCTCTCTTAAAAATCAGCTTTCTAGTCGCCTCACCCGCCAGCCACTTACTTTCCATATCGATGCTCCCCGCACTAACTTGCGCTTCAAATCCCCTTTGGTTAGGATTCAAAAGGCCCACAATGTCTTATATAACGATACAGATATGCTTAGTGACAGCTTTACGGTTTTTAAACGCAACCTCTTGGACGAAATAAAACAGTTGGATAGTTTTTCCATTTTACGCTAGCTAGATCTAGTACATCTTTATATTTCTGCTTTCCTCCTCCTTGCCTTCATGCTTTTCATGCTTATTTGTTATATTGTATTTTACTTTTATCTTATTTTACTTTTTTTTTCCCCTTTCTTTTTTATTATACTTTTTAAGATATCGTTATTATCTTTATTTGTTATCTTATTTCTTATGTTTTTATTTCTATTATCTATTTTTGATCTGATATTGTTATTTCGTTTTTCGTTTTTTTTTTTTTAGTAATTAATGGATGAATTTTTGCTTTTTCGTTTTTAATTTGAATTTTTTCATTTTTTTCATTTTTTCTTTTTTTGTATAAATTTTGTAGTTCTCCTTTCTTTTTGTTTTTTTTTGTTTTTATTTTTTACTTATAGTTTGCATTTGTTTAACGGTAGTAAGTAAGTGGATTTATCTGTTTACTATCGCATCAATTTCTTAAATAAATAAATAAAACTGCATTATGATACTCAGACCATATTTTATTAACAATGTTTATTTCAATTAAGCGGGGAAAGCTTTGGGTGATCGAATGAAGTTTGAGCAACTTTCTTGGGTGAAAAACAAACTTTTCTACTTTTAGTGATTTTGCGAAAATTACTTCCAATGAGAAAAATATTCATAACAGAGCACTAATGATCATAGAAGAAAGAATTGCAGAATCTAGTAAATGGGGTGTATGTGGCGCAAGGGCATGAAAAAGTGTTTTTAGGAAGCAAAAACATCCCGAAAAAGTTTTCTAAATCGAGAAAAAAGTATATCAGCCGATAGTACTCTGCGGGACCGTTAGTTTGATATACAACACGTGGTATTAGAAGAAATCCCCCCGCCGGGGTTCCTACCAACACCCTAAAAGTACACAGAGAAAAAAGTTTTCTACGAATTCAAGCTGGTAATGAGCTGATGCGAAGAGTGAAACTCGTTTTTTTTGGACGTAACCCTAGCGAATTAGAGACCATCTAAAATATGAGAAATATAGTAACCTCAGTTAGAATAGAAAAGGGGGAAATACTAAATAGTAAGTATGGGGATGGTTATAAATAGCTATTTAAGCTTCCGAGAATATGAGTGCTGTGTACGCAAACGTCTTCTCATGACCTAAAGAATTCAATTGTCTACTAGATTTTCCAAAATATAAAACTCTGACCCCCCTCAAGGCTTCTCCCGCTTAATTGAAATAAACATTGTTAATAAAATATGGCACAGTCGATCAATTTCACTGATACCCATAAGAAAATTTATAATGTACAACAAGATAAGGCAGCACCAGAGTCGGCATATTTAGGCAATTCTTTTTTTGTACGATAAAAGTTTTATTCTAACTAATCGAGAAGAACGGTTCTTTGCTTTTACACTTGTCATCAGTGCGGACGTTTGCAGCAGCAGAACTAAATATCGAATAGAATTACCAGCAACATTTGACTATCTTTTTTTTCCCAGTTCCTTTCACTGTAATAAACGTTTTGTGGAATGCCAAATTCCTTTCGAGCTGGGAATTATAATAAAATCATACGTGCTGATTTAAAAAATGTCATCAAGCCCAACAAGCTGGGATTAATAAAATCAATTCAATCAATTCATTACACAAAGATTTCTGGTAAAATATCCTAGTACAGTAATTTGTGTAAGAAGTAAGTGGAAAGTTCGGACTATCCGCCTTAATATGAATCCAAAACATTTTTCTTCGGATAAACCATTTAGAAAATATAGAGAAATTCATTTACAATGATCTGAAATAATCTTAAAACCTACATTCTAAAATTACTCAGAGACCATACCCTCTATATTGCCTTCTTTTTTTAATTATGAAAACATTTTCATATAACTACGCACATTTAATTTTTATTATACATACTTTCTTTTCTATGGAACAGATGATTAAACACTCGTCAAAGGATTCCTCCATTACTTTTTAAAGGAAAAACCAATACTAATTTTTAATGTTTTTATTTTTGGTTATTCTTTACCCTTTAAAATTGTCAAAAATTACTCCGTAGTAGCTAAAGTTCTGGCAAATTCCGAGAATTAGCATTAAGCGGAATTACTGTTAACTATTTGCCGATACAAATTTAAGCCAAATAAAATATTGCAAAATGAGAAATCACATTACAATAAGAAACAAATGTAACTGTAATCAGATCATTCCATAATATAACAAAAAAATTCTTATAAAAGAGAGAGATATTTACTTTTGAATTCGTGCAACTCAGACAAGATTTTGTTTTATTAAATATAAGTTTGTTTATTAAAACAAGACATATGTGGAAGGAAATTAATAAAATCGAGTTAGAAATATACAACATTTCCCGAATATATTTTGCTTTAAAAAAAAAACAAAACGAGTCAAATTCTTACAAACTAATGGAACAGCGCCATAATTATTAACATTTACTATAAACGGTATAAGTGTGAAAAAATTTACTATCTTTCTCAGTAGAACATGCATCCAGCCAAAGAACGTGTGTACCATTTGAATAACCCAAAAAATGCCATAAATCGTGCAGCCATTCAAACTGTCGCAATATCAACAGAGGAAATACTTCTGACATGAACCTTGGAAAAAATAACCCCAAACGTAAGATATTTTAAAAAGGGAAAGAACCTTTCGCATTCCTTAAAACTAAAACAGATTTCTCCGGAGAACCCTTTATAAATCTTGCTTGACTTACTTGCAATGTACGCCACTCATGTTAAGTCACAACTCGACAGTTGATAAGTCAGGAGCAAAGCTTACAGGATTCCGTCGGGAAGATGAATTAGATTTTGGAAATGTGCTCTGACAGTTAGGAATTTCATTTTGTATTTATGACGAGGAATATATAAATTTGTGTAGCTCTTTTTTTAATGGCGTATAAGGAAAAATCTATGAATGGAAATATGAAATTATTTATTAATGTTTAGTGGCAAGTAGAGTGATGGACGATGAGTAGTTTAATCATATAGTTTTCATGGAAAATTTACTACTAAGGTACCTGCAGCAAATAATACCCATCTAATTTGAAAATGTATCAAGTATTTGCTGATACTAAAACAAGTTTTCTGTTAGAAATAGAAAATAGGAAAATAGAAAAGCTATAACAGAATAGATTATTTCAAAAAATGGTGGGGTTTCATAAAACCTTTTCCATGGGCATTATTAAACTACCACAGTATAATATGACCCAAAGCAAAAATACACTTTTTCAAAATTTAATCAGTGGATTGACTTCCTTTAACCCTTGTGTCAACACCACTTCTTACCTCCTCGAATCAACACCTACATCACCGGTAATACCCATAGTATGGAAACGTTTCTGAATTGTAGGTAAATACATGAAGAAAGTGGTCTGTTGGGTTGGTAACAAATGACGGATCTAAATATGTTTATTGCATTTATTATTTATTTTATGACATTAAAAAGAAATTAAAAAAGGAACAGGTATCATAGATCACGGACGACATTTACAGTTCGAAGATTTGGGAAAAAATGAAAATAATATTGAAAAAAAAATGAAAATAATATTGGTGGTGGATTTCTGTATATAAGGAATTAATGACTCAAATGAATTTTTCTATTATTATATTTATTTCAGGAATTATAAATTATTATTTTATTGTGGCACTCATTTCGCACTAATTCCGGTCCAGATGCTCTTATTATTAGGCCTATTTATGACAATTGGTACATTACCAGGGCAGAAGCTAGCTCCTGAAGATGCTTACAGCGACCATCTGTCCTTTTTATTGCAACATCATTCACGTTGGCGGTTGATATAACATAACTTGCCGAAGCTGCAATATAATTCATGTTGAAGAAAAATGGTTGTGGCCAGCGAAGAGTCCTCCTTTTTGAAAAATATTGAGTCCACATTTTGTTCATGTTGTCAACTCCTAATTTGTTTGATAAAGAAGAATTTTTAAGACCTTTTTTTATTTTTAACAATCCTAAATTAAATTCATGAATACAAGAAGAAAAAACAACCGCCTCGTCTGGGGTTTGAAACCGGGACCTTCCGCTTGCCGGGCGACTGCTCTTACCACTGAGCTAACGAGACAGATGATTCTCCCACATGCATTTATCAATTTGTCATTTGTTTTCTTTTCTTCTTGTATTTATGAATTTGATTTAGAATCGTTAAAAATATAAAAGTTCTTAAAAATTCTTCTTTATTCATCATTGACTGATTCTAACAAGTGTAGGCTCGATTCCCGTCCCGGGAAAAAAAAAATTGAATTTACAATTTATTTGTGCGCTTTCATCGTTACTGGTTAATGCCAGCTGAAAGCAAAACGTGTCTTAGTAGGCTAGTGACAAATTGATAAATGCAAGAGGGAAAATCATCTGTCTCGTTAGCTCAGTGGTAAGGGCAGTCGACCGGCAAGCGGAAGGTCCCGGTTTCAAACCCCGGACGATGCGGTTGTTTTTTCTTCTTGTATTTTTGAATTTGATTTAGAATCGTTAAAAATAAAACAGTTCTTAAAAAGTCTTCTTTATCCATTATTGACTGATGCTAACAAGTGTAGGTTCGATTCCCGTCCTGAAAAAATAAATCCTAATTTGTATTTATTACTGATTAGCATAATGGGCATGAGTTTTTCTATATAAATTTGTCCTGTAATTGGATACGATGTTTTTGCATCACAGAGCCACAATACATTTATACCACACTTAGCCGGTTTTTTTGTGCATATATTGCGTGAAACGTGTACGTCCACGGATTTGAAAAAGCGTCAGCCATATATCCAAAATTGGAACTGCTTTTTTTCCCTCAGTCTATCCAGTCGAGCGCTGTCGTTTTAAGAACGGATGAATTGATTTATAGCCCAATACTGACAAATTGACATGGACCAGGATAATTTCCTTATTTGAGCGGTGGGCTGCCGCCATGACCAAAATACCTAAATAGGAATTAAATTCTTTTTCCGTCAGTAACTTACATATTCACGGTAGATCCACAGGAAAATCCATATTCAATTTAGGACAACTCCTTTCAGGCCGTCTATTCATCTACCGTATAATAATACTGCACATCTACTGCGAAAAAATGCTTTGACATTTTTCGACGATTCCGAGCGATTTAGTGTTAGGAGCGGGTTGGGGCCAGGCAGTTGGGGCAGTATAGTATTGTGAGCGTAGGTGTGAGTTTGAGATGAAGGATCTTGATTCCAAGTCGTTCCTTCTCTAACTTTATATATAACTGTTTCAGGATCAAAAGATAAAGTCTCTTCATCGTCTTCTTCTGCCTCACTTTCGCTGTCGGTCTCCATTATCTCCACTTGAAAAGCTTCAGTTTCGCGAATCCGAACCACCATCATCGATGCCTTATACAGGCTGCTGCTCTCCGGTTATGCCAGGTGCACTTGGGCTAGCTTTGTCGGTATCCGCAATCAATTGATGCGTAGCTACAATAATATTACGATGAAGTCGCAGAGAATGTACAACAAATGTGGGGTCATCCGCCGAATTGTACCCACCGTCATCAAGGTCGTCTCCATCTGCCTGCTATACACTTGCTGTTCTTCGCTTGATAATCTGTAACAGAATACGAAATGAAGAATAATGTCCGCAAGTAAAGAAAAAATATATAAAAATAACATCTAAATAACACTACATACCTTGGGTACTGACGTAGGATCAAAAATCCACCTTTCGGAATTTTCGCTAGACTGCTCATTTTACTTTACTATAATTACTTGAGCTCTTTTCATTAAGACTTTACAAAATAAAAGCGTTTAACTTGCACCATAGTGCATCAGATACATGATAGAACATGATTTTACAAAAATATAAGACACACTCATACATGACGGGTGATGCAGGTATTGATTCGGTAGGTACAATAATATTCGACTACATATCCAAAATATGTAGGTAATTACCTTAAATTTAGCAACGATGTTCAAAACATAATTTTTGAAGTTGTCAGAGACACCAAGACCGATAAATGAAAATAATGTTATTCGGAGAGGCTAACAAACATGTGAAAACAGACCGGTGATGTAGGTGTTGACACAAGGTTAAACTAGCTTAAACTAAAACAATCGACAAAAATCGGTCATTTTTAATAATTTCCAATAAAAATTAAGATGGGCCTTTTTAACCCCCAGGGAGATAATAAGGCCCCCAACAACTTTAGTTATAAATTTGTTAACCTACAACAGAGTAAATCCAAACATTCTTCATTGTCCGGAACAAAAATAATGTCACAATTATAATTCTATATAGTGACATTAGTTTCATTGAAACTTAGGTTATGCAGGGTAATAAGGCCCATGGTCTACTTCAGTGGGCTTTATAGACCTATGACAAGAATTTACAAAATTACTCATTAATCAAATAAACACAATGGTGGGCGAAAATAAACACCGAAATCATAAACTACATTATCTAACGTTCAAACTGAACACGTGACTACATGTAGAACGAGCAATTAAAAAAAGGAACTTCTGATTTTGGCTAAGCGAAAATTATAATTCCAAGCAGCCGTTCTCCTCTCGGTGACGTGCCGTTCGTTATTGGCAAGATGGCGGCGTGAGCTTCCGGACGCCCCCTCGACGGCGTTATTACGTATATCTGTAAAGAAATTATGATAAGGCAATGCATATACATACATACTTATATTGCTTATGATTCTATAATTCTTACGAAAACAAAATCAATGCATGTATAGCAGGAAAATTGAATAATTGCATGTATGTATATACCTACAATACATTGTAATTTCTGGCAACAAAATAATGGCACGTACATACATATCATTACCAACATAGAGCAATTACTTCCGCGTGTAAAAGTGGAGAAAGATAATGAGGCAATACCCCTGTGCGCAGGAAATCTCACATTGTAATATGACGACCTTGCACCTGCGGTAGAACATATGTATGAAGGTGACTCAATTGCTAATTCACGATTTGTGTAATAAGCCATAAGTGCTTAAAGAAATCTGGGCATTACATAACTAGTAAACAATATGCCGCAAGCTCTCAACATGATGTTGTTCTTACTAGATATTTATATGTACATACATATATGCAGAAGCAACGAGTGCCGTAATTTGTTCAGCAACAATTAGTCTTAATGAAATGAACATGACCTAACACTTTGTAATAATTGTGGGTTTGTGTACACAAAATTCTGAGTCGGAAGTACTGCACATTTTCTGTATATAGATATTAGCTTAAAATAAGACTAAGACTGTATAAATATAATGCAGAAATGGTTAATAAAAGTCAGTTTTTACGAGAACATTGAGTGGAGTTCTTCCAGGAGCAAAGCTATATTTAGATACTGCGCTTTACTAACCTAAGAGAAAAGCTATATTCAGCTACTCCACTTCTTTATATCGGAGCTAAGCTGTATTCAGCTATTCCAAGAAGAATAAATCTGACACGGGACAAAACTACTATACAGTCCCATGACTTAAGAGCCGAAATTAAATACGTCGTAACGCACCTGCACCGACCTTCAGTCAACGTGCCGTTCCTCCAGGCTTCTCTGGTACGGTATCCACATGCGAATACTGGAATACAGTTTAATATATATATATATAGGAACTTAAATTATAAATATATATACATAAAAGACAACAGCGTTCGTGTCGCCTTAATGCATTTGTGCATAAAGTATGAGGTTGCTGCGATTCATTTTAGTAGGATTTTTTGAATGTGGGCCGTAGTACCCTCCGGGCTTTATTTGCCCCAGGTACCTTTGTAGGAAAAGAGTGTGACGGCTGTTAGCCTTATTCATCTCCGCTTTGACTCAGATATAGACAGGACCGCAACTGGCACCCTTATCTACAAAAATCCTTTTGGGGATATTAGTGGGTGGCCGCACAGCATCTTGCCGCTAGCGGTCAGGCGGCTGGGGTGGTTCTTGCCACCCACCCTCGTCGATGCTATTAAGCTGTGCGTATAATAATAACTGAAATGAGAGCTTGCTCTTATTAACTTGGACTCGGACGGACAGACGGACAAAAAAGAGAAATATCGGTTCTCACTCCTAGTGTAACCTGAAAAGTACACCTGAAAGCAATACAATTTACTTAATCCCAGCGATGCCATGTGGTGAAATAAAATAAAACAACCGAAGACCAATGCCGTAAAAGTGGTTTAGCCACCCGGAGAAAGTTCGCGGCCGATAGAGAGAGAACGGTGACCCCTGATGATGGTGGACTGAACGTAGATCGGGCCCATCGCCCCCATCCACCCTAACTAAAACGTCGCAGTCAATATAAAATTCTTATCTCCATTTTGTGCATGTAAATGTGTTCAGGCGTCCCACCACATAACCACGCCACCTCCAATTACACTCTTACTCGAGCATGTTGAGCGTACCACTCACACTCGGCAAGGAGTGTAGATGAGCGGGGAAATAGGTATGTAGATAAGAATATAGATGGCGAAGATAGAGGAATTTAGTTAAACGCCAATGTGTGGATCAAAACGTTATAATAGAAATGCTTTTGAGGTTTTGCAACGACCTTATGATAACAGGTTCACAAGAAAAATAATTGTAATCCCTACCTAGCTAGTTCACATATTTGTCACATAAAGGTAAAAGAAAAGGAACACATTTGTTTAGTCTTACCTACCTAAATTGCTCGAGGGCTATTCTGAGTACACTTAAAAATAGAGATGTGTACGCCTGGACAGGGCCATAAGGAATTTTCCAATAATATTAGATATGTTATATATGTATAAATAAGACAATAATATTAAATACAAAAAAAAAAAAAATATGATAAAAGGGTGGATCCAGCTTGTCAAAAGGAGAGCGAAATAGTTAGTCGAGTACGAAAAAAAAAAACAGATCTTCGTACTGCAAAAGTAAACGTGCCTCTCAGTTTAACAAGAGAGGCTACCCGTCCTACGGTCAAACCTGACTACCAACCAGTTGTGGTAAAACCTTCCCGATACGCCCGCTTCTGGGACACCGAGCAGGTTCTTGTAGCACTTATTTCCTCTACACGAGCATCAGCGCGCACGACGTGTTGTAGGTAATGTCTAGCCAATTACGCTCATAAAACTGAAACTGTAGCGCCGTGATGTACGTAATCCTCGACTTTAGCGGCGCACAATTGTGTTGCCTGAACCAATTACTAGAAGTCTTCGCAACAATTTTAATGTCTTTTTCTATCAGATGAGACCTCGCGTAGCACTTGCTAAGGTAATTAAGTGATTGCATTAATGAATCAATTTAATAGAGTCTGTTCAATACTTTAAATTACTATTGTTTTCAAATAGGACATTGCGGAGCACTTGCTCATGTAATTCATTTAAGGTATATTCATAATAAAATACTTTTGGTTAAACGTATTAATATAAACTATTTTTAAGAGTCTATTCAATAACTAATTATAATTTCCGTTTCAGGCATGACGTCGCGGAGCACTGATAAGGTAATTCACTTCCAAATATATTAATAATAAGGTACTTTTGCTTAATCGTATTACTAAAATCGATCAGATAGGGTCTGTACGACCATTAGGTCTACTTGTCTTGCAGGTATACCTTCGCGAATGACTTGATAAGGTAATTCATTTCCAAATATATTAATAATAAGATATTTTGAAAATTCCTATCATCCACATTCCCACACCTAAGCAGGAGAATAATTCTGCCAAACTTTTAGTGTGCTGCACAACACGTTGCAGCACGCTACTGCACCCCCTTTTGTTACTTAGGGCCGGTACCATCAAATAGATTCGCAGAAAGTTCTTCTGTGCGTCACTTTACTGCCCTAGTGCCCACACGCAGTAGCAGCATTATTAATTTTATTCTATTGTTATATGGTAACAGAAACTAATTCCTGTCTTCTTCTTCTTTTCAGAAATAAAGAGACAGACCACGTCATTTGTACCATTTTTTATTGACTTTTTATACTGAATTCTTAATTTGAATTTCTAGTTTTAAGCTAATTTGTTATTTGAATTTCGTGATATTAGGTTAAGAAAATGAATTTTTAAATAAATTTTATATTTGTTATTGTTTATGACCAGCTCTCATATATTTTGTTTAAACGTATTAATAAAATCGATCAGATAGAGTCTATGCAACAATTAAATTTACCTTTTCTTCCAGGTATGACGTCGCGAACACCTTATCAGGTAATTATGTCAATTCAAATCAATTAATATGCACGATAATGGAGGATGTTGCTTCGACTCATTCTTTAGGCACCATAATCGCTGCGGTGTTGTAAAACGTCACTTCTAATAAATTTATGGTCAATAATCGCAAGTATGTTGGGAGATGTCACTTAACAGCATTCTATGTATATATGGTAGCCGCAGCCAGATACTAACACATCGCTTCAAACCAAACTTTAAGTGGTTATGTGGAAATATGCCTGACTTCCCTTGTTATTTGTGTATGTATTGCATGTAGTGCACTGCATAGGAGGGGGGGGGGCGAGAATTTGCTAAATATCCTCCGACTGAAATTACTAAATAATACTTATATCTTGGCCGATGATTGTCCCGCTTGGGGTATGCCGCCCAGGTAAAATAGACTTCTGATTTTATGCTCAGGTACGCCCAATTATGGCTTTGACCGCGTGCAATGTGCCCCACACTTACACCTGCTTCACGGTTTATACCGCCAGCCGTATGTTGCTCCTATAAATATATATAAATATACCGTGATTCGGATGTCCAAACGTACTACGAAATTTCTCAACAGGTTGACCACTTGCCGGTGCAAGATCACGTCAGATTTTCCAGTCGCCCTTTTCTTCAAACTATTTGCAAAGCTTCCGTATGGCAAATTTTTCACAGCACAAAGCCGGGCACCTCGCTCGTTGACAGACACAGCACCAATAAATACTGTCTCCATCTCACCCGTTCCGAAACGACGAGAACAAGAGAACAAAAACCTCGCATGTTATAGCGGGTCCTGTCTACGTAGAAGGATTGATAGCCGTATAATTTGTCTCTCAAAATGACGAACACCAAAGTGATTGGGGATATTAGGATTCCGGACACAGGTAGCCAATGTGCTTCCACTGGAGGTATGTTCAAAATATTCCTCGATACGAAATGGAAATATTTTGAATTGCTTTGGAACGCTTATTAGGGAAAACGACCCCTAAAATTTTAAGGACGATAAAAAAATCAGTTATTATTAGAATTAGTAGAATAGAATAGAATCTGTAGATGAATAAATTAATCGTGGAAATTCATACACCAAATCAACATTATTGGGGCTTAATGTGTTGTAAAAAAATTGTTTCCTCTTTTGATTTTTTTGTTCTAGGATGATAAAATACTTAAACTCACCCATGGGCCTGGATGTTAACTTATTTCCATCTTTATGCTTTTAACACTTGTTATTTTTTATAGAATTGCTCTGTAGAAAAAAGCAACGTTTTCTATCTTATGCGAAAGTTGCATAAAGCAAATATTCATCGTTCGATTCAATTAAATTTTCTTTGTTATGGCCCAAAGGTACAATAACATTATAATCTGTTATTAGTATCATATAAACAAAAGTATAATAACGGGGATCAGAATATTTATAGACTACCTTAAAATAATTAGAACTAAATAAGAGAAAAAATATGTATATATAAAAATTGCACATTTAAATTCAAAAACATCAAGAAAATTTTCAAAAAAATGTATATATATATATCACAAGTCTAATAGAAACAAAGAAAATCTAAAAAATGAAGAAAAAGAGATTGAAAGGAATATATGACTTACATAGAAAGCCAGAAAAATGCAAATGAATGAATACAGATCTTGGGCTTAAATGGCGAGGAGAAGTCGCCTGAAAGTGCCGAGTAAGCCCGCGCATTAAACATGGGAAGGTAAACTGTTCCAGAGGCGAATAACTTGAAGAAAATAAAAACCAGTGAGATCAGTAGTATGACATCGCGGCAGCAGCAGATTGCGACCCTTGGTGGAATGCAACGGTTGCAGAAAATCATCTAGATAAGGAGGCTGGCCCAATTGCAATACCATATAAAGAAAAAGTAGGTTCTTACGTTTCAAATACTTCTCTAGAGAACAGCCAAGCAAGAAGGACTGTAATAAAAAATATGATCATATCTGCGCAGCCTGCAAATAAATCAAATACAATCATTGAATGCCACTCTATGTTTTCTAGAGCACACAGAATCAAAGGCTGGGAAAACAAGGCATCCATTAATAATATAAAGGAGCAAGAGTCATACGTAATCTTAGATGCAGGATACTAGTATGCAGCCAAAGACTATGAAGGCCTACATACAGACAGTATTGCACTTATGTGATCACAGTAGTTGATCCGGCAATTAAGGTACACTCCAATAATTCGAGCCCTACCAACATTAAGTAGAATTTCAGGCAATGCAGACAGATCCATTTGTCGCGGATAGAATGCAATGAACTGAGATTTACTAGGGCTAAGGCTAAGAACATTGTCAATTGACCTGCGGTAAATTCTTTGAAGGCCAAAGTTAACGCGGCCTACACAATCTTCGATAAGACCTATGGGACGACTGAAATAAAGCTGGACATCATCTGCATTTAGGTGCATTTTCACGTTATGTGTCACCTCTGGAAGGTCATTTATGTACAAACTGAATAAATAAGAGGCCAAGAATTGACCCCTGAGGCACACCACAAGAAAGGGGCAGAATATATTAGGAATGGACATTGTTCAATATGACACGTTGGGATCTACCGAAGAGAAAATGTTTATTTAAAAGAATGGTAGAATAGGAGAAACCAAATCCCGAAGACAGTGAAAGAGAAATCTAACTAAAAGGAAATTCAATTATCAGATAGCTGCATACAGGAAAGATATAATCGCTTTCGAAAAACTTTCTGATTTGGAATTCTATCTAATAGGGTGCTTAGAAGGGAATCATAGGATAACAACAATTACATTAACTTATTCCAGAATTGAACATCCAGAAGGCACTCATTTCTTTAGTCATTATTAAAAACGACCATATTTCAGTTTATACGTTATCAAAACGGGGCTCTGCTTTTTCTGCCTGAAAAGCAATTTTTTCCAGAGAACATTTATCATTTACATGAAAAAAAACGCCGCCCCAAGAAGACCAAATCATCCATTTTTACTTAAAAAAAATATTGTAAGCATAACATCTCCGTCAGAATGAAAGCATTAATATGGACCCTCCTCCTACAACCCAGCCGCCGGCCACAATCTTTCAACACTTAAGATTTTTTGCAAATATTTAATTTTCATCACTTGTGGTAATTTTTTCACCGGGTGATCAATTTTTACGAAGTAGTTCAAAGATTCTTTTTGGGATTCTCCGGTATGAAAAGTTCGATTATTTCATTTTTATATAATTTTTATTTGTTAGGCAACGTTTCGGGTTTGGTTTGACCCATCATCAGGCCCTGTGATAAATTAACAAAAATATAATTTTTTAGATTCAATACATGTTTAAGCTTATAAAAGATGGAAAATGAAATAATTTAAGAGCAAAGAGAAAAATGAGTAAAAATGTAATTTGAAAATCCTTACAGGGATTGATGCAGAAACGCGTTAAAATGAAAGACGGAACACATGAAAGTATAAGGAGTAAAATGCAGGTAAAAAATTACATGAAAACATGAGATGATACAAAAGATATACAGGGCATGAAAATATAAAATCTGGAAAATATATATGTAAAAAGTGAAAAACAAAAACGTTAAAATCTAAAAACTAAAATAATTTTCAAATCTAAAGATCTACAAGAATGTATCTGCGTAGTATATTAAAACTTACATTAGGAATATTAACGATGAAGAGCGAAGATCTTTCGGAGGAAATTGTCACTAACACATAAAAACATTATTGTACGTTAATAATTAAGTAAAAAGATAAATAAATAAAAATAAGCACAAATTAACATAGACAAAATAAATTAAAAAGAGAAGAAAACATCTATACGAGTCATAAATAAAATTAAAAACAAAGGTCACAGAAACTAAAGCTAGTGTGTTCGACAACAAAACTTTTATTGTGTATGCAGACTCATCTATCCAAAAAATTGCATCGTTTGGTCGATCTTTGGTCAATGCCCCCACAAATTCCTCTTATCTCAGTCACAGTGCTATATGACGACAGAAAGAATGATCAGTTAGATTGATTTGTAGATCAATCACATTGATGTAATAGGTTGTGGTATATGGGATGTAGATACTCTATGTCTCGTCTCATATTGACCATATTGACATAGTGAACAACAGAGACAGATTTTATATTTTCATGTCCTCTATATCTTTTGTATCATCTCATGTTTTCATGTAATTTTTTACCTGCATTTTACTCCTTATACTTTCATGTGTTCCGTCTTTCATTTTAACGCGTTTCTGCATCAATCCCTGTAAGGATTTTCAAATTACATTTTTACTCATTTTTCTCTTTGCTCTTAAATTATTTCATTTTCCATCTTTTATAAGCTTAAATATGTATTGAATCTAAAAAATTATATTTTTGTTAATTTATCACAGGGCCTGATGATGGGTCAAACCAAACCCGAAACGTTGCCTAACAAATAAAAATTATATAAAAATGAAATAATCGAACTTTTCATACCGGAGAAATCCAAAAAGAATCTTTGAATTAATTTTCATCAAATCAAGATGAAGGAGTCAGCAATCTCGAAATATGGAGTGACGCGCACTTCCTGGCATTTCCCTACAACTCCTAACAGAATAACGGGAGGGTAATCAAAGCAGCAATTACAACAACAAAATCGACACAATCGAGTATTTGGGATTATTTTACGCTCTTTGTTATTGGCAAAAAAATACAATTTTTTCAAATGAATACGGAAGTAGCTTTGCTTGGAATTTAATGCTTATGACTGACTTGGTGTATCGATAGCAAGGTATTCATATCGGGGGAATAACTAGGTTTTAAAGTCCTCTGACACATATAAAACGGGTATTAGTGTGACGGTATCAATACAGAAAGACGGTATCAATACCTCCTCTATACTCAGTAATCTTCTGGGTATATTGAGAGAAATTCTTGACAAACATGTTTTTAAACGGGGTATTCCTGAAGGCTTTCCTTTGTTTGTAAAAAATCGTAATTTTTGCATTATAGTCCCACAAAGGATTCCTAAATTTGGCGTTCACCAACTTAGACCTGCAAAATAAAAGAAATACTCTGCTTTCTACTTTAAGCCAATCTTGCAGACAGAGAGACTATTAGACAAATAGACTGATGAATATTTGAGAAGAATGGACAGGTATAAGTTTGGTATTAATTGTAATTTCATATAGGTAAATACAGTGATTACTGAAACACTTGCACTTTTATTTCTAATACATATATATATTTCTTATAATATTACCACCTTGATTTTGCCACGGTTATATGGAGAGTTAAATAAATAAAACAACTTATTTAAAATTGTAATTTTTACCTATTAATTTCAATAATTGAAAATATTGATATAATTGAAAAAAGAAATACTAAATTGCGTCGTTGGGTGGTATAATCGAGAATAAAATTGCACCTCATAAACTAATAATTCTATGAACCCAGATCCAGTCAGGCGTCTACTAATTATGAGAGCAGTCTGACGACAAGTGGATACTAATTTGAATTCTATTGGGATTTACCAGTTATATTTCAATGGGAGCCTCGGACCCCACCTGAACCTATAATACCATTATTACAGAACGTATTATGGCAGAAATGAATATCTATGTACACCTAATCCTATTTCATATAAAATTTCCATTACCCGTGGTTCTCGAATTAATATGGTAGTGATAATTAGAACCAAAGTTATAATTTTTTTAATACAACTCAGCAAAAGAATAATGAAATTATTGGTGATGGTCTGGTGGAAAACCGTTCGATTTCATGTGGAATGACCTCCATTTATAAAGGGTTTTCCAATAAGAGGTGTTATTTTAATTAGCCCGCTATTTCGGTAGATGTCACCTTTGGAGATGTTCTTTTTTTTAAATTTAACAAGTAGAAACTACGCTATTAATAAAATTGGAACGATACACGATTCAACAACGCATTGAAATTATTAAAATTCACTATAAAAATGGTGAAAATGTGGCAGAGATGGTTCGTAAAACTCGAATTTTTGGGTCGTCGTGAAACACCTTGTCGGGCCGCAATACAGAAATTGGTAGAAAAATTCGAGCTGTCGGGACAAGTTAATGATACGAAGAATAAAACCCGTGCACGTCGCTCAAGAACAGCCGAGAATATTGCTGCTGTAGCCGAAAGTGTTGAAGAAAACCCAGGTTTGTCCATTCCTCGTCGTTCTTTGGAATTAGGCATTCCACAAACGTCATTACACCGTATTTTGCATAAAGATTTGGGTCTTAAGGCTTATAAAGTTCAGTTAACACAAGAACTCAAGCCGGCCGATCATCATCAACGTCGAGTCTTTGCTGATTGGGTCGTTGAAATGCATGAAAATGATCCGGAATTCCATCGAAAACTCATCTTGTATGATGAGGCCCATTTTGACCTCGAAGGCTTCGTCAACAAGCAAAATTGTCGCATCCGGGGCTCGGAAAACCCAAGAGTTATTGTTGAAAAGACTCTCTATCCTCAACGTGTGACTGTTTGGTGCGGTTTATGGTCCCGCGGGGTCATTGGACCTTACTTTTTCGAAAATGAGGCTGGAGCAACAGTTACGGTGAATGGATTGCGCTATCGACAGATGATTAATGATTTTTTATAGCCGGAATTGGATGGTATTGATCTGGACAACGTTTACTTTCAACAAGACGGCGTTACGTGCCATACAAGCAACGAAACCATTGATCTTTTACGGGAAAAGTTTCCGGACCGTGTTATCTCTCGAAGAGGTGATCACAATTGGCCACCGAGATCTTGTGACTTAACACCTTGCGACTTCTTCCTTTGGGGCCACGTGAAAGAGGAGGTCTATGCCAATAGCCCAGCGTCGATTCAAGACCTCAAAGATGGAATTCGTGAGGCTATCGAGGACATAGGGCAGCCACTTTGCGATTTGGTTATGGAAAATTTCATGAAAAGGATATGGTCCTGTAGGCGTGGTCTTGGTGGTCGTTTGGCTTTATAATGAAATAAAGATTCGTTCAAAATCAAAATATCAAAATAACACCTCTTATTGGAAAACCCTTTATTATACACTGAACGAAAATTAAAGTTATACCAAAGTTCTGTATGGACACACGAAGAAGGAATGGCCCGATTTAAGATCGTAGTCTGGTAACTTGGTTTGGAAAAATTGATTTTATTTTCTTGACATATTTCGAAAGTACTACATATTAGAAATATACTGTAAAAATTTTAGACCAAAATTCGAAATATTGATAAAGTTATAGCACATATACGTGAGCGCTTAGTAGTAGCTCGCGCCAAGCAAACGAACGGACCCCTCTATTGTTTACGCGTTACCTTTATACCTGCTTCAAGCGTCGGACACTTTTGTGTATACTAAAAGTGTTACCTGTTTCTTCATACATTTTTTTTTTATAGCTCAGTTATATCGAAGTTAAAAACGAACAGTTAGTGTACGTTCGTTACTTTATGCGTAAACATCTTCGAAGAGCATAAAAATGGAAAGGAAACTTTAAACACATTTTGCTCGATATAACGATTTTATGGTTGGCCTGGGTAATTACAGTCGACAGTCGATAAAAATTTGTCTATCCGACCGATTCGGTTGAAATATGGAAATGTTATTCAACCCATCAATAGCATTCGCAAGAACCAGGATCTTTTTTTTCGTCCCTAAGTTTCCACTAAAAAAAGCCACTTTTTTTTCCGAAACCCACCATTTTGTTAGTTTTCAACAAAATTGTGTAATCCTAGTTCCAACCAGAATGACATGCTTACAGAATACTAATCTTTTTGACTTTTTGATTTGGGATGTTCTCAAGCGGCGAAATCACCACGGCCAGTCACCTACCTTTTTTTTTTCTTGAGACGCTCATTTCAGTGCTACAAAACTATACAAAAAATTAAATATAAATAAATAAATAATTTTTTTTTTACAATCTAGACACTATTAATAACAACTTAAAAATCAAACCGATTGAATTTTATTTTTCCCTAAAAAAAAATTCCCGAAAAAAGTATTAAAAAACGTGCAAGCTACCAGACTACGACCTTAATTAATTTTAGAAAATTTATGTACTACGTTTATGAAAATGCTGTGCACAAAATTTCAGCTCTCTTCGTCTACGCGTTCTCACGAAGTGTCCAAAAATATTGTGAAAAATTAAAGTTTTGTGTGGCAACACCAAAAATGGATTGCCCGATTTATTCTATTTCTGAGCATGTATTTGGAATTTTTATGAAAACGATGCGTACAGTCTTCACGCCCACGCGTTCCCAGGCAGTGTCCAAATATACAAGGTGTTTCCACTTAGGTAGTAGGTGATAGTACTTAGCTAGACAAACAAAAAATGATATGTATTGTCAAGATTTTTTAAAATGTGGTATTGCTATGCAAATGCCATGTATCAAATTCCACCTTTCCACGTCAATGCGTTCTCGGGCAGTGCCCAAATATATTGTGAAAACGAAATTTTTGTATGCCAACCCCACGAAGGGGTTGTACGATTTGTCCCATTTTCGAACTTAAATTTAATTTTTTTGTAATACTGGTGTCACTCTCAGGGAACGCGTTCTCGAGTTATTGTGCAGAAGGACAGGAGACAGACAGACAGACGAACAGACGGTCATGCAAAAATCAAAATAACTTTTAATATTATGTCTGGGTCTAAAAATATAGATTGGCAACTCTGATGTTTGCTTGCAGTTAAAATAAAAACTAAGTCCGGAGAAAAATTGGATAAACTCAGCGAAAAAATAACTAAAAGCGATCCTTTTTCTATTTAGATCCGAAATTACAATTTTCTGTTATTTAATTACATAAAGAGGAACAAATAAATTTTTTTTTGGTTTACTTAGGAATTTTTGGTTGAAAATACTGAGAATTTATTTAAAATTTTTGAATAAAAGCTGGACAGAAAGCTGAGAATTAAGGTTTCAAAAACCAAAACGTAAAGCAAAAGCAAACTTCAAAGTAAGCTTGAACCAAAACCGCATCAGAGGCTACCTACTTACAAGCTGTTTAATAGAAGATCTGCTGGAGTATTTAGACTAAACCTTAAAATGAAAGCTTTTCTTCATATAAGAGGGGTATAATTTAAGCTTCCCAGAGGCTCAAGACTGTCGCTGTTAATATGTTGCTTATGTAGTAATACACTGAAGGAAAAAAAGATTAGTTGCTTTACGCCAATGAATGTATTTCATCAACAAATAATATCAGTTGATTTTCAGCTTACGAATCATATTCGTTAAGAAAACTTATTGGCATTAGTTGATTTGTGAATTCAACTATTTATTTAGTTAGCTTTGATAATCTTTCCGAATTGCGTATCCGAGAATCTTTTGTTTTCTCAACTAAACATTTTGTTGAATTAACTAATTTTTATATAATAAATTTCGAAAAAAATAGAATTATCAGCTAAAACAGTTGTTTAATCCAGTCTTTAGAAGTGTTGTGACTCAGGTACCCAATGCCCCGAATCACAACCATAAGGTCCATGCACCAATATATTGCCCTATTCAATATATCGATGCATTGCAAAGATGACCCTGAAAATTAATTTTAATTTAATTCATTTAAAATTTCATTTAAAAAATTTCAAATTCATTTAAAGTTGCATTTCCATACTGCAACTAAATGCAATTTAGCATAAATTGCATTTCGTTATCAGTAATGCACTCCACTCACACGGTATACCTACCTACATACCGTGTAATCGGATATCATTTTTCGTCGTGCAAATTGAATTACACATAAAATAAAAAAAAGCGTTCTGTATGAACAAGAACTCTAATATGAGAGTTTCTGCCTACTGTAGACGCTGAAGAATATATTAAGCAAACTCCATATATACACTCAGTATAAGTTCTAAGTGTGAATTATATGAAATGGGTTTTAACATGTCCAAAGGAAATTCAAATAAAAGATGTGTCAGAGCAAAGGTTCAGATTTTTCGATTCAAAAATGTACCTATTGGTTTAATTTAATGGTTTTGCGAATAAGTTTCTGGAACGATAAAGCGACAGTAAAAATGGTTATGATTCATTTTGCAGGTAATTTCTCAGTACAAAATAAAATATTGTAAATTTTGTATGACAACACCACGGGTTTCAAGATTTCTTCTATTTATGAAATTATATCTATTATTTTTTCGAAAATACCATAGACGAACTTATAGACGGACAAATGGACAGATATGTAAAAATAAAAATAATACTTATGCGTTGGTGTCCAACCCATTTTTCTTTTATCAGTAATATGGGTTACCAGCGAAATGATAAACTCAGTATGACCTATGAGATTTCATCTGGGGTATAAAAACAAATATTAATGATGCAGTGATTTAAAATTTAAAGTTATGCGAGAACTATATTATTCATATCAACTAATGTAATTCGTTAATTTAGAAAATTGTGAGGTTACATCATATTAAATAAATCTATCAATTTATTTGTTGAATTTATGAATTGCATACATTCCCTAATATAACCAATCATATTCTTAAAAATAAACAAACAGTTTCGTTGATTCTGCGTAAAAATTCATAATTTTATATGTTGATTTTACTAATATGTCTTCTGAAATATGATTAGTTAATTTATCAACGAATATTTGTTAACTGAACTAATTTAATTCGAAGCTACAACTAAAGTAGTTTTCAAAACAACTAAGGGCAAATCAACTAATTCCAATTAGAAATTGCAACTAATTAGCACTTACAATTTTATTAATCACTTAATTCTTTTTCCAAATCAATTTACAGGAATTACTAATGTACAATCAACTAATCGTGATTCGTCGTTTTAACTAATAATTTTTTTCAGTGTATGCTGCATGTGAAAATAAAATTTATAGAATTACATCAAAAAGGTCTAAGAAATACATTAATTCGATCCTAATGGAATTGGAAGGCGGAACTATAATATTTTTAACACTGATAATTTTTAGTGGCTTTCTAGTGAATCATCTTTCTGCAATCAGTTTAATAAACAAACAATGTTTATCGTTGTCCTTTTTTAAGCTACAAATCATTGATATGAGAATAAACGTGATTAATTATTCAGTTCATTCAATGAAAATAAAGCTCAACGGTGAAATCAGAGAGAGAGACAGTGAGAGAGGGAAAGAGAAGGAGAGAGAGAGAGAGAAACAAAATATATTTAAAAATTGTGAGTACTTTCAATGCCAAGATTGCATAAATCTCAATAGAAATGTCACCAAAATTGATAAAAACTTACAAGGGAGCAATAATTTTGTGTACATGTGGTTTTGACAATCTTGTAAGGAAATACGTTTCCGAAATTTATGAAACTTTTCTCATGTGTAAGAGACATAAGAACTCATATAAATCACGCGGAGTACATCTATAAAAGGTAAAATCAGACAGAATGACACCACAGAATATTTTTTACGACGTGACACGTCTTCCTTGGATAACATAACAACCATCGAGTATATTTCAAATCAATAGAGTCCCTGCACACATCTTATATGCCAAAATATTGTGCCTCTGGGTAATGTGCTCATATCTCTAGTCCTGACAATTTCACGTAATAAAGAAAACAAATTGATATGTCAGGAAAAAGTATGTATAAATTCCCGGCTTCTGCATTCTTGAATAGGATAGCGAAGGATAAGGAAAAATCGATCATATTTGTCATATCATGAAGTAGAACTTCGTTTAGCTTTTTTTTCGGGTTGACACGTAATAATAAAAGATGACAAAAGAAATGTGCCCAAATTACGGAGACGGATTTTATGAAAATAGATAGATAAAGAATTCAAGCTATACGTGTGTATACTAAGCTGAATTGTACATAAATATTTCGTTAACCTGTTCACAGAGATGAGATTGAAATCATACCAGGAATTATACCAAAAGCCATTGGATCAACAAACTTTTAATGTTAAGTTAAAAATTCTTATTAGTTTATAGCATAACACATACTATAATTTGAGGTTATGCGTGGATGCAAAATAATGTACGTTGATGTTGCAGTATGTTATTGCAACGTAGAGCAACAATGGCAAACATTATGGAATACAACTCTGTTACATTTTCCTCTAAAATAGGGCTTAAAGTGGAGTTTATAAGCGGTTGAGTTGACGAGAACTATTCGATTTAGTATCTTGAGATACCAATCCTAACCATATGGTGTATGGAAGAAGTAGGAAAGAAGCAGGCAAGGCAATTTATAATCTGTCTGGAACAGCCTGGATGAGTTTAAAGGAAAAGATACGTACTGCCATTTAATTTACTAAAATTAGTATTATAAAAGCATTGCAACAACCGTTTTTTAACCCTTTTAAATTCACTTGCCTGTGTTCTGTATACAAATTTATTTTTCACATATATCCCTACTAGGTCAAGCTCTGAAATTTTAAGAATTTATCTATATCCGATGACAATATAATATTCAATTGCTTTCAACATGATTTGTTTAATATTTTAAAGAGAAAATTAATTTTAATAGTTCAAATAGAAAAAAAAGACACGAAATGGCGATAAGTGTGTAGTAGTTGTTGTGTAAGTTGGACCTATATGAATTTCAATGCAAATTTAATAGCTTTAATATATAGGAAACTGTATAAGTTAATAATGTGAGTACTGCTATTATATCAAGAATAATTGAGAGCTAGCAGACAACCCGAACTAAATCTGCTGGCTGGAGGTCTCGGTAGAGAAGCAGAATAAAGAGCATTTTAATTCAAGTTGACCGCTTGGTTGTTTAATTTCAATGGTACCAAAACCGTCTACAAGGTGGCCGTATCTTTTGAAAAGCATGTTTTCAAATAGGTAACTCTGTGCTGCATTGTCCGCCACTTTGCTTCGTTTTTGTAATCATCGTGTAAAAAATGCTTTAGTTAAGATGAGTAAATAAAATTTACATGGTGTTTTCAGTTAACAAGAAAATGTTTAGTTTTTAATTCCCCACAATATACAAACCTGAACGTGCCTGAACTCTAAAACCAAGTGGTGCCCTTCCGCAGTTTCAGTTTCTTACACTAGCCGGCATGCTTTAATTATTGGATAAAGCATATATGTACATACCTAGTTATAATACTTAATAGTTTTTATGATGTCGGGTTTTTAATAAAGCAAGCGTCCAAAATCCAAATCTAGCCCCACCTTAACTTTAAACCACATTCGTTTATACATTATGCATATAAATTTAGAATTTGTTCATTTGGGTGTGTTTTGTCAGAATATAAAACTACTTACAAAATTGACAAACTATCACATTTCTGTAAAAATTTCTCTTTATGCATACAATCAAAACCCTCGACAAAAACATGCCAAGCCATAAAACAGAATCCCGCACTATTATAGTATAATAGTATAAGACCCCTAAATTAGTCCTAACATTCCAAAATATTTGCAATGTTTTTATGAAAACTGACAAAGTTTAACTTAAATAACTCCTGCGCCCTAAACTACTATTCATACAGAAAATAATCTTCTGATGATAAGTATTAACTTTCCGGAAGTGGCATTCTATGCCAGGACACGAATAGTGGCATGTGGTTTACGGAACTGCAAGTATATATAACAGTTTTCAAAAGATAGAATAGTTGTTTCATTTTCTAACTTTTTATTATTAAAGAACGACATCTTAACTTTTTATAAAAATAAGAAAAACTTAACAATACTTTTTATTAATAGTTAATAACAGCAGTTCTTTTTCTGATTTGCTTGCTTTGGATAAAAAATAATATTTGACTATCGTGCGCGTGCGGTTTGTTGGACCGCAAACTACAATATCAGGATACAAACCCATGCGAGGAAAGTTGGTGCGGTGACCGACTGACGAATACGTCTACTGTGTTCCCGGGAATACACAGCAGCTCAAGGAGCTAGATGAGTTTATAACACAAATAAAAGGGAAATAATATTAGTGCGGGCTCATAGATCGCGCGCCATTTCCGGAAGATGATGCTTGCTTTCTTATTTTCCCAACTGTAAACAGATTTTTATACCTTTCCCAACAAAATTATTTAAAAGAAATTATCTTAGCCATATGCGTGTGATTCCCCAAGCAAAAGCTCTCCACTAAGAAATAATTACATATGCAAATGTGTCATGATCCCATGTAATTGAATGAATCTTCCTGCAGATTCGGTCTACGGTCACACATGCGATTACAGCTCAGATGAAAGTAATTAAGCATGAAATGGCCAGATTACCTTTTTGGGATTCTAGGGTACTGGCAAGGGCGGATACAGCGGGGGCGGTCGGGGCGGTCTCAAAATTGAAATTTGGAGCTATTAATGTTTATCAAAATACTTACAAAATTACAGACTTTCCTTTCTTTGTGTACCAAAATGCAGTTAAATTTTAGAGAACTTTTGTGAATGTGATGTAGGTATTCATCATAGTGAAGTGAAAATTATTTGCTATCTTTTAGTACGAACTTTGAAGCAAAATTTATTTAATTTTTATTTTTATCAAGTATAATCTTTTTTAGCCTTTAGTTGTTCTCACAAGACTTAAAATTATAAAGGGTTTTCCAATAAGAGGTGTTATTTTAATTAGCCCGCTATTTCGGTAGATGTCACTTTTGGAGCTGTCATTTTTTGACATTTGACAAGCAGAAACTACGCCATTCATAAAAATGGAACGATACACGATTCAACAACGCATTGAAATTATTAAAACACACTATAAAACTGGTGAAAATGTGGCAGAGACGGTTCGTAAAACTCGACCATTTTTGGGTCGTCGTGAAGCACCTTGTCGGACCGCAATACAGAAATTGGTAGAAAAATTCGAGCTGTAGGGACAAGTTAGTGATGTGAAGAATAAAACCCGTGCACGTCGCTCAAAAACAGCCGAGAATATTGCTGCTGTAGCCGAAAGTGTTGAAGAAAACCCAGGTTTGTCCATTCCTCGTCGTTCTTTGGAATTAGGCATTCCACAAACGTCATTACTCCGTATTTTGCATAAAGATTTGGGTCTTAAGGCTTATAAAGTTCAGTTAACACAAGAACTCAAGCCAGCCGATCATTAACAACGTCGAGTCTTTGCTGATTGGGTCCTTGAAATGCATGAACATGATCCGGAATTCCATTGAAAACTCATCTTGAGTGATGAGGCCCATTTCAACTTCGATGGCTTCGTCAACAAGCAAAATTGTCGCATCTGGGGCTCGGAAAACCCAAGAGTTATTGTTGAAAAGCCTCTCTATCCTCAACGTCTGACTGTTTGGTGCGGTTTATGGTCCCGTGGGGTCACTGGGCCTTACTTTTTCGAAAGTGAGGCTGGAGCAACAGTTACGGTGAATGGATTGCGCTATCGACAGATGATTAATGATCTTTTATGACCGGAATTGGATGGTATTGATCTGGACAACGTTTACTTTCAACAAAACAGCGCTACTTGCCATACAAGCAACGAAACCATTGATCTTTTACGGGAAAAGTTTCCGGACCGTGTTATCTCTCGAAGAGGTGATCACAATTGGCCACCGAGATCTTGTGACTTAACACCTTGCGACTTCTTCCTTTGGGGCCACGTGAAAGAGGAGGTTTATGCCAACAGCCCAGCGTCGATTCAAGACCTCAAATATGGAATTCGTGAGGCTATCGAGGACATAGGGCAGCCACTTTGCGATTTGGTTATGGAAAATTTCATGAAAAGGATATGGTCCTGTAGGCGTGGTCGTGGTGGTCATTTGGCTGATGTTATTTTCCATTAATAACGGCATACCATCCTCTTTATAATGAAATAAATATTCGATCATTTATCTCAAAATATGGCATTTTCTTTGAATATCAAAATAACACCTCTTATCGGAAAACCCTCTATTATAAAGGAATTTTCAGTACAAGAAAAATGTTTTCATTTTTTTGTGATCGAAAGTTTACAAAAACCAGGGTATTTGATAAAAGGTAATATATTGGTAAAATCATCATAGACGGGTTAATTAATATCAGATTCAGTTTTTCTGCAAATATTTAATTTAAAGAAAATGGGATTATATATTAACCCTACCAAATTAGAACTCCTCGAAAATTTTTCTAACGAAGTGTCGATTTGAAAAGAAATTAATGGCAAATTTTTTAAAAATTTCTCCTTAATTTTCAACAAATTCCAGCCCAGTTCAATATGTTTTCTTTCTACTAGTATAGAGTGTACAACAAATTTATAGAATTTATGGTTTTTGATCAAAATGCAAAGCACTTTTATTTGAAAAACACCAGTAACAAAATAAAGCAAGAAGTGTATAATGCTGGCCGCTAACCGGTCCGGTATCCTCGCATTCAAGTAGTGTTTCATGGCTAGTATATTCCGGGTCTGGGGGTTATGACTGAAAGATTTTCTATTTTTTCTGGCACAAATTTTTACTATGCCGTCGGGATCGAAAACTTATATATTATACTAACAAAAGAAGTCCTACGATATCTGGAAGTTAAAGAAATGCTCATTCTGAAACGGAAGGGCGATCCACAAATGATGGTCCAACTTCAGGAGCTTAAGTTATGAAAGAACAAATTGCGTTATTTTTGATAGTTGAATAAGATAAAATAATAAAAAATCTGCGAGAATTACATTTGAGGAAATTAGATATACTTTTCCTCCTATAAGTAAAAGCAAGAACACGCCTATATATTGTAGCATTACCAGATCTATGATGTTAGAGAAGAAATTTATGTTTCTAATTTTATTGTAAGGAATAAGAAATTGTTACAGAAATAATTAAAAATGAAATAATGGCAGAAAAGACGGGTGACGAGTTATTCCAATGTTTTTGGTATCATTTTGGTGCAAATCGTGTTAAGAATTAAAGACAAGCTTAAATCGCTTTCATATAATTTTTTTCTGATTGGAAATGCTTTCACTATGTGTTTTATCAAAGATATTCTTCTCCCATATCGAAAAGTGTTTTATATATCGTGTCGTCAACATGAAAAATTTGATCTTATGTTATACTTTTCGTTAATTCTGCAGTATGTACCTACTATTATTGATTTAACTTTGGATTCTTAGATAAGTCAGCAATGAACGATCATGGTCTACTTTGAAATGCACGCAATTGGTAGCAAACTGACGATGCAGAGATTGACTGTACTTCTCTGTTCTGCTTTGCACGTGTTTTCTAAATTTTACGATACTTTTATTGAGTCTACGAAATTGAAACAGAACAAAATTTCTTTACAGAATATGTACATATGTACGAAATATTCATAATTTTTACATTTTATATAGAAGAAAGCTTCCACAATCACAAGAGTAGGTAGGTTCTTTTTACGAAACGTTTTATAGATTTTTACAATGTTTGTTAAAATGCGTTATAAATTCTACAAAATTTTTATGGATTCGTTTTCTCCAAAACTTTCAGATCGAGATTTTACAACAGCTTTGGTACGATTCTGGAATTGATTAATTAGGATTGGAATTAATTAAGTTTTCCCCAATTTATTTCTCATTATTAAGTGTGGCTTAGTTTGTCCAATACAGCTATATGTGCCGCACATAACTAAGTTCCATACTGTTTAAAATTATCTGCAGGTCTTTCAAATTTTGTATTGCCTCAAATTCAATCACTCGTGCACCACATTATTAAAAATGTGCTCATGAAGCTGTCGCTAAGTAATATATCGATTTCTATCATATTTTCAATTCTAGTATTAAAATTTCTTAATCGACGTTTTTAGCATACACGTCCCAGGAGTGAGTTATTTTTGAATTTAAGATAGATATTGCAAATTGAAAATAACTTTTATATCCACTTACGGATTTTAATCAAATTTGAAATATAGATTTCTAACAATATTTCAAAATATTTTTTATATGCACGGATTATAGATTTTTTGCACAAAAGCTAAAAATTTGAAACATTTTCAAAGAAATAAACCAAAATATTTTTTTCCTATTTTAGTTATAGTACATTGCAATTCTAAAAATATGATCAATTTATCGTCTGGCGTTTCCAACCTCTATATATACTTACATATTTTTTTTTTTTACCAATATTCATTTATTATATATTTAGACATAAAAACACAAAAAAATATTAGTATAAAAAAGAATTATGCAAAACAGAAAACAAAAGCGTCCCCAAAATGGGGTACACCACGGCTGGACGTACATGTACGGCGATATCACTGAAAGAGTTAAAGCATTTATTTTAAATTTATTTACTGCAATGAATTCGGTCACCTGGATCATAAAGATTGAATGTCTTCTGGGGAATAACGTTTAGACATTGGACTAATTTTACCGTATCACTAATGATGTCCTGCTTGATATAAAAGTTTTGGACTGTAATACTAAAGAAGATACTGATTACTTACCTTCTTCGCTATGAAAATATTGTGCGGATTTTCTATCGTCGGTTTATCATCAATTCACAGTGATTTTTAATTTGTCTGATGTCACTGGTCCTTTTATAGATTACTGAAAGATTTCCTATATGACGCCAATATACCATCCGAAATTCAGCGTACGAGCTCGACTCGAGGGTTTATGGAGCGAATAACGCGCTGCAGCACTATCGTGGGATAGACTTTTGGGTGTGTTTTAGGTGGTCTTGGCTCTGTGTTTTCTAGTTATTAGTTGTTACAAATTTGTATTTATAATCTGACGTTTTAGGGTAATATTTTAGAATGTTATTTTGCGTTGATAGTAGTATACATATTTTTTCGAATTTATATTTTAATTTTTTGAATTTCTAATTTATTTAAACTGTGTTTTTTTATATTTTAATTTCATTTCTCGTACTTTTATATTTTATATTAATATGTACTTGTTTTTATTTATTCTTTTTGCCGCTTTGTTTTTGTACTAAAAAAAGAAATTTGTATTCTTGTTGTACTTTACCACGAATAAACTTATTCTATTCTATTCTATTCTATATCAATCTAGGGCTAAGTTAAAACCAACATTAAAAAGCCACCTGAAAGAAAAATCATACAAAAGACTCTAACTTCAAGTATTTATATATATTGAAACTCCGTTGGGAACAAAACTATATAAACCTACCTACAAACACGTCGTTAAAGCAGTTTTTTTTTTAATAGAGACAGGATTCTGGCTACATTCCACACAAACAAAACCGGGACACAATCCAATAAGAAGAAATTAGCTTGTCATCAATGAACTATACGCATATCAAATGTAATTAGATTAAGTCATCTTTTCAAATAAATGTATCTTTTAAAAAGTAGAAAATTAAGTAATATTCCAATAGATATCCAATCGTATACTTTGTAGTCATAATAACTTTACCTAGACAAAATCAAGAACGGCAACACACATACTCAATAGAAGAAGTAAAATCACAAACGAACACCGTACTTTTATGGAGCAAAGCGTTGAACAAAATACAAGAATTACTTTAAAGCAATTGAAAGAGAAACTTTTTCAGGCTTATCAGATTGATGTCTCCGTGGAATGTGTGCGCAAACATTTAGATGGTATGCTTTTTACACTCAAGGATATTCGAAGGGAACCTGAAAACAAATAATGAAATTAATAAGAGAAAAAGACGTCAATATGTTGAACAACTTATTGCATATCATTCTGAAAATAGACCAATCATATATATGGATGAAACGAACTTTAATCTTTTCGTATCAAGGACAAAGGGAAGATCCATAGAAGCCGTTGTAGTTATATTGCAGCAGGCTGCCGTGGCGCCAATGTTCATATTATTGGATGCATAGGTAATGTGGGGCTTATTCATCACGAAGTAAGAAGAGGAGCATTTAAAACTCTGCAAACTAAAGAGTTCATACGCAATTGTCTGCGAAACGCTCTAACCAAATATCAATCACCAGTCCTAATGGTAATTGATAATGCACCGTGTCATACATCTATTGAAGTTGTGTTTCTTGAAAGTGAGTTTATAAATCATCGGTTATTACGATTAGGCCCGTACAGTCCAATAGAACTTGCTTGGTCAGCTCTTAAGGTTTCTATTAAACGAAATCTAGCAACTAAAATGCCATAGATTTTAGCAGGTGAAAATATGACAAATTTGACCCAAACCGAATTTCGCCTACAAAGGATTGAAAATTTTATACAACGGAATGTACCAAATTTATCTGTTGCAAATTTTGCGAATTAGTATATGTTGCATATGTTCAAAAATTCATACCAGATGTTTTAAATAAATATCATTTTTTAATTTATTATATTAATAAAGTTTTCATCATAAATATGTACACCGTATTTTTTTTTAACTTAAATGATTATTTCCAGTTTTTAAAGTTTATTTCCAATTTGAAAATGATTATTTCCAATTTGATATTGTTTATTTCCAATTTAAAGTTGAAAAGGTATAGAATAGAGAATACTAACAAAATAACTTTATCTCGGGTCTTGGCTGAGATAATGATATTTATTACGGATCTCGACTGGAATAAATCTTACTAACCAATGATAAAGAACGCAATAAATGTTCATCTGATTTAACTCTGCGCGAAGCAGGAGTAAGGTATGCATTCACGTAGCTAGGAAAATACAGTAGATAATTCTTAGAAATTAGCACTAATCGGATATTTCAAGGCAAACTAAACCCTCATTATTGAAGGATGCTGACGGCCTCACTTGCATGCATAGAATAATAAAGAAATCTAAAATAAAAAGGAATTTGCTTAAAAAGGGATCTCTTCGATTGCAAGTGGTTAGTGCGCGTAGTTGAATATTAAATACCCGAGAAAAATAATAATTAGTGATAGATTTCATGACAAGTAGAATAAAAGTGGGTGTTTGTAAATTTAAATATAATTATGTGATTAAGTAGATTATTGTTAGGCTACATTAGAGAGTGTGTAACATTATTGTTAAGTGGAGTGTATTACGTGAGTAGGTCCCGTGTTTGAGCGGGGTTTAATCTTTAGTTGAGATTCCATCCCGCCCCATAAGAGGAAGATTTTTCGCGTTGGTGTGTCCCGCTACCAGTTTATTGTATACTAATGAGTTAGTTTAGTATGTATAGAATATTGTAGATTTTATTTGTACCCACTGAGTATGTCTTACTGACAAGAACACTTTTCTTTCTCTTACAGACGATCAGCCTTAAGGTGACATTAATACATATATATATATATATGTGTTTAACGGAATAAATTTTGCTGGTGTAAGGACAACTACAATCTATATTTCGGTTTACTTCCCCTAACACCAATTTATTTTATCTTGACTATTGACTAAGATAAAGATACATATTCTGGGTCTCGACTGGAATACATCTTTCTCACTATATCTTGGGTATCAACTGAGATAAAGATATTTATTCTGCGTCTCGACTGAAATAAACTTTACTAACATTACAACTTTATCTTGGGTACCGATAAAGATATTTTTCTGCATCTCGACTGGCATAAAGTTTGTTAACCTACAACTTTGCTTTGGGTCTCGACTGAACAAGATAATAACTAACTGTCTATTTACCAACGCAATAAAGTTGAATTCACATTTCAGGCTGATGAATACGTTGATTAATCATTTATAACATTATATTTGTACTCATATATACATATATTGGTACCATTTTTAAAAGGTGAACTCTCTAAAATATTGTCTGAAAATAACATAATTTGTTTTGTGTAAATTCAAACATAAGTGAAATTTTAGTTATTATGTGACATAGTTGACATTGAAATTATCTTAAATTACATTACTGACTGTGAAATCCCCGAGATATGATTCCCTGTAAATTTGGGTTTGACGCATTGTGAAATAAACCCCTAACTTGAAATATTCATTGGCGTTATCATTTACAGTCCCAATTTTATATTGTTTTTTGAGCTACCTCGTTGGGCAAAACACCTAACTATAAGCATAAATACGAGTAATTGCGGGGGCATCTGGCATGCTCGGGCAGGCGGACCAGTCACTTTATAATAAATGGTCATGGTGATGTATACATTAGTAAATTGAATAAGAGTAGGTGACCCAATGGTGAGGGAATAGCTCTACACTCGTTTTCGGAGACTGGGACATTATTCTTAAAAACTGAGTTTGCTTGGGCTGCCTGTCTACTGCCTGGCCTGGTGAGGCAAATCGAGACGGGATAAGATGCGGGAATTTTTTCTTTAGAAATCTTTGATTTTATTTTATTTTGTTAGCAGTTTTTCACATTCAATGTGGGTTTTATGGCTTTACAATTACAATTGGATATTGTCGAAGCCTTTTTTGCCATATATACTGGTGGTCAAAATAATAAATATACCCCTAAGTTTCTTGTAAAACATCTATTTTTTCAGCTGGCAATGCTTTTCAAGTGACGCAATCAACTGCAATGACCCGTTAGATTGGGAAGACAGTTTTGTAAGCAGCGAGCCTGTTTATATGATTTTTGCGCACATGTCAAATTGAGTTTGATAGCCAAAGGACCACTTTCACATTGGACAAAATAATAAATACAGTGTTTTTAAATAAGTATTTTCGAGCCACTTTTTAATTTTTTTTCCAAATTTATTTTCATTCGAGTAAGTTTAGTGATAACTTTCAAATAAGTTCAATTTATCTGATTCCGTCAATAATTCTCTAGTTCAAACATCGGCCGAAATAAGCACTGTTCCCCAGAAAAGAGGATCGAAATTCAACGCCTAAGGGACGACGGCTACTCTCTCCGACAGATTGCACAAATTTCTCACTGCTCTTTGGGAATGGTCCAGAATGCTATGAAGGAGAAAAATGATAAAGAAAATCGCGGCCGGCCATGGAAAACCACTCCATCATTGGATCGAAAAATTGT
Source organism: Dioctria rufipes (assembly GCA_963924295.1). Lineage (NCBI taxonomy): Eukaryota > Metazoa > Arthropoda > Insecta > Diptera > Asilidae > Dioctria > Dioctria rufipes. The sequence continues at coordinate 53,605,619 of OZ002740.1, forward strand.
GCGCGTCTCTAAAAAGAACCATTTCGCGTCTTCGGTCATGATTTTGTGGGAAACAAATGCTAGCGTGAGTGCTAGAACAATTCGTAGAAGATTATTGAACGCAGACTTACCAACCCGATCAACAAGAACAGTGCCTCTCCTAAGTAAAAAAATATACGGAACCGACTAAATTTTGCAAGGGCCCATTTAGATTGGAGCGGAGAAGAAGGCACGAAAAAATGGCGAAATATTCTCTGGAGTGACAAGTGCAAATTCAACATCTTCAGATCGAACGGAAAAGAATATGTTAGGCGACCTCTCAACAAACCATTTGATCCACAATATACCAAAAAGACCGTTAAGCATGAAGGAGGTAACATAATGGTGTGGGCAGCATTTTCTTGGTACGGTGTAGGTCCAATTCATTTGATTGACGGGATTATGACCGAAGAAAGTTATTTAGACATACTAAAGGACATAATGCTACCATTTGCAGAGGAAGACATGCCGCTGCGATGGACATTTCAACACGATAATGATCCGCAGCACTCTGCAAAAATAGTGAAGGGTTGGTTGCGGCGCAAAAAAATTTCGGTTCTCGATTGGCCGGCGCATTCACCGGACTGCAATCCTATTGAGAACTTGTGGAAGCAAGTCAAGGATAAGGTTTATGTACATATGCAGTAAAAAGAGAGTGGCACCTGATTTCAAAAGAAAGCTGTGAGCGTTTAGTCGATTCGATGCCGGCTCGTTGCAAACAAATTCTTACAAATAAAGGTCACGCAATAAATTACTAAGTTGAAATTATAAAAAATAAATAAAACTTAAAACTTCTCTTGAAAAGAATTTAGTTTTTCTATAAAAGTTCTCATACCGTTTTTATTCTTTTGTCCACCCTATAATTAGGATAATGAATCCAAATCGGAATATATTAAAAGCCCTTAACAGGTAAGACGCTTGTTTTGCCACTAATATGTTCTACACATTCCAACGTATCGTTTGAATAGACTGGCTTAACTTGCAAGGTATTGAAACCTGAAAAAACAGATGTTTTCCAAAAAACGCAGAGGTGTATTTATTATTTTGACCACCAGTATATAAGTGAATTATTAGTTAAAGCAACCAGCATTTAATTATATTTATCACTTACGCTTGTAACCTAAATTTTATAGGCATGAAAAATTTTCGATTGCTATCTGGAGTTGAGCTCCTTAAACGTAGTGTAATTAACAATTCTTTTAACAAATATGTGGTATTCCCAAGTGGTACCGAATGAGGAAACCTATTTTGAAAATTTGAAAAAAGTGGACTTTTTAGCAATACATCTTTTATACATACATATGCATTATAGAAGGAATAGTTGGTACCGGAGGGCATATAATTAATGCTGTACTTTCCACCACTATCGATTTTATGTAGATTCGAACTCGTTGCGCTAGTTCGATGAAAATTTTGCGGTCCAATAATTCAAACTATTTCGTCTGCCTAACGTCGGATCATAAGAAAAACTTAAACTGAATTAAGAAAAAATCGACTGGATTATACTTAACGCGAGGACAGCACACTTTTGTTCGAAGCATCAAAACAATAAGATGCTATCACTGTAAGTTGAAAAAAGTTTGTAGAAAATTATACAGTACCTACCTACCTTTCACTTGTGAAATATTTTCGTGTACTGCACAAATTCCCATTCACTAAAAGTTTCGCAATAAGCGTAAGCATAAATATATTATGTAATAGATGTAAATGTTTTCTTGCAAAATGAACTGAAAAAATTTGACTATTCTCCTTCTAATTCACATGAAAATACTGTGGATAGAAAAATATTAAATATTTACCACAAAACCAGAATTCAGGGCAAAAAAGGCAAGACCATTCCGGTCATTATACACTTCTTCCATATTTGGCTTGCAAATTTTAGATATTTTTCTAACCAAAGAAACATCATAGAAAAACGTGATGTGAAAAATAATGTAAGTGAAGGGATATGCTCAAAGTTTGAACTGAGTGGTTTGTGTTAAAAGTGATTCAGTACTTAAGAAAAGTTACGCAAAAGGGCCCCAAAAAGAAGTTTTGAGGTGTACGATTGCAGCATACGAAAGTATAATATTTCACAAGCCATGTTCTGGTATCTAAAAGCAAAGGCATTTCTATGGCCTAATGAAAGGCTGAGAGCAATATTGCCGAACTGACCCCTTTCTAATCTTTAAAAAAGATATTTTTCTGAAATTTTCCGTGAATGAGCCCCGGAAAATTTAGGTACGACTCAGTTAGTTCATTTTACTGCAACCAATAAAAGAGGTTGGGCAGAATGCTGATTTGAACCGCATGAAAAGGCAATTTTCATTTAGAAATTTGTATGTGGAATGTTTTCGTAAGCACATTAGGACATCGTAAAAATTTAATAATAAATGCCTTACGTCAAATTTATATTCGAGTACCAGCAAATTCTGCAACTGCTTTAAAGTTGGACATACACATTAGTATGTACCTATTTTCAAATAGAGATCTAATAACTATGCAAAGACTGTTCAAGTGGAAGCTTGTCTCGATTGAATATATAAAATCGATGATGCTTGAGTTGATATTGTTCTGGTCTTCATCGGTTTCTGTATGGATTGGTTTGGTAACTGAGCCTCTTGAATTTTTAGAAATGTAACTACGCAGTGCTTGCTTTGGAAGGGATGCTTTCTGGGAGCTGAATCCTGCGCACTACTACGGCAGTTGAATTCTTTTAATCATACGCTGGAAAAACGCAGTCTAAGCTAAATTTCAATATCGTCTAGTAATCAATAACGTCACTACGGTCTTGGCACCCTCTATTAGTAAATGGCCTCAATAATCTAGTACAAATGGTAGTATGAATATTTTTTACAAATTTTTTGGTTGATAAGCAAATATTTTTATATAACCAAAATAATTCTTGGCGCATCAGCAATACTTCTAGTAATCACTACAAAATTACAAGAATTCAATCCGTGAATAAAGCCTACTGTGATGGCTTAGAAGTAGTGAAGTGATTTGTTCCAAACAATTTAATGGAAATTTTTCTTCAATATTCTGTAGCTTTTGTCTTAAAATGCATACCAAACAGGAATAGCGATAAGCTTGAATTCGCGTAATAAATTCTTCTTGTGTTGGTGGTCCATGTCTTTGGCACTGAAAGTTCAGTTCAGGCTTTCATAATTGATAAATCTGGAGAAGCGCAAAAAGTATTTTTTTTTTTTTTTTTAATATTAAAATCATTTTTAATTTGATCCTATACTTTTATTTGATTCAACAGGAAACTTTCAGGTAAGTGAATTTAATTCAAATTAAAAGTTCTCAGTGTTGAGAAAATACAAAAAAAAAAATATAAGTATCCAATCCCGGGCACATGCCAGTATCCCAGCAAATTATCTCAAATTGAAAGTTCTCTTCCACAGAAAAATATTTGGACGTCATCACTATTCTTCCCCTTAAACTCTCTCATTAAATTAAAACTCATTTGACAATCAAGTTTCAGTTTAGTCAATAGAGCTCGTAAGCCCCAATATAGGGATTAATAATAATATGTGGGAGGTGCCGGCTTTAACTGATAAGACAGTTAAGTTCAAGGTTTTAGAATAGTTCAATATATTTTTGATGTACCATAGAACATTAAGCTTAAACTAGGCAATTCAAGTATTATGGAAAATGTCTAGGTTCAATACGCACGGTATAGGTTGCTGCAAAATAAAAAAAAATGTTATTGAAATGATTTTTAGCAAAAGTTTGGTTAGGTAAAACTTAATTTCGTTCAGTATAGCGAAAAGTGCTGGTTAAATTGGAGTTACATGTCTGGCAGCTTGAGCTTTGAAGCCATGTAGCAGCATAGGGTTGACAAGTCAGCGAGTATCAAACTTTTTTTTTTTTAAGCCAAGCTCAGGGGATACCCTATCATGCAAGGCCCAGCAGCATAGCATGGCAAGAAGAATATAGTGAAAAGGATTAGAACATATGGGGAGAGTGGCGAAAATGCTGAGGAATGTTGCCCTTAAACTTCCGCTTATTATATGCCGGAAGAAAGGCAGAAGATGGTAGACTTTTCCACATTCGCAGAGTTCGGGATAAAAAAGTATCACGGAGTTTTACTGTACTGCCGAAAGTAATTTGTAGGGTAAAAGGATGTGCGGGGTTTGCAACGCAAGTATTGCGTGCATGAATTATTCTACAAGGAATCAATTTCCCAAATAAATACTTGTTATAAAAAGTAAGTGTGAATTATATAGTAGCAAGATTTCTCATTGCATTTTTAAATTTGGTGATTGTTCCCCCTTTTTTGCCTGGTGGAGAAACGACGTAGAAATTATATGGAGGAGATTTCTCGGCTGACAGACTGAAATTTATTGAAAATAATTTCAATAAATTTACTAAATGCATTATAAATGAAAAAAAAAAAAAAAATTGAATTACTCGACCACACCTCGTGCATTACACTATATAACTCAATATGCAAATATTAATAGTTTTTAAAATCGGTTTTTATTTAAAAGTCAGAATTTAACACCGAAACCAAACGTGAAGAAAAACTGTTCACTAAAAATATTTAAAATCCACTTTACATTTATTTTCAACCTAATTTCATGTACAACACTATTTAACGTACTACACAAATTTAATATTTTTTAAAAACCTTTTTTTTTTTATGTTAATTTAAGCCCGAAACCAAACATGAAGAAAACTGGTAACCAAACATATTTAAAATTTCATGCACTTTACATGTAATTATAATCTAATTGCATGCAACCGCAAATTTTCCCAAATGTTCAAATAGTAAGCTAGCTAACTGTTATTTGCATTCTAATTGGAGAAATGGAGAAATTCCAAAATTGTTCATGACAGGCGATAAAATATTGTCGAAAACTATTGTAGGAATATCTTCTTGACTGTTATTTTAACAACAGTGCTCCTAGTCTGCTTGGGCTATCGGTCAGTTTAATATTTCAAGATGATAAAAAACAAACAAGTTTATCTTTTTCCTCTCTCGTTCAGCTTTTTATTTGCCTCAACGTTTCGCTTATTGTCATTAAACATCTTCAAGAGGTCTCAACTACAATTAATACAACACCAAGAAAATTTGACATCTATACATCTATATAAAAACACAATGAAACTCACATTTTTTAAAAAGATTTGTTCTACACCTAACAATTGTTTTGTATGGCGTCAAGCAAACTATTAAAACTAAAATATACAATAAAACGCCGAACAATATTTTAATTAAAATTTGCGAGGTAAGCCTTTTGTCCACGTTCAACCTCTTGTCTGTTCTGCGTGCAACTATCTACGTCGAGAGCAGTTGTCCAATATTGAACAGTATTTTAAATTAATATTGTCTGTGTCTGTCTTTCTATTAATGGTGTTATCAGTTATATATATATATGCAGAGCCTCAAGAATGTGTCGTTTATGCCATTGGTTCGATAGTCAAAGTTTTTGTTTCAGTAAAATCAGGTACATGCCCTGTTGATAAACAATGTGCTGAAAGAGCTGTGCTATCTTTCTTGTTATTCTTTATGTCCGATTTATGTCCCGATATTCTGTTTTTTAGAAATTGTCCAGTAGTACCTATGTAGCAGGTGTCGCAGACTACGTTATCAATACCAGCACATGTAATTTTATACACTACGTCAGAAGTTTTGTCTTTCCCGATTCTGTCTTTTAATTTACTAAAATTATTACCCACGGTCTTACTGTTTTTAAATGCTAAATTGAAAACTTCAAACACGAAAATTTTATTAAGCTCATTTGCCCCCGACTGATCTTTTTTCTCATTATATTACAAGACGTCTCTGTTTTAAAATGAAATTTAACTACCCAGAAGAAAAAAAAGTCCCCTCAATGATTTACAATTCCACCTCGCGAACATATTTGCCAGCCCACAACCAAAATGCTTTCTAATCGACCTAACGACATGAAAGCCCATTTGCCCCCGACTGAATTTTTTTGTCATCATATTACAAGACGTCTCTGTTTTAAAATGAAATTCCCCTACCCAGAAGAAAAGAAAGTCCCCTCAATGATTTACAATTCCACCTCGCGAACATGCTTTCTAATCGACCTACCGACATGAAATTGATGGAAGCAGAAATAAAAATGCATTCAGTTAAAAAAAAAATATAGCGATGATCTATTATAAGGAAAATGGTATCATATGAATGAAATTAACCTAATACATGCCGGTTGTTTGTAGGTCCCATAGAAGCATTTTTTCAATTGCTTCCCTTAGGCTAAACAGAATTTCATATTGAGTGTAGATACACTGTAAGTGGCGAATAGCCAGAAATGCTGTGTGACGTCATAGGTAGAACCCAGACGAGTTCAAACGCCATGCATTTGGTAGGATGTTGTTCGATTATTGATGAAAGCAGAAAAACACCTACAGTTGAAACCAGCGTTGTACTATCATAGGAAAAATATATGGCATATGAATAAAATTAATCTAACACATGCTGCTCCTATAGCAGTATTTGTAGGTCCCATAAAAGCATTTTTTCAACTGCTTCCCTTAGCCTAAACGGAATTTCATATTGAGTGTAGATACACTGTAAGTGGCGTGATAGGTAGAGCCCAGACTTGTTCGCATGCAATAGTTTTCGTTGGAAATTGTTCCATAATTTTGTTGTGATAATTTTTTACTACGGGGGTTAATTTTTAATTTCTTGTCTTTCCTGATTTACAGCAAAGTCGGAAAAAATACCTTCATACAAAATATTTTTGGAATGAAAATATTTTGAAAAATTTTTATTATTAATTCAGAAATCCTAAAGGAAGCAATGCTTCCCTTACATCCAAAAACGCCACGCCACTGCTAAAATTGCTGTACAGAAGCGATACAACGCTTTTATATATACTTTGCATATCTATGCAATTCCATGGTACTGCCCCCATTTCCCAGCCAATGTAGGAGTTAATGAAAAGTTTGGTGTGCAATTCTTGTCCAATAATTAAAATCATTTGCACTGCTTTACAACGGCTCATACAAAACTTTTCGTTGAAGCATCAAAGAAAAGTCGTCACTTCCGTTACTATCACTGCTGCTATGCCTTCGATGCATCAAGGACATTTTCTTATTGAAATTAATGTTACCAAATTAAGTAAAACAAAATTGTAGAAAATTACACAGCACATTTCATTTGTGAAATATTCTCCTGTGCTGCACAAATTATGTAACTGCAGTCTATTCAGTAAAACAGAAATCTAGAATTACGTTCTATTTCGATAAATTTGTAGGTTATGAATTACAACTACAAATAACTTTTGGTGAAACAAAAAATGAGAAATTCCTACAAATTTCCCCTTGTAGAATACAACTACAATTTTGTAGCACAGAAATTTTGTGAAACCAGAAATATTAATTTTTCTACAATTTTCGTTAAAAATCACTTGTAAATTACAATTTGTATGTTCGCTAAATAGACCACTGGTGTTACGTAGTCTAAAACGCACCGTTGATTGCAGATTTTTAGTGTCTGGTCACTCTTTCACGAAGTGCGAACAACACTTAGCCATTATAGAAAAGACCCAAAATAAATGTTCAATTTCTTCCTGATGACTTGCAAACCATTGTATCGAAATCGAATAGGAAATTTGCGGTAGTTACGTTAAATCACGGGGACTTTGAATCAGTACAACTAATGAGAGTGCATATGAAAAATAACATATCAGGCATACGAGAAGTGCGGTGACTGCATTTTGAAGTCTACACTTTTCTCGTTATTCTATAAGTAATTCCTCCCTCTTCAAGTGTGTATCACTACATTGCTTACTGCTAACTATTTCTTTATCTATCTACAACATAAATGTCAAAGCAAAATAATTTGACGCCATTTGCAAAAATTATTTCACATTTACATTAGAACATTACTTTTGCTGCCATGTGCACAAATCATCCGTAAAAAAAGGTTGTCAATATTTGCGTAATTTTTTTTTAACTGCGTCTAGAAAAAAAAACATGCGAAACTGGCGAAATCGCGTATATAAGGCCTTAAGAAAGATCCGCGTACGTACAAAATGCGAGCAAATATTGTGAAATTACTTGTCTATATGGAAAATAAAAACGAAATAGAGACTAACAAGTGTCAAATATTAAATGTCAGAAAAAGTTTCAGCCATTATTGCAGTATAAAATTCAATTCAAAAAGGTTCGTGTATTAAATGATTATGATTTATAACTAGGGTCATATTACATAGCGCGTGCATTTTTCGAAATTTCAATATTGACTTCCAATGTAATACATACATATAGAGACAGACTTTTCGTTTAGAGCAAATTGCAATATTTAAATTCCAAGTTTGTCTCCCGTATTGGCATGGAAGACTTTAATCCACCCTATTTCCTTAGTTTACAATTTGTTTTTTCCCACTGGCTATAGAATATCTAAAAAGAGAGAAAAACAAAGGGAAAAAAGTTGAAAAAGGGAAGGGGTGATTGAGTCATATAGTGAAAGTATAGAAAAAATCGTTAAGAGGGGGCGGGTAGAGGAAAGATAAGCTAGAAGTGAAATGCATTGAGAAAGGAGAGAATCAGCTGTTGAATTTTATTTATTTCTATATTTTTAGTTTCAAAATTATTCTAACAATTCTTTTCCACAGCACCGCAAATAATTTTCTTATAAGACTAAGTGAATATTTCCATGAAACGTGACAAGAATGATAAGATTCTTGAAACATTCAACTTCATCACATCAATGAAAATGCTTCATTCCAACGGAGAAGTGAACCTCTATACTGTGCGCGCTCACTACGGGTACAGAGATTACCTCTTGGGTGTTCTGCTATTTGACGCTGAAATACAAAATAATCTCCATGAAGGAAACTGATGATTGACCTTTCAAGGGTAGGTATGTATAAGCACGTCCACCCCTTGATGAGAGGTAAAAAAAAGAAGCATGAAACTTTAGGGATTTTTTAAATAATAAAAAAAAAACTTTTAGTATCTATTCACTCAAGAAAAAGGTCTTTGGGTTGAAAAATGTCGAAAAGATGGTTGAGTTGAGGTTATCATATACATGGTACAAAGAATATACGGTATGCTAGTATGAAATGAAAGCTCCTTAAAGCTTTCTGTGGCGTCATAACGAGCCACTTTTTCAAATGAACATAAGAATAAATGAACTAAATAACATTTTCTGTTCAAATGGTTATTTTATTTTATTTCTTTTCCTTGTACGTTTATTTCATTCCTCCTTTCTATTTAAATGCTTAATACGAAAGTAATTTAGCCTTCCTTCTTAACGTAATCATATATTTCTCCAATTTCAAGATCCGATCCCTGCAAGTTCTAATCTACAGCTTTTAATGACTACCTACTCTTAAAACAAAATCTTCATTTTGTGAAAACTAATCGAATGTTGGATTTTCAGTACCAACTGAATACAGAATATTTTCATTGCGTCCTATAAATATATAATATGTGTAATTTAAAAAAAAAAAAAAATAGGAAATTAAAGTAGGAGAAATATAGATAGTTTGCGATAACAAAATGTTAAAAGTAAATTAGAACAAAGTCTGTAGTAGTATGGTGGTCATTCAAACCACCTTTAGATCTTAAGGAACTAAGGAAATCATCTATGATATTTTGATTAAGTCGACTTGTATGTAAGGATATAGTCCACTTTAAAATACTTCCTTAAATATGTATACAGGGTGGGCCAAAAGTCACCATGGGGTTTAAAAATAACTAACTTTTGCGTTTGTACATTGCTCCACACCCTGTTGACCGTTTCTCTTCATTCCTTTTTTAAATGGTACCCATGGTGACTTTTGGACCCCATGGTGACTTTTGGCCCACCCTGTACAAATCTGATTAATTTGTTATTAAAATGCCTTTTATTCATTCATTCACTATGCACGTTTTAACCTAATGCCATCGGCAAGAAAAGTGGCTCGTTTTGGGGTCATAAAAAGCTTAAAGCTTTGAAGATAGCGAAAACACGATCAGATACCAGCATACCTTATATTCCTTGTACCATGGTCATATATACAAATGTCTGTACATATATACACTGGTGGACAAAATAATAGGTGTATGCCTGTTACATTTCGTATATGTATATATATACAAAACACGATCTAGAAATTTCATATTTCTTCGAAGCCTTTGTAGTATAGTTCCAGCTTTTAGGACGTCTTATATGGAAACGTTAAATCATTATAATATTGCTAATTCAGTGTATAGATGCGCGACGATAAGGTCATAGGATTATCGAATAAAGGAGCATTACCTTTGAGCTTTTTTTTACTGCTGATTTAAAACGAAGTAGGTACTACTAATTTTAAATTCATTGCATGTAAAATAACGGAAAATTATTTTGCAAGAGGCATGGTTTTTTCTATTTAAATATTCTTGTGACTTTTGAGAATTAAAACTCATTTTGTTTTTAATTGAAGCTTTTAGGTGAAAATTCAATATGCTGCTTCCTTTTCATTGCTGATTAAGTGGTTTTTCTGTTTTTAGGTGTACTGGCTTCTTTTGTCGGTGGAAATAGTTGATTATGCGTTTATTACTTCTATTGAATGTTACCTAGAGTTTAGTGAACTTTAATTAATTGGCAATTTGTGATTACGATGGCATGAAATAAATATTTATATGGGGTTAAAGGAAGGTGTAGGTGATGATGTAACTCCTCCCCCTTTTGAATGGAGCGATGACCATAGGAACTGAGGATTCGAAGTTTCTTGGGCAGGAGCGGTTTGTTAATTGGAGACGATCTCGTTTTTCTGAAGCGTGAGGTGACGGCTTTGAACAAGGTATCCTCCAGTGTTGATTATGCCAATTCCGATTATCGCTAGGCCAAAGTACATGAAATTACTTCGTTGGTGAACCTTCATTTTCAGGATACTTACGGCTTCCTTGCTTTCGGTCTGGTAGGTTTTCCTTCTGCAAACTTAGCTTTTCTATTGTTGAGTTGAATCGGATGTCTGAGCAGATGGCTGGATATATGTGTATGTCGTCCCAATAGATGCTTGGGTTGTATCTATAGATGATTCCATTGATCTCCAGTTCACAATTTTCATAATGTATTAAAATTGTTCCCTGTATATTCTGCTGGTGGATTCCGCATGTAGATTTACAAGCAGTATGTGATTTGGTTCGGGCTAGATTATGGTTGTATTTTTCATACTATCTTCTAGAATGCAGTGGGCTGGTTCGTTGAACAATAATTGACCAATGACGCTGGATTCGTTTGTTTTCTCCTGTTGACCAGATTCTTTGCAGAAGTATATTCCCTCGATTTTTGGGCATATTTCGTTAAGATATTGAATATTGTTGGGGTTGAGGATTATATAAGGTTTTGTGACAATTAATTTTGTTTTGTTAATAGGAAGAGGGATTATATGGAATAGAGAGTATTGTTCGTGGGAAATTATAGGAATGCGGATGTTGAATATGATGTTGGAGCTATTATGATATGCTTGTAAACCAAGTAATTCATATATATGTTCTTCAGATTTAGTTTCAATAGATTGGTTACGGAATTTGTTATAAATTGCTGTTAGTTCGCTAGGATTAAATATTTGTTTTGGAATAATATCGAGCGTTTCAAGTACAATGGCTACGGCTATGGTTTGTTAATAGATCGATATTATAATTTGTCTGATTTAGATATTGTATGTGAATTAGCAAATTCTCGTTTGATCGGATTCGGTTAGCCATTTGTTCCTTATAGTAACTCGTTTATTAATATGGTCTGTTATATTATTAAATCTTTCTATCATTTGTTTGTTAATTCTAGTTTGGCTATTGATTTCGGAATGTAATTTTGATTGGTTAAAAGTTAAATTGTCTATTTGTTCGTTTAAACGTTGAGCGTCGTTCGCGTCCATGTTTCCAGTGATGAATTTAATAGCTGTACCTAGTCAATTTATTATTCCTCTTTTATGCCTTAATTTCGGAGAGAGAGATTCTAACTTTCGGTTTAGATCTTGGAGTTTGAATTTAGTTAGTCTCACAGAATCTTGTATTCCATTAAAATTTTCAAGGGTTAATAATGATTTAGTTAACTTGTTAAGATTTTCTTCATAAATTTCTAATTTTATTATATGTATTAAATTTTCGTAGCCGTATATTGTTCTTGCAGTTCCAAGTCGTAGTGGAAGTATTTCTTGTCCGTTAGTTAGGTCTCGTAACTCCATATCTTTTGTCCGTAAGTTGTCAGTAACCTGTAATAAACGTTTCCTTTTTATTCTAGATTTCAGTAGTTTCTTATCATTTGTAGTTAAGACTGTTACTTTCCTATTAGCTTTAATCTTTTATTTAATGAATCTAGGAGTCTATTTATTTCTCCTGCATTATTTCCTAAGAACTATTTCGTTCTCTTTTAATTCCATTGGTTCTTCCCTATCTTTATTTAGTTTATCTATATTCCTAATTACTATTTTTTCTACATGTTCTTTTATTTCAGGGTATAATTTAGATTGAAACTCATTTAACATTTTTAAGATTCGTGCTTTAAAACTTATACTACTATTATTAAATTTGTATGTTTTACCATAAAATAATTCAAATGGTGTTAACCTAGTTGTCGAGTATATAGCGTTATTGTAGGTAATAATTGTCTCGTTTAGTATGTCTTCATGGTCTAAGTCAAAATTATTTTGTTTCCGTTTTGCCAGAATAATTCTATATATCTCAGTCATAGCGGAATGTACCGTCTCTACCAGGACCGCACCCAGAGGGGGGACGAACGGGATCGGTCCCTCTCCAGAATGTCAGTTTTCTGAACATAATTTACAAATTACGTGGTCTGTATATTATTACAAAGTCCGATAAAATAAAACAAAACCTTTTAATCTACAATAGCAGTCCTTAAGTGCTCAGATGGGTGCAGGACGCGACTTTAAAGCCCTATTTTTCTGACTTGCTAGGACTTGGGGAGTTGCTACTTGCTTGCTGAAACGACGTGATATGGACCTTAATATTGTACTGACTACATAAATCTTTAAAAATGATTGTTGTGTATTCCCTTCCTTGATCAGCAACTATTTTATTGGGTATACCGTGTAAGCTCAAGTAGTGTTTAAGGGACTTGATAATGTTCAGGCTAGTTCGTATAGGCAAGGTATATGCTGCTGCAAATTTTGAGAATTTATCAATTATAGTAAAGACTTGTTTGTGGTTTATACCGCGTAAATATCGACATGAATTATGTCTAAGTGTTTTGATGGTATTTCTGGTTTTTCGTATTTGATTCTCGGGGGATTGCGATCATATTGAAGAGTTTGGCAAATATTGAATTGTTTATAGTCTGCGTAATTTTGTTCAACATGAAGAAGAAATAGTATTGTCTCTTCAAGTGGTTTAGTGTTTCTTGTATCCCTCTATGATTATTCTTGCTGTGATAGTCTTGAATTATTTTGTCCTGTTCATCATTGTCAATTACGTCTGTCAGAATTTCTTTACAACGAATAGTCTTGAAGGTTTTGCCGTTAGAGAAGAATTTTGAATATACTGCTTGGATTATTTTGAAGGTGTCATCGCCTGTGAAAATGGTTATTAATTTATTGGGGATGAAGTATCTTTTAAAGAACTCTGTAATTCTTTCTTCTGTAAACGTGGGTGAACGGAAGGTACGTCCTTGTTTATTTCTGAATATTGTTTCTAGGATTATAGGGGGTCTCTTATCAGTTTTATCGAAGACTAATTGGAGATTAAATTCATTTAGCGGACGTTGACAGATTGGTATTCCGTCATCTAAGTTTTCCTCCGCTGAAAGTACGGTTGATCCGCGAGTACTCTGTACTGAGGTGCAGATTTCTTCTTCTTTAATATTCAGTTCGACTATTTCTTTTTTGGCGATTTTAATTCGGCTCAATGCATCGGCGTTAGTGTTTTGCGTTCCCTTTTTATACACAATCTCATAGTTATATTCTTCGAGCTTGAGACGCCATCTAACTAGCTTGCAGTTAGGTTTATGGTCCATCACGATTTCAAATCTCCTGACGAAGAGGTAGGGTCGAAAATACTTTGTAGCCCATACTATGGCTAACATTTCCTTTTCATACATTCATATGTTGAAAGAGTGTAGCTCTCTACGAGGACGCGTTCTCAGGCAGTACCCAAATATATAATAAGACACGAAAATTTTTATATGGCAACAATACGAAGGCTACATTTTCGACCTGTATTTGCAATTTTTATGAAAACGGCTTGGACAAAATATTGGCTCTCCATCCCGACGCCTTCACACGCAGCTACCAAGTATATAGTGAAAACAAAAGTTTTGTATGGCAACACCAAGAAGGGGTAACCCGATATAGTACATTTTTAAAATTTTATTTAACGTTGCTATGAAAACACCACGTACCAAAATTTCAGCTCTCTACGTGTACTCGTTTTAAGGCAGTGTCCAAATATATACAGGGTTTTCCAATAAGAGGTGTTATTTTGATATTCAAAGAAAAATGCCATTTTTTGAAATAAATGATCGGATCTTTATTTCATTATAAAGAGGAAGGTATGCCGTTAATAATGGAAAATAACATCAGCCAAATGACCACCACGACCACGCCTACAGTACCATATCCTTTTCATGAAATTTTCCACAACCAAATCGGAAAGTGGCTGCCCTATGTCCTCGATAGCCTCACGAATTCCATCTTTGAGGTCTTGAATCGACGCTAGGCTGTAGGCGTAGACTTTCTCTTTAACGTGGCCTCAAAGGAAGAAGTCGCAAGGTGTTAAGTCACAAGAAACTTTTCCCGTAAAAGATCAATGGTTTCGTTGCTTGTATGGCACGTATATCCGTCTTGTTGAAAGTAAACGTTGTCCAGATCAATACCATCCAATTCCGGCCATAAAAAATCATTAATCATCTGTCGATAGCGCAATCCATTCACCGTAACTGTTGCTCCAGCCTCATTTTCGAAAAAGTAAGGTCCAATGACCCCGCGGGACCATAAACCGCATCAAACAGTCCACGTTGAGGATAGAGAGGCTTTTCAATAATAACTCTTAGGTTTTCCGAGCCCCAGATGCGACAATTTTGCTTGTTGACGAAGCCATCGAGGTGGAAATGGGCCTCATCACTCAAGATGAGTTTTCGATGGAATTCCGGATCATTTTCATGCATTTCAAGGACCCAATCAGCAAAGATTCGACGTTGTTGATGATCGGCTTGAGTTTTTATGTTAACTGAACTTTATAAGCCTTAAGACCCAAATCTTTATGAAAAATATGGTGTAATGACGTTTGTGGAATGCCTAATTCCAAACAACGACGAGGAATGGACAAATCTGGGTTTTCTTGAACACTTTCGGCTACAGCAGCAATATTCTCGGCTGTTCTTGAGCGACGTGCACGGGTTTTATTCTTCACATCACTAACTTGTCCCAACAGCTCGAATTTTTCTACCAATTTCTGTATTGCGGTCCGACAAGGTGCTTCACGACGACCCAAAAATGTTCGAGTTTTCCGAACCGTCTCTGCCACATTTTCACCATATTTATAGTGAATTTTAATAATTTCAATGCGTTGTTAAATCGTGTACCGTTCCATTTTTATTAATGGCGTAGGTTCTACTTGTCAAATGTCAAAATATGACAGCTCCAAAAGTGACATATACGGAAATAGCGGGCTAATTAAAATAACACCTCTTATTGGAACACCCTTTATTTAAAAAATATTTTTATGGAGTTGCCCGATTTAGTCCATTTTGACCTTGTATTTGCAATTTTCATGAAAACGGCGTGTACCCAATTTGAGCTCTCCACATCGACGATCATATCTTTCAAACTGAACTATCCAAACACATTCATTTCATTGAAATCGGTTGGCCGGCTTCGGGGATTAGCTTGTACGAACACTGTAACACGTGATTTTTATATATTAAGACACTTTTTTTTTTAGCATAAAAATCAGCTTTTGTATGTTCCAATAAGTCTCCAACGATTTTACTGGAGTATTCAAACTGAAATGTCTCAAATAAAATCTTTATTTCAGACCATCAGCATATACATTCAATATACGAGTCAACAAGGTAACAAGAGAAAAATATAGGAAACAAAAGTAGACAAATTGGGATCTACATTTGCTAATTATATAGATCCGAATTTGTCTACTTTGGCTAACTTTCTGAACCAGGTTAGCGCCATAAGTACAATTGAGGTCCTTCAATTAAAATTAGTTATAAGCTGACTACAGAGATAGGAAAAACTTTAATCGATCAATGATTACCAGTATCTACAAAAAAGATCTAGTAATTTTGATGTGTAATACCTTTAAGAAAGAATTGAATTGAATTGAATTGAATCTCTTACCAAGTAGGTACATACACCAAAGAGATAAGGAAAGCTAAGAAAATATCTTACAAGTGGTAGTGCCCTGAAACAGCTGCATCTTGAACCAGGCTTGTGGTTAAAGGTTTATCCCTTATGGATATCTGTCGTATAAGTGAGTGCTCAGAAATCAAGGATTAATGTTGTAGCCAAGACTTATGACTTGTTGCAACCAACATCATCTATAACGTCTTCTCTAGTTAAGGGGAGCAATATATAGCCCTGGGTTATCCTTCCGGAAATCGACCAATCAGCTAGATGCTGTAGGGAAGAATGAACAAAGGTGAACGTGGGAAGAAAATTTGCTTTTTAGACATAAAATTCGATTAATTATAGAGAAATATAGGAATATATTGAATGAATTAAATTTTTCTGTTCATAGATCTGTTGCCTTTGCAGCGAAGATATGCAGAATAAGTTACCAAATCAAAATACGTTGAAAGCTTCACAAAGTAAAATTTGTCCAATTATAATCCTCTTTACTAATCATCTCATACAGGCAGTGGTTAAAATAGACAAGATACAGGTGCGAACAGAGCTGCCTTCATATCGCCACAGGTTGATAAACAACTTTCGCAATGCTGAGCACAAAAAAAAATAGATAAATCTGTGGAACCGAGATCGTTGATTCTTCATAACTTGAGAGGACAAAATTTGTAAGACATTTTACGATGAACAATATCAAAATCGAAACTAACTTTAAGAAAAACTTAAATATGATATGAAAAAATTTCCGTTTACATATGTAGAGTACATTACATAGAAAAGCAATGTTTTAAGTTGTAAATGTGCTTCAAAAGAACAATTTAGGATCGAGTACCGGAAAGCAAAAGTGTGATAATATCTTGTTATGTATTTATTTGATGAAAATACCCTGAGCTTCTGATTCGGCTAAGTTCTTTCTAATTCAGGATCTAGACAAACAGGGCTTTGATGACTACCTGCGTACAGGCCTAACACATCCACCATCAGTCAGACACAATAATTGGTATTCAGCATATGAGCTCGACTCGTGGGTTTATCGAGCAGATTGAGCGCTATAGCAGCATTTTGGAATAGACATTTTGGTTTTGTTTTAGGGTGTTCTTGACTTTGTGTTTTTTAGTTTTTAGTTGTTATATATTTGTATTATTTATTTCGTATATTTTATTTATTTATTTATTTTAATTATTATTTTATGTTTTAAGTATTATTTGCTCATTTCATTTATTTTACAATTTTTCAAATTTAATTTTTAATTTCAATTTGCTTATTTTTTAAGTTTATATAATTAGTCGCTTACCGATTTAATTTTAATTCCGCCTTCTTTTCGTACTAAATAAAAGATATTTATATTCTTGTAGTACATAGCCATAAATAAATAATTTTATTCTATTCTATTCACTCATACAATCGGACAGAACAATGAACGGAGTCCTCACATTGTAAAATATTTGCCGTCTTCTTATGCAAAATTGATAAATGTTTTGATTTGTATAGCTCCTCCGCCCTAAACTATTGTGTATACAGAAAATTGGTGTTCTAATAATTTTGAACTTGTTTTCTTATTTTCCGAACCGTAATATAATTGTATTCCTTTCCTTACAATATTATTTAAAAACTTTATCTTAACCAAATAATTACGATTTCTCAAAGAAAAACTCTCAGCTGAGTAATAATTGTATTTATCGCTGTGCCGTGCTCTGAATAAGGCCTAAATTACAATTACGACTGATCTGTCGACCGCGACTTTATTTTAAGCCGAAGTCGACGCTGAGGTGAAATTTGTAATTAAATTAAAGCTTCAACTGCTTGAACAAACCAGAAGTCCCGACTTCTGTAATTGAACTGAAGTTGGTCGCAACCAACACCAACTTTACATTTTGAGCAAAGTTTAGTTTCAGTCGCAGTCACAGTTGAAGTCGAAGTTGCAATTGTATCTTGCCTCATGCATTTACCATTTGGGCAAAGTCGCAGTCGACAGATCTGTCGTAATTGGAATTCACGCTTAAAGCGAATTAGTCTGCCAACAGATTCGGATCGGATTCCAGCCGCATATACACGCATGCAATTATTACTCAGCTAAGAAGTATTGAGCGCACAATGGTAAGGTTACGTTTTAATCAAAACTATTTTATTGTATTATTAAGTAAGGTATTTAGTACGGGTAGCCTTTGGGAAGGTACCCACACAGTACAATGATGTACTTGGAGCGTCTAAACAACATTCCTCAGAGACGGTAGTGATATGTTTGGGATATCTTTATTATTGGCAGTATCGTCTAAAAGATATTTGTAAGATGTCCGAATGTCCGCGGGTTGCACATGAAAAAGACGTTGTGACGATATCTCACAATACGTCTCCAGTAAGTACGTGTAAGATTGCTTGCCATGTAGTATAAAAATATGTTGAAAATGTGCAAAACAACGTCTTTCTGACATTATAGTGAGAGACTCTGACATTAGTGTGGCGGCCTTCTGACGTTAGTGCGACGTCCTTAGACATTAGTGCGACGTCCTTCTGACATTACTGCTACGTTTTTCTGACATTAGTGCGACGACATTCACACATTTGTGTGACGTATTTCTGCCATTACTGCGGCGTCTGACATTAGTTGGACGTCTTTTCGACGTTAGTGGGAGGTATTTCTAATATTAGCACGACTTTTCGCTTATCTTCTTAATTTGAATATATAAAGATCACGTGTCTCTGTGTTTGTACACGCTAATCTCCGAAACCGCTTAACCGATTTCAATAAAATTTTATGAATGGGTTTGGTTGGTTCCAGCTTGAAAGATAAGTTAGTTTTGTACACCATAGATGGTGTAATATATAATATCGAATTTAATATTTATAAATTTTTGTCTTAAAGTACATAGTTGTGAATTGTAAAGTAGTGTTATATATTGTCTTTTGTATCAATTCCAACAAAAAACCTTTGTATATTCCTTTTTTTCACTGGCAGTAGCCGCAGAGCTCTCAGCATTAAATGGTCAATCGAATTAATTAAGATAAATATATTTAATTAAGACCCGGTGTTTTTCTTCCATTTTCCCCTAAGGAAGAATCTATCGTATTGTTAGAAGTTTGGTTATTCTACCTGAATGCGCTCAACTTTTAAGGTGCTCTTCAAAAGCCGATATTTTACTGCTGGGGAAGCGCTAGGTTGCTGGTTGAGGTTCGTCCGCCTGGTCGAGCGAGTACCACGTCGGTGGGATCAGGTGCCATCACTCGCGTGGGTGGAAAAGAGAAACAGATGCTCACACACACTCAAAAATGGTTATCTTGAGTCTCCTTCACGTCGCCAACTGGGGTTTCTGAGGTGGATGGAGCCTGCTGGAGCAGAGCTCGGGTTCTCCTTGGCAGATTTACTTGGAGGGCTGTGTCCTGTATAATAGGATCTTTTTGGTGCTGGGGCGTAAATAGAGCTAAAAAAAAATTCAAAGACTTTTAGGTTGCCAATTAATTTTTTTCTTTATTTTCTTTTTTAATTAATTTTTTTTCATTTACTTTTTAGTTAAATCTTTTTCTAAGTTTTTCAATTGGCTTCGCGCATTTCTGAGTCGAACAACTTACAATACCCGCGCATTTCCTTTTTTCTATTTCCTACTTTGCTATACATTTGGTACTCAAAAAGACCTACCTAACTTATCCTAGTGAGACCTCTATTTGCCAATCGCTTAGTTAAATACAATTCAGAAATATAAACATAAGATAGAAATATTTTTATTTAAACATAGGTCACAATTGCTTACTTTTCTTATTTAATTACAAATTAGAAGGACTCTATTTATTGACAAATGCATCAAACTTACTTCTGTTTCTTATTTACATGAACGTTAACATTGTTTTTACTCGTACAGCTGCGGGATAAAATAAGAATATCCACATATTTCTCATTAAAAAACGATGGATAAATTTTGACGTATAATAATTTGGAGAAAACTAATAATTATTTTTTTAAATTTTGATACCCCAAACGAAAGCTTTCAATTAATCTACACCAATCTGCAAGTTTTCCAAAGAAATAGGGATGTTAAAATGTTATCAGTCATTTAACGCTTCGTTCATTAAAATGCCTGGTGAAATGTGTGGAGAATTCATGTTGCCATCTATTTTATAAATAGGGAACCTTTGGTTTTTACTGGCGAACTCCGTACTGTCCTCATAAAATTATCAGTAAAGTTCGTTGATTTTATCAGCCCAAAAATTTATATCGAAATGTCACATTTTACTGGAACTCAATACTAAGCTTGAACAATTGATTCTCTTATGGGACGAAATTACTTTTAGTTTCGTTGGGGGCTTTAGCTTACTACACACATCTAGTTTGATACCCCTTCCATTTAAGTTTACTGATTGTTCGATTTAGCTTTTTACATATTTGATTTCAAGGGGACAACAACTAATTGACACCTGACAATTCTTATTATCGCTATGTTGTTCAATTGTTCGTTTGTCTTTCTTTTCGCTAAGCTTCTCCAATTTTGGGTATATTATAGATTAAATTTATTCGAAATTGGCCCCTCGTAAAGGTGATTATCTATACCGTACAGAATTTGGAGATTATCTAAAAGTAAACAAAAAATTATCAAACAAGAAAATCTTCCCGCAGATCTGTGTACTTTGCTAACCGGTCGGAATGCCGGCGTAAAAAATGTAGCTATCGAATGGCAAAGTAGGACAGGAACAAGACGGATCACTTTTTAAATGGATGTTTACTACTGAGGATGGGACGATATCTGGCAATATAGGAATTTAACAATCCAGCTGAAATGTGTTTTTTTTTTATTTTACCCAAATTTTCGGAATGCGAGAATGTAATCCAGGCTGTGCTGAAAGTTCAATTACCCCGCTTGTTAATGTTACAAAGTCTGAGCCCCTGCAATCAGAGGTAAGTTCTCGAACATTTCAATCAGTCCTAACTACGGTTGAATTTCGCAAGCACAAAAGAATTGTGATCATATCCATAATGGTTTACCAAAAGGTCTATTCCATCTTTTGGAGTAGTTATTGGTATTGGATTTGAGCGAAGATCTATTAACCAGTTATCATGTCGATAATGCAATATTTTCCTATCTTATATGTTTAATTGTTTTGAAGCTAGCTAATAATGCATTGACACGAATAGAAACAAAGACTTTCCAGAAATTATATTTTTTACAAATCTTAGGCTTACGGAATCTATTGAGCATATGGAAGGTGGTGCATTTTAACCCTGTATATTCTACATGTGCTGACTCTAGCTGACAATCGCACACAATCGGCAATCATTTATTCAATGGTCTAATCGCCTTGACTAAACTAGATGTAAATAATAATTTAATTAATAAATTTAATCACATACATTTCGCAAGTGTCCCGATCTAAAACAACTAGCGTTAAATTGAAGTCGACTTGACCAAATCCCTTAAGGTAAGCAATACAAGATCCTTCAGTGTTGAGAACATAAGATTTGGGTAAATTAATTAACTGTATTACATTTGATTGATAATCATTTCTGCTGCAATATTTTGCCCTACCCTCTTTAGAATCGGGCTCTGCGTCCAGCACATTCGTTTAATTTCATTTGTTTTTAAACTCCCTCAGGTAATGGAATTTTTGTAACAATATGGTGCCGAAACCCGGGATTTCGGATTTATAAACATTAATCGTAATTAAATGTGAGTTTTTATCTTTTACGGTAACAGTAAAAAAATGGAGCTGACGACACGGTTAAAAATCTTGGAGTATTTGATAATATTTTTAAGGGTGTCTATATGACCACACCCAATTAAGATTAATTTTTAACACGTATGAAAGATTATAATATTGTTGAAATCTAGGACAATGTTAAAAAGTATGGCTGTCATTGTTTACATCACA
Source organism: Dioctria rufipes (assembly GCA_963924295.1). Lineage (NCBI taxonomy): Eukaryota > Metazoa > Arthropoda > Insecta > Diptera > Asilidae > Dioctria > Dioctria rufipes. The sequence goes on from OZ002740.1 coordinate 53,627,740, forward strand.
AATTACATTATAATTATAACCTAATACCTCACTGACTAATATAGAACATATTTTTATTAAAAACTAATGTCTTATTACTATACGATCTAATTAAAAAATATTAAAATATATGACATACTTTGAATATACACTGCTCAAAAGTGTATAAGCAAAATGTGGTTTTTCGGTTGGCAATTCCTGGAATTTGGTTTGATTTTGGTTCTGTTTTTTGTTTTTAGTAGATACATCTATTGCGCATACCACAATAAAAAAAATTCTGGAATAACGTTAAAAACAGTTATTATTTTATTGGAAAAGTTGTTTTTAGCCTATTTCTGTTATTGTTGTTTCAGACTTTAATCAGTTCAGTTCATTAAGGTGTGACTTTAAAATTGTGTAAATTAATTAAATTGAGTGTAGAAGAATGGAATACAGAAATACACGTCGTCTTTTAACTCACAGTGAAATTGACGAAGCCATAGGAATGCTTCGAAGTGAAAGAAGCCAAACAGACGTTGCCCGTTATTTTAATGTGAATTGTTCCGTTATATGCAGGTTATGGCGACGGCAATGTGTGACTGGGAGTCCGTACGTGCAGCGTCCAGGTCGAGTAAGGTTAACAACTCCATCGCAGGACCGTTATATTCGACTGCAAACCCGCCGAGAGCCAACTTTAACTGCCCGACAATTACAGTCACGCTTGTGCACAGCTGAAAACATTTTCGTTAGTGATCAAACCATCAGGAATAGACTGCACGAACACGGTCTCCACGCTCGCCGTCCTTTGAGATGTCCACCGATACGACGTGAAAATCGCGGGCGTCGGAAAGATTGGAGTGAAAATCATAGAAATTGGACAGAAGATCAATGGTCCAGAGTTTTGTTCACTGATGAGTCACGATTCGGTTTTCATCCAGATACGAGGAGAACAAGTATATGGAGACGACCTGGTAACGCAGAAAGGCTCAGAGTTGTGCAAGAAGCGCACAATTACAGTGGAGGCACTGTTATGGTATGGGCAGGAATTATGACTGGTAGAAGAACTGATCTCGTTTTTCCAGAAGGCAACTTATCGGCAGTCTCTTACATCAATGAGGTACTGGAACCTGTTGTGCTTCCATTATCATCACAGATAGGTTCAGAATTCATCTTTATGCATGACAATGCCAGGCCACACACAGCAAGAATCACAACAGAATGGTTGGATGCAAGAGAAATTAATGTTTTACCCTGGCCAGCACAATCCCGGATTTAAATCCTATTGAACACGCATGGGATGCACTTCAACGAAGCATTCTGCCACATTTAGCATCAGTAACAATGCGAGTACAACTGTGTAATATCCTTCAAGATCACTGGAGACAAATTCCGCAAGACATATTTGATACCTTGATTAGCTCCATGCCAAGAAGATGCCAATCTGTCATAACTGCAAGAGGAGGCAATACTAGTTATTTAAAAAAAAATATTAATTTTAAAAAAATAACTGTACTAATTAATTAAATTTAAAAAAAAATATCTTTGAATTGTAAAAATTGGTTTTTGTCCCATTATAATTATATAATACCTGTTTTTACCGTTATTCCAGAATTTTTTTTATTGTTGTATGCGCAATAGATGTATCTACTAAAAACATAAAACAGAACCAAAATCAAACCAAATTCCAGGAATTGCCAACCGAAAAACCACATTTTGCTTATACACTTTTGAGCAGTGTATTTTAATATAGATAATATTATAATTTATGCAAAATTTTAACAATGCTATAATGAATTGTAATATTAAAAATCATATGACTTATAAGTTACATGATTTTTGGTAATATCTTATTGAAATCCTTCGTGCAAGAAAGCCAAGTAAAGCCCTTACCCTTATCTGCTTTGATGGTACTTCGGGCAGATGATTTTTAATTCCATCTCTTAAGTGACAAACATATATTGAGGTATTGAATGCTTGAGACAGAGTACCAATTTTACAACTTAAAGAACTATATAATTGAATTCAGGTTAAGACAGGGATTTCTTTTCCAGCAGAATTCTAATTTACCGAAAATGGGAATCAAGCTCGGAAATTCTGGTGGCCTGATAGACTGATTGCTAACCCCATTATACCATCGTGATTGGAAAGAAAAAAATATATATTTTATCTTCTTATTTCAAAATAAATATTTCCTTGGGTTTTTCCATTTTAATTAATTGTATAGTATAACACTTCTATATATATAAATTCTGCGTACTTATCCCATAAGGACAAGAAGGTTGTATATTTTCCAGCAAATCGTAACTCCAAGTCAAATAATATGTTGAAAAAAACAAAAACTACAATAAATATTACGTAACTTTTAAAATAAGCTCCTAACTAGCTCCGAGTCGTAGAAAAAAAAGTAACTTTCCAGACATAGCTGCACACGTTCCATTAAAAAAAAATTTTTGTTTCTAAACAACGCAATTAGGGAAGAAATCAGCATCTCTCTCACTAAAGCGCTAAGCACTTGCATATAAATCACTAATTAATGATTTTGGGCTGTTTTAATAAGATACGTCCTTTGAAAAGAGCGATGTCCTACTGAAAATATTTGCGAAATTTATTTAAGGAATAATTTATTTTTCGGTATGTCTTACGATTCCTGCAAATTTTTCTTCGGCATTTTGAAAGACGGAAATAAGGAAATTATTGCATTTGCTGGTGATATATTCTCGTCCTTAGTTGCATAATTTCCACAGTACTCTCGAAGGAGATTCGCTTCTGCGTTTACCAATCACCTCCGACTACTGTCTTTAAGAGAGTTCTTATGGGAATATTCTGTCAAAATATCTGAATCAAATTTCCTTAAATAAGTTTCCAGAACGTAAATATATTATGTACCAAACGAAGAACAATAAATAAGGAAATCAATTTCTAAAATATTTTGGATGTACCTACCTCGCTATTTATTATTTAATCTGATCCAATAATTGCGTGGCACCTTTTTAAATTTGTAACCTGGGCATTTGAAGACAAACTGTTGCAATCTTCTATTACCAACTTAAATCAATTTAAATGTTTATGTTGCCAAATTACGGGAAATAAATGATCAAGTTCGATCATAGAATTGTCGCGGTCCTTGATGACAAACGTCTCAGTAGGCATACTTTCCAAACTGTGATAAAACTAAAAGAACTTTGTGGTAAAAACACATCACAAATCTAATACAATAACCATTTACTGATAATTAAACAATCGTTTGATGTAATAACACCTGCTGTATTTGGATATATGCAAACGTACTTCACCACATCGCTCTTCTTCACCTTTATAAATATACTTTCTATTACATCCATGCTAATATGATTGTAGTCTTCCGAGGACTAAAACGTAATAAATATTTCTCTTTAGCACGGCACAAGAGTATTGCATCGGAATGAACTTGTCGACTCATGTTGCCCGGCTATTACTCCTCGGCTTAAATTCTAAGTATTCCTGGTGTAACCAGTCAGTTATTTTAATATATTAGTAATATCTTTTAATCTAATTTATATTAGAAAAACAAATTAAGACTTTTGGATTAACAATGTGTCGCAGTTAAGTATTAAATTTTAAAGTCGACCTTTCTTCCAATGTAATGACACTTTATTAGAGAATAATCTTCTCGATTAAATTCTATTATTTATTTAGAGAATAATTTGCGATAATTTATGATTTTTAACATAAATATTAATATAATCTAATCCAAGATTTGTTCGAAATTTATCTAATACGTTCCAGAGTTTATAAATTATCCTAAAAAGGATTGCATTTTGCTGTATTCCTCTGAAAGGTTTAAAAAATACTCCAGGATTTTTAACCGTGTAGACGGGCTGCATGTTACACTCAGTTACCAAAAATCGTTAATTCGGGGAATGAATTTTTAATTAAGTCTGTTTCGCGTGTGAAATTGTAGGCGCTGCATTATAAGTTCAAATACCCATAAAATGAAACCCATTTTATAAAGGTCCTCAAGCCGATTGAATTCTTAAAATTCCTTCTAGTAACTGATTCTATAGAGTTAAGAAATTGCCTATGACTACTAAAAGCAATCTGTTGTAATTTTATTATTATAAAAATGGAGTATTGAAGATTGATATGAAATCGAGCCTCAAGTTAGAATCTAATCAGCAATAAGCGGGGATGAGGTGTTCAGTAATTCTAGTTTTTGGTTATTCCAAGCTATTTAAGGGTTTTCTAGAATAGATTTGAAAATAAAAAAATGTTATATGGTGTTGACAAATAATGTAGATTTATTATCCAATAATGTTTACCAGTGATATGGCTGAAAAAAAAGCAAGGTTTGTTATACTGAAACGGGTTTGCCTGACTTTCAAAATTAATAAATTATTGTAAATTTTAATTTAATCTCCAGTTAAATCGAACTTTTTCTTTTGAGTAAACATTAAAAAAAATACAAAGGGGTTGGTTAGAAATATTTTTCACTTTCATTATAGAGAACACTCAGACTTCGAGAATACTTCAAATACTTATCTTCATCCTTTACACTTTTTTGCATCCTTGTTACACCAACCATGTTAAAATCCATATTTTATGTTTGATGGATAATCATAATCTGTTACGTCCCGACTTAGTAATTTTGAACAGCAATCGACTTTCAATTTCAATAACTGCTATACCCAAACGATTATAACTCCAATTATACATTGTCACTTGGGTAAGATTTTCTCCCGATAGGATAAAATAAAGTATTTAAATTTACACTTTTCACCGCTTACTATAGTATTAATATATTAAAAATGCTGTGTTTTTAGTTCAAGTAAATATTTTAGTTTAAAACGCTTACTTAAACTCAAAGGTAGCTCTCATATTTTTATTTACTTATCTCGATGCGTTGCTCTTATATTTACCAATACAAACACGTATGTTTGTATGCGGTGAAAACATTACACTAGAACTTCACCCAGTGGTTAGATGGAACACAGCATTTCACGGACTTCTCTAGTTTTTCTCTCGATTGTTTCGAAGAAATAAAAAACTTTTAGTTGTTTTCACGTGAGATTTTTAATAGAGCAGCTTGGCAGCTTACGAGCTTTATTTGACACACACTACATTTAACAAACGTATAGACAAGTAAAAATGGGGCTTTATCATGACAAAAATAAAGGACATACTCCGGGAAGGATGAAAACCTGGGATAAAAGGGAGCCATGTATATGTTTATGTGCAAATGCATGTTAGCGCATTCCCTTCAAATGTAAGTAGGTACATATAAAACTCACAGACGATTGTTGGGTTTTAAGATTTTTCTAGGAACGCTATGACAAAAGAGCCTCAAACTGAACCTCGGGTTTTTGTGTCTTTTCCATTTTCTTACAAGAAAATGCTTTTAAAAAACATGGGAAAGTAAGTAGACAGTAAGGTCAAAAACAAAATGTTGTTTTTAATATTGCCATTTTTTTTTAACGTGAGTTAAAGTTTTTGTAGTAAATGCAATTATAAATGAAATTTAATGAAAACTTATATTTATAAAATACGCAATTACAAAACAAAAAGATATTGGAACTTAAGATAGGTTTAGCAAGACTCGGCTTAAGAGTTTCACTTTCAATTCCAGTTAATGTAAAAAAAAATAAAACCACCGAAATTTGTTATACTAAGATTTATTGAACTGTTTCTCTAGCTAATTCAAAGAATAATCGATACAAGAAAGTTTACTAACTAAATTATTTAATAATAATCTTTATTAATGAATTCAGTAAGAAACAACGTTTTAATTTTGTCGCGACGGTTACCTCCAGACTAACTGTTCTTGGTGCTCAGGCAAATCTTCTTTCCCACAACTTTATTCTATTTTTGCTGACGTAGTGTCTAGCAAAAATAATTAATGAAACCTGATATTTTTATATTTTTGAGCTCGAGAATATTTGTAGGAATAAACATGGGAACTAAAATATATTTTGAATTTGCGAAGAATTTTCCTGTGGGAATGTAAAAAGTGGAGATAGAACAATTAATGGCTTTTTATATTATGTGGCCAGAAATTGATGATATTGATTGCTTACATGGATTTGACTTTGTACCATGTATATCAGGGTTTGTATCATCATTATAATTTACTAAATCTATGCCTGTATCAATATTATCTATAACACTTAAGCAAGGAAATTGGAAGGGTTGAGTGTTAACCAACTGTGTTCATAAAAAAATCAGGCCTCAGAACCATTATCCATAAGAGCTTGACTTTCATCCAATGACACCGTTTCAGTAAACAATAATTTGAAACAAAATTGCACAATGCAAATCAATATATCTACGAAGGTTAGAAAACTGGTCATACTTCCATATGAGCTCACTTTAACAGCATTGTTATAGAGTTTGTAAGAAATCTACCAAAGAAGCCAGATTCAAAATGATTATCTAGTCAACAGTCTTATAAAGAGACATCGAGATGTATGTAGTTACCAACAAGGTTATTAGCAATCTTGATAAGGGAAAGAGAGGAGGACACAGGCTAATAGAAAACAGAAAGTAGATAGAGCCGGACGGTGAGAGAAAGAAAGAAGGAGTTAGTTTTGCAAGAAGCGAGCACTATATTTTCTAACATCAAGGTAAGGATCGCCAGAATCAGGAGAACCAGAGGATTCATTATTTATAAGTCTTACAGGGAAGTACAAAAACTGGTATTAATACAAAATGTTCCGTCATAGTATCGTTCAGGTGGGCGATATAAACTTAAATGCTACACTGTAGAGTAACAAAAGTGCTCTAATAACAGTAACGGGTAAGTTCCGGTGATGCTCAATGACTGGAATGGATAACGGACATAGCCTTGCAAAAAATTAAGCTCGAAATGATATTTAAAATAAGAAACAACTACACTAGCGATCTATATCGGTTCCGAGATTAACATACTCCGTGCGTAAGAAAGAATGCGAATAGAAAACTTGATATTAGGGCAGTAAGCACGACAAACAGACAACTAACTATGGTAACTGGAGAGATATTATATTTGAAGGATTATACACTTTATATTTTGAAGATAGTAACTCTAAATATTTTGTAAAGAACGATCGGTACGTGATTGGGCTTGGCTGAGGCACCTATCACTATGCCAAAAACTAACAAACTACATGAGGTCTCAGACCACTTGCTCTTAAATACCCCAGAAAAAGCAAGGCGGAGATTGCTTCGCTTCGACCATACATTTAAGCTCTCAAACCATGCGTAAACCAGACAGAACCTGGACTTCATCAAAGTTTTAACCTAGGATAAGAATAAATATAAAAAGGGACTGGAAATAGATCTTTAGGTAGATCGTAATGATTGTCAAATTTAAACGTTATCCCCCTCCATAAATCTAGCGATATCTACAAAGCTTTCTTAGCCACGAAGATGTGTTATTTCCTAGGAAATAATCGCATTAATAAAAGTTCTTTATAGCAACTGTAGGTGCAGAATTCGGATTTCAGATTATCCAATAACTTTAATAAAAATACCTGAATACGACGAAAAAGTTCACTTCATTTGCCTCTATTAGTTTCTGTGAAAAATGACATCCTGTCTAGCTTACTTGGCAACAACTCTAGTGAGGTTCACTACCTATGGTTAGGAACTCTGGATTATGCTGAAGATATCTGATTCCTGATCAAACGACACTAATATACTTCAGCTCAACCACTCAAAAGCATAGGAAAAAACTGACTAATACGAGTAGCACTTTCCGGGCTGTCATACTGAAAACCAGAAGAGTAATAAACGAAACAGATAGTATAAAGCAAGCATCATGTTCATGTATAAACTAATCGAAAGATATATTTTCTCAACTAGTCCAGATATGGGGTAACCATCAAATCTCAATCAAGACAAAACTATGGATCTTCCGCTCAAATGTAAAAAAGGCAGTCTTACTATATGATTGCGGAAGCTGTGAATACTCACCCAATCGATAACTTACCGTTTGCAGACTTTTGTAAAAAAGAATCTATGTCATGTTCCAAAAATTCGCTGAATAAATCCAACCTCAAAGCATAACTGTGGAAATGATCGGGCTAAGACAAGATGGATGAAGAAATCTAAAAATTTAAATGTAACTGGTTTGGCCACATTCTAGGACATAATGGAAGGAATATCGTCGGATTCAAATCTTTAAAAAAGTTGGCACACCGAGAGATCAAAAATTTGATGCAGAAACCGAAACTATTGAGACATTCTGAAAACTAAAATAATACAGAAGAAGGTCCGTTGGAGAGCAGTTGCTTCCACCCTATTTTATTGAAGTTGAAAGGATGGTTGATACGGTTTCAGGTAAAATGACTCTTTTTTTATCAAGCTTATCCACTAAATAAAATTTTACTGCAATCTAACTAAATTTAATTGTAAATTAGACAATTTCCCATTGATATAAACAAATTTTGAAACCTCCATTGGGGGACTACAAATTTGAGTATATCAAAAATTTTCCACCATTCCTTCGCACTTGCACTTTTTGATAAGCAATATTTCAAAGTCTGTACATATATGAGGCATTAACGCCTCAATATGTTCCCAGTTTTATAGGAACAACCAACAAACAAAGAAACGCTGAACAAAAGATAAGAAGACACAATAATTCTCATCTTATACTTGAATTTGTTTCGAAGGGTGCTTATCAATTCCTGTCAGCTCTGAGACAAGCGTAAATTAGCTCTAATTTTCTTTTCTAAAATAATCCGGGAAAAATAAGCCAAGCATTTCTTTGCCTGGCGTTTGAAATTAACTTCATCCTAAAGGAGCCCCTTTTAATGCTTCAAAACAACGTGACAGGAATGATAGGCTCAAAGTAGCCCAGAACACAACAAATATAAGACAAAGTCGGCATGTTTTAACGAGTTCTTAAAATTAAGCCCGGAAATTTAATTAGACATTGTGAAAGCTGAGTAATCAAATAAAAGTTACAGAAATTTTGTTTTTGTCATTTGCATAAGGTCGCGCTGTGAATTATTTCACTGAACTTAATGCAACATCGACAGTTTTGTATAAAGGACTCTGCCATCCCTTTGTATTTAGTTTGACTGTTGGAAAATGATAACTTTTACTCTTAAATTATAGATAAAATAATAATTTTTAAAGTATATAGAAATCATGTAGGTATAGGGATAGGGTGGATTACTTAAGTCCCTAAGATTAAAGGGATTTTCTTTTAATACTGTGCGTCTGAATTATAGCAAATTGAAAGGCTCACGAAAGCAAGAATACCTTTTAAAATGTTGGCTATCCCACCTAAAATTTTTAAACTATTTTTGATTGGAACAAATTTAATAGGCTAAAGCTGGGTTCAGGTTTTTTTCTTATAATGTCCTTTGAACGATCGTCATTTTTGCCCCTTCCAGATGATTTCTACGACGGAACAAAACTGTTTGCCCCTAAGATCTTCGGCTGAGTGTAGGAAGAAAAGTGCAATATGTAAAATGAATCGCTACTAATCACGACTCACGTCTAATGCCCACATGTTGAGCAAAACAAGAATAATAAAAACACTATCGAGAACCAGAGTTGAAGCAACATTGATACTATACAACACAAAAATCTTTGTCAGTACTAACTCATATGATGAGGTTATTGCACGATAAGTATGAAGAGTCTTTGGTATTTCTGTAGGTATTATTCCAGTGCGCCTTATGGCCTGACGACGTAAAGTTCATGAACAGGATTCTTCAAACTGGATAGAATTACGGTAAGTGCTGAGCAAGAGACCTCTGGAAACTATAAGACTCTCTTGTCTGTCCATAGGGTAGTACAACACGTGGAAAGTATGATGTTCCTTGGATAGCTGCAGTCGTATGTCATAATGAAAGGCACCGTTCGGCCTGACATAGAGCCGGAATGCTAACTATTCTGAAATAAAATTTTTATTTAATGGGGACAAAATAATCAGCACTAGGTCCTTCGAATTTAAGTAGATGTGGATACTTCGTTCCAATCTTGCAGCTATTTTTATTCTTCCAAGAATTAAGATATTTGTGTTCATCAAAGAATTAAGATTCTTGTTCTTAGATGATTTATTTATTCCTTTTGTTTTTATAATTTTTTACATATTTTATATTCCTCTTTGACAGGATACGAAAAGTGAACTGAACAATTGGATTACATTTTTTTAAAACAAGAATCTTCTCTACAATCCAGATACACTATATTTAAGATATTTTATGTTTTTACACAAATTAATTTTGAATTATGTCGCGCGAAAACTATGTATGCTTGTCGGTAGAATCACTTAATGACAAAAAAAAACTTTTTTGCTTAGTTCCGTGTTGAGCAAAACACAAAAATCCAAAAAATACCACTCTGTCAAGAAGCCAAAAATATAAGGAGCTGTTTCCAAGCAAAATGACGGTCGGCTTCCCAATCGGTTCTACCCAATCTAGCCGGCTAGAAATATTTTATTTCGAAGTCTGGCAACAACAAAAGGGGAAAACATAAACTTGTTTAAGGTAAATTTTCATTGGCGTTTATCTTAAGTGCTTGTTGGTAAACGTAAGGAGCTAATATTATGTTAATTATACTAGTACAGCATTCTATATATGTTAATATGTAAGTTAATTCAATTTCACAGAGGATTATTTTAATTTTGCCGCAATGCAGTCGCAGGGACTTGTCAATACAATGAACTCTCTCTCCATTAGAATACCTAAAATGCAAAGAACAAGCATAGTAAACGTTTCTCAGCACGTTGAGTGATAGCACAGCATTAAATTATAATTGAATATCAGCGTTGTCATATATATATATACTTGATGCAACTCAGCGCTTAAAGAAAAGTGCAGGCACTTCATGAAATGTAGGTAGATAGTGCCCCTATTGCTGAATCCGCCCGGAAAACTAAGTTTGATATTTTGTCAGTTTGTGATTATCGAAAACGTTCGAAGTGAAAAAACCAAGCTTCTCTGAATTATTGAAAACAAGTGAATCGAATTCTGCGAATTTATTTTGGCATTTAAGGTTTGTGAGATGAAATTTGCTGTCATCTTGGCCCCCTGTTATTTATTATTTATATTAATGATGTGGTTAAACTATTTTCTTTCGCTAAATGTCTTTTGTACGCTGATGACCTAAAAATTTTCTTGCCAATTAGAGATCTAGCAGATTGTCTACATCTTCAAAATGACCTAGATAAACTTCTAGTTTGGTGCTCGTTAAATGGTTTGGAGCTCAATCCTAGCAAGTGTAAGACCTTCAGCTTTTATCGGTGCATTCATCCTATTTTGTTTGATTATGTGATTAAAGACATTACTATAGACAGACCTACTGAGATTAAAGATCTTGGTATCATTTTTGATAAGAAGTTGAACTGATCTTTACATGTTGACTATGTCACCTGCAAGGCATTTAAAATGCTTGATTTCATTAAGCGTAACTGCACTGTTTTTCAAGACCCTTATACTTTAAAAGCTTTGTTTGTTTCACTAGTTCGCTCCATATTGAAGTATTCTTCTGTTGTCTGGTGCCCTTATACTGCTTTACATATTAAACGCATTGAATCTATACAAAGATCATTTATTCGCTATGCTTTGCGCGGGCTTAACTGGGAAGTTGGTCTTCCCTCATACGAGGCCAGGTTGCTTGGGCTCCAAACTTAAGAGTCTCGTAGAAAGGCTTTCAGTATTATCTTTGTCAGAGATATTTTCTGCTACAAGATTTGCTCACCCGAATTGATTGCCTCTGTAATAAATTCGTTCTTTATTCGTTGATTTCTGCAGATAAGATTCATGTTTATTTTAAAAACACTTTGGCGGAATTAAAAAAATTCACTTGCCTCTTTATGTATATGGCTACAATTAAAAGCCGCAGTTTGATTTATAAAACGTTCTTTTAATTAATTAATTTTTTTAATTTACCCGGCTTTTATCGCCAAATGGGTTTGGTTCCTTTTGCTCGAAAGCAGCTCGGAACTTTAAAAGAAACGCACAAATTGACTGTTCAAAATTGAATGTTATTTCTTCCCAATATCGCATTTAATTTATACAAAATTTTCGTGACTATCCAAACAAAAATTGTCCACTCAGAAATCTTTTACAAAAATTTACCAATCGATAATACAAAATTGTCCACTTAGAATGTGTCGACAAAATTTACCAATCGATAAAGAAAGAACAACATCTTGCACAACTAATTACAAAAATTCTTGCTAGGCCACTTCAAATGGTTCAGTCAGTGAAATGCGTGAACCCATTTGTTATGACTGTCTTTCACAATTTTGTTTCATGTAGACATGTCAAATAAATTTTATGTTGAAATTGTTTTTGCTTGTGCTGACAGATTTTTGTTTGGACTTGCTTACAATTTGAAATATGTAGGTATGTTACAATGTAGGTATGGTATAATGTAGGTATGGTACAGGTATGTTACATCCTATCCCTTAAAAAAAAAAATTTTTTTTTGTAAAAGAAGAAAGAAAAAAAAATTTGAATCTTTTGATTATCTTTATCGGTTACTTCTATCTTTGACTAATCTATTATTATGTACTATCTTATGTTTTCCTTTTATGTCTGATTATCTTTATCGGTTACTTCTATCTTTGACTAATCTATTATTATGTACTATCTTATGTTTTCCTTTTATGTCTATCTTAGAGTTGACACCTATCTGTTCTATAATTCTATACGGTCCTTGAAATGGACTTTCATGTTTATGTCTAGTTTCAGTATGTAGGTATACGAAATCATTTACTTTGAAATTTGAGGGATTCTGACTTTCGTCTCTGAGAACTTTTCTTTGCTCTTTAGCTTTTTGCAGTAATTCATTGCTTTTGGCATGCGCTCTTTTTAATCTATGTGTTAGTTCTTTAGCATAATTATCGATGCTGTCGATACCCTTTGTTTTACTTTCATCTCTGAGTATTTGTGATGGCAATGACGCTATTTTGCCAAACACTAGTTCAAATGGAGTATAGTTGGTGTTCGTGTGTGGTGTTGTGTTATAGCAGAACACATAATATGGTATTAGCTCTTCCCAGTCATCATCATTTACGAAAGTTCTGAAGTATTCATTTAATACTCGGTGGTTTCTTTCAATAGAACCTAATGTTTCATGATGAAATGGTGTTGATGTGACATGGTTTATTTTAAGTAGCTTGCATATGTTTTTAATTAGTTCGTTATTGAATTCAGTTCCTATATCTGTTTTCATAACGTTAAAACATCCATATTTTAAAATAAATTTTTCTACTATTGCTTTTGCTACTGAGCGTGCTTCTTTCGTTTCCATAGGATAAGCTTCTATATATTTCGTCAATTCACATTGAAGGGTCAGTATGTATCTGTATTCATTTGACATTCTCAGTGGTCCAACTGTGTCAATTGTTATCACTTCAAAACTATTAGTTGGTGTATCTGTAATTACGAGAGGTTCTTTTGTGTATTTTTGCACTTTATTTCTTGCACATGTCTTGCAATTGTTTATATAATTCTTCACCATTTTATTTAAATTTTTCCAGCTATATCTTTGCTTTATTTTGTTTATACAACGTTTTATTCCAACGTGTCCTCCGTGCATACTATCATGATGCTCTTTTATTATTTCTTGCGCTTTCTCATCATCTATAATTTTTATTGGGGTTTTAAATAATATTATTCTTAATGGTGTTGTCCAACCATGCTTATTTCTTTGCTGGATTTCATTAAATTTGCCTTTAAATTCATTTATCTCTAGGAACTCAAATATTTTATCATCTTTTGCTAGCGCTAATTCTCTTATATCATTATCATTCATTTTTTGTATTAACTTCTCCAAGAGCCAACCGTAGTTCTGCCTCGGATTATCGTTATACTGAACGATTACCCCTTTAGCATCTATATTTATTATGGGCAAACTTTTTCTTCTATTTTGCCTTGATTTATTATCTTCATTTATCTTAAATTGTAACCTCTTCGTATTTCTTATATCTGAAATAGACGTACATTCCCAGATGTAGAATTGATCAGATTCTACTCTGTTGTTTTCATTGTCTTTTTCTTTTCTGTTCCTTTCTTTGCTTATCCGTTGCGATTTTGCCATTCTTCTCGTTAACACGTTGACCTCTGTTGGTATCATTGATTTAAGTTTCTCTGTATCTATTTTTATTCTGGATAATGCATCAGCATTCGTGTTCATCTTTCCTTGTTTATAAATTATCTCAAAATCGTAGCCCATCAGATCAAGTCTAATTCTTGTTAGTTTTGATGATGGATTCTTGTGAGTAAATAAACTAACTAGTGGCCTGTGGTCTGTTACCACTTTAAATTTTCTGCCATATAGATACGGTCTAAAGAAATTTATTCCCCAGTGGATACTCAATAGTTCCTTTTCAATGATGGGTTTGTTAAGCTCATGTTTGTTTAATGTCTTGCTAGCATAGGAGATAGGTAAATCTTGTCCAATTTCTCCTTGCGATAATACTGCTCCTAGTTCATAATTTGATGCGTCAGTTGTTAGGATAAAAGGTTTCTCAAAATCTGGATATTGAAGTACTGGTGGGGTTATTAGTTTTTTCTTTAATATTTCAAATGCATTGATACATTCCGTAGCCCAGTTAAATAGGGTGTTTTTCTTGAGTAATGTATTTAGCGGTTTTGCAATTTCGGCAAATTGTGGAATAAATCGTCTATAATAATTGCAAAATGCTACAAATCTTCGCACATCATCCGCGTTTTTCGGGATCGGGTATGATTCAATTGTTTTATATTTGCTGGGATCAGTTTTTATACCATTCTGTGTGATTAGATGGCCTAGATATATTACTTCGGGTTTAAGGAAATTGCATTTGCTAGGATTCAGTTTTAGGTTGTATTGCTGCAATCTGCTGAAAACTTTTTCTAGGTTTTCATTGTGGTGATTCAAGCTACATCAATGTATGATTATATCGTCGACATATGTAAAAGCACTTGCTTCGAGTCCACTTAGTGCAATTGATAACATCCTCTGGAAGCTGTTTGTCGATATTTTCAGTCCAAATGGTAGTCTTTTAAATTGAAAATGTCCTTGGTTAGTGGAGAATGCTGTTAGATGTCTTGAGTTCTTTTCAAGTTCAATTTGATGGAATGAACTTGTCATGTCTAGGGTTGAGAAATATTTCGCTCTTCCAAGGCGGTCTAATACATCTTCTAAACGTGTCAGTGGGTACTTATCATTCACTACTTTTTTGTTGAGCTGTCTAAAGTCTATTAGTAGCCTCCATTTCTTTTGTTTTTCTGACTTCTTTGGAACGATCAGTAGGGGTGAGTTGTATGGGCTTACTGATGGTTCAACTATATCATTTTCTATTAAGTCAAAATTTATGTGCCTGGCTTTTCTATTCGATCTAGAGATTTATTATATATTCCTTCTCATAGAACTTGTTACGGTCAGTATGAACCAATCACTCACTGCTCTCGAAACTTTAATGCTGTTTGTACTTTCGTAAATCTTACTGATGAACGTAATAGTTTCAGAAATACTGTAATGCAAATTTATAGATAATTACGTCTTTAGACATCCTTTACATTTCTTTTTTATAGAACATATTTATATCCTTTTGACTTAATATTAAGTTAGTTTTAATGCTTAGTCTGTAGGAATTTTTTCTCTGTAGACCTAAATAAATAAATAAATAATAGACTGAAAGTAAAGAGTGCAAAAACTTAGGTGCGTAAGTTTTATTTATTAAGACTTACAGGCATGTAATATATCAATACTCATATCAAAAATACAAAAGCATTTGGAAAATCAAATTTCTCTTCAAGAGAAATTTTATGAGAATGTCAAAACCACTTTAAATAATTCAGCTTCAACGAATAATGAGAACTCAACCCTTCCATCTATACTGTGCCATAATGGCACTATCTGGTTTTCCTTCTGAAAATATGTCTACTCAGAAAATTTTCCTAGAAATTCATGCTGAACAATTTCTAAGAAATATTGCGTGTGGCTGCGAATACTTTTACGTTGTTGTTTCTAAGTATACATAACGTATTTTCTTACACTGTTTGCTGATTAGTTGAGCAGTGCGCTGACAGCTCATTCCAAATTGAACTAAACTGTTTAAAACTTGGAGGTAAGTTTTGAAACTTTTTTTTTTTTACAATTATTAAGCCAAGCTCAGGGACTCCGGAAATCTAGATTCGAAAAATGAGCAAACTTCGAAGACTAGAGACCGAGTATGAAAACCCGATTGATTTCAAACACACGACGGGGGACCGGAGCCGGAGAACAAAATAATTTCTAGTAATTTGGTATCTTTAGAGATTTTTTGCATCTCCAAAGTGTATGCATGATGGGTCTCTGGGTGTCCAGAGATCGAGAAAGTGGTCTCTTTCCAAGAAATGAAGCTATTTTGAAAGCTATATGGCACACTAAATGTAAATGTAAAATTGTATTTCTCATTTTTAGAAGATTTGTTTATGTTCCTAAATGTAATAGAGATTTAATTTAGTTCATTCACATAGTTTTATTTTACTGTTTTTTTGTAAACTGATTAATTTTATAATAAATATATAAAGAAAGACACTATGCATAACAATTTCAACATACTTCATTAGTAAGTAAAACAAAACTATTTGACTACAATGTCCGGGTTTCATCCTAAAATGTCCGGGGCTTTCGAACTTGTTGTCCTAGTTTAATGATTTTACAGATGGCAGCCCTAGGGATACCCTATGATGCAAAGCAAAGCATGGCAGGAAGGAGATAGGGAAGGATTAGGGGATATGAGGAGAATGGCGGAGGTGCCGATGTATGTCGCCCTTAAACTTCCGCAGATTGTATGCCGGGGGAAAAACAGAAGATGGTAGGCTGTTCCACATTCGCACTGTTCGGGATAAAAAAGCATCACGGAATTTTACTGTACGGCCGAAAGTAATTTGAAGGGTTAAAGGATGTGCGCGATTTGCAGCGCGAGTATTGCGTGCAGGATTCATTCTACAAGGGATTAGACTAGATATTTCATCAGAACATTGACCATGCATATAGCGATAAAGGAGTGAACATTGCGGCGGTGCTCGAGTCAGTCGATATGAGAAGTTATTGTCAAATCGCCAATGAGCTTGAAGGCTTTCTTTTGAACAATATCCAATGAAGCTAAGGCTGTGCGACCAGCCCCGGCCCATATATGGGAGTTGGATTCCACTCTAGGTCTAATGTAGGACTTGTAGAGGAGCGCTAGATTTGACGGGCTAAAATATTTCTTAGACCTTTTCAGAAATCCAAGACATTTCGATGCTTCTTTGGCAACAGAGAAGATGTGATGTGTCCAGTTTAACTTAGTGGAAATATTAATGCCAAGAATGCTAAGTGACGGTAAATCAGAAATTAATGTTCCATCAAAATAAAGGGGTGTGGTTAAGTTATTATCATAATATATAACTTTTAACCTAATTTGGACGTTTTTATACGGAAAATTAGAAAGGGATAATATTGTTTATTAGATTTTATCTTTCAGTTTCTGGGATATTTAGAAACTTTCCAAGGCAATATGACGGCGTGGAATGAACAATATATCCTTAAATTGCTGTTGAATATGTCTAGTGACAGTGAAGACTGATTGGAAAGTAATGAAGACGACTTAACAGAATTTATTCCAGTTTCCACAGAAAATTTTCATGCAGATCTAACTGTTTCGGTTTCTGTAAGTGTAGAAAAGAGTTCAGTATCGTCTGTTCCCATAACCAGCCTTAATGTAGACAATACCTATAAGCGAGTCAGATATTACGGACTTAAAGAGAAACCTACTTTGGAAAAAATGAAACATCCAAGTTGATGATCAGGAGAAACATTTACTGGCTCTTCAATATTGCCATCATACATAGAAGAACTGGAAACTCCATACCAATTCTTCAGGCATTTATTTGACGACGAGCTATTGAATAAAATTTTTGAAGAAAGCAATTTATATTTAGTGACAAAAGACACTGCAGTTCCATTTATTATTACAAAATATGATCTTTAAAAATATATTGGAATTATGATATTGTCATCTGTAGTAAAGTTTTCAAATATATATGACTTTACTAGGACAAAAGTGTACTAGTCAAAAACACGATGCCTTTGAATTATTTGGAAAAAATTCGATCTGTTATTCATTTTAATGATAATTCGAAAGCTATTACTGATAAAGCTGATCCAGATTTTGCAAACTTTATAAACTCCGCCCAGTAATTGAAAACAAGGTCCCGCGATGACAATATACATTAACAAAGCCACATAAAATTTTCCCGCGATGATATGGATAGGATCTTCCAGTATTGTCAGCTAAAAAGAAAAAAAAAGCATTAATCAAAAGTAAACAAATGGTAAAGTCTCAGATCATTTACGATCTCAGACTTTAATTAAAACCAAAACTTACCTTAAACGCTACGTTATAAAATCCCAACGATATCGCAAGCATATTCCTAACGGACCAAAAATCTGAAAAAAGAAAACATATCATTAATAAATATATAAATATTTAACACAAAATACAAATCTTACCTGTCTCTATGAGCTACCATCAAATACTTTGACATTTTCAATATTGCAGCTCACAGCACAGAAAAATCATTCTCATTAAGATACACGATGATGTAATTTCTTGCCTTAATGTATAAATTTTCGCAAAATGATGGTGGGCTTCATTGTTAAAGCCACCGGCAGATACAATTCCCATTGTGTTACTGCCTATAAATAGCGAGCTGCTGGAAGCAGAAAATCACTTGCGATTGGACCAAGCCGCAAGACAGATCGGTAGTTATGAACCAAATATTAAGTCTTACTTCACCAAACTATACGGGGAACATTGACCCGGTTTTTTACTAACCTTTATTTTACCAAAATAATTTTATTAAACTTTCTCATTAATTTTTCAGCATCCTATCTGGCAGTATTTGAACTCAGTTATTTTTCCCATGTGAGCGGATTCACTGACGCTCATTCTGCCGTTATACGTAGTACTGCCTCTGTTACTAATTATTTCAATCTCACCTCAATTTACAGGGAAATAAGCTAGACGCCAGTGGAGGCTCGCAAAAGTAGAAGAAAAATAGCTGCTACAAGATAAAGCAATGAATTCAGAGTGAACTTTAAAATAATTTTTTTTTAACTAAACTGAAATAAATTTAAAGTGGATATTAAATAATTTAAAGTAAATATGTGAGCAAATTGAATTAGAATAAAAATTGAAGTATTAAGTAGTAATAGGGTCTATAATTGTATTTGAGCAAAATTTAGTGAATTTATTAAGTTGAATTGAACTGCCTAGGCTAAGAATTATTCTGTGTATTAACTTTAATAATCTGATTATGAATAAAGAAAACGTCACCAAGGGGCAATGAATAAATTAAATCTACTAAGCAAAACATTTTCAGGCATGAATAAATGGGCAGAAATAAGACAATAACTTGGTATTGCCCCTTAAGAAGAGTCAGTACTCAGCAGAGTTTCAATTTAGATACCAGCGAGCCTGTAATAAAATTTATTATACGTAGGTTTGCGTCCTGAAAGTGAGAAAATTCATATAAACTTAGCCTAGACCTAAACCACAGACCACATTGGAAACATCTAGCGTAAAAGACAGAACCCAACATGCGACCATTTAAGACGAAAATGCAAATTTGCAGTGCAAAGAAATTGAAACCGAGAATTAACTCTCCTACATTTTTTTTCACATACTTGTTAAACATTCCAATTTACTTTGTATTCCAACAACTTTCAATGAAATATTACAATTTCTCATCGGTGAATTATCGGGAGAAAAAACAAGTACTATTAGAGCCAAATAATTAAGAAAAAACGCAATAAAATTAATCTAAATAGATGAGAATACGCACTATCAGGAACTTTATTTAAAGAACTTCAATTTCTACCATTTTTTTTAAAAGTTTCCGAACTAATATCTCCATTCCAATACATTTACTTATATTTCTCCCGACATTATTCACTAGACCGCTTCGTTGTCTTTGATTATAGGTATAAATCATTATTCTGTTACAAATAGTATGCCAGGAATTTCCATTGAAAAATGTATGAAACGTGCAAATCTTGGTATTGACTCCTCTTAATGTCCTTACTTTTGTTTTGCTTTAATAAGTTTCTAAGAGTTTTAAATTTTGTTAGTAATAAGTTTTGCTCTCTTTCCCCTCGTTTGTTTGTGATTCTTAATTTATCAATTTTCAAATTTCAAGTTATGTATATCATTATAATAATGTGCTTAGTCTTCCTTCATCAAAGGCTTTACTTTGCCAGTTTATTTGAACTCCACTCCTTTCACCTGGTTCTCCCCATTTTTAAGGATGTTTCTATCTAAATGCATTCCTGCGGTAAAGAAAAAAATGTGATATTTTAATTAGATAAGAAAAAAAGTGATTTTTTGAAATTAAGTAAGAAACAGATGTGTGAATTTCAAATTAAATACGAAAAACAAAATGTTATATTTTCAAATTAGATATGGAAAAACAAAACTTATGTAATATTTGCAAATATTGCTTTATTACAATATAGAGGAGGACTGTCCAAAACCGGGTACCATAGTGTTTTCCCCTAATTTAAATCGTATTCTCCTGCCATCGTGAGCATTCCCCGCCTCCATTTGCATTTAGTCTGTAAACAGATGCTTAACGCAACGCACGTGCGACCGAGTCGGCTAAAAATATTTTTATATTTCGAATGCGTTTGATGTTATTTAGATGAAATTGTATGTGCTAGCGAATTTGACAATAAGAAGGTAAGTGATATGTTGCATATATTGTACTATTGGTAGTGTTCTTACCTGTTTAATATTGGTTGCATGTTTAGTGAGAATACTACATAATTCTCTTTTGGTCAGTTGTTGTGATGACGCTATATCTCGGGGCAAAATGGTTTGGGGTAAAACCAGTTAGTACCCGGTTTTGGACAGAGTTACCCTCCGTTAATATAATATCTGAAATAACGTTAGTTTTCTACACTTTTCAGATACTACTAACAGACAGTCATGGGAGGTGAAAGCTATGTCAAACGCCATTTTGGAAGTTGTGAATGGAAGAATGGGGTACAAAAGGGCAGCTAATCAGTTCGGGGCTCCTCAGAGCACTTTAGAAGACCGAATGGAAATATATCGCCCATGTGGAGAAATAGAAACTGCTTCTCAGAAGGGAATGGGACGATTCAAACCAATTTTTTCTCCTGAACAGGAAAATACTATTGTTGCTCATGTTTTGACTATGGAAAGTCATTTATTCGGACTTACATATAAATATTTGCATAAACTGGCTTTCCAAATGACGGAGTTAAATGGTATAACTAATAACTTTAACAAAATAACACAAATGTCAGGCGATGACTGACTATATTATTTTCTTAAGCGTCACCCAAATCTTAGTCTGCGAGCACACACAGTGGCAAGAGCCATGGGCTTTAATAAGGTCAATGTAAGTAAGTTTTTTGTTCTTTCAAAAGGCATACTAGATCAATACAAGTTGAAACCGACAAAAATATACAACGTTGATGAGACAGGCATGACCACTGTACCTAAAAAACAGTCTTGAATAATTGCCATGAAAGGCTGTAAACTAGTTGGTATTATTAGCTCTGTAGAGAGAGGACAACTTACTGCTCCAATCATTGGTTTTTCGGCGTGTGGACAGTATGTAACGCCTCTTGTAATATTCCCCCGGAAGAGAATGAAAGCAGAGCTACTTTATGGTGCACCACCCGAGGCCGTCTCAGCTTGTCACCATATCGGATGGATCCAGAGCGAGATATTCCTCCAATGGCTCATACATTTTATCGATACTGTGAAGCCATCAACAGATGATCCTGTGTTGCTGTTGTTGGACGGACATTCCACGCACGCGAAAAGCCTACCCTTAATAGAGACGGCAAGGGATAATGGTGTAGTAATATTGAGTTTCCCTCCTAATTGCGCCCACCGTCTACATCCCCTAGATGTTTGCATTATGGGCCCACTAAGCACCTATAACGGCAAAGAAGTAGAGACGTGGTTGCGCAATAACCCAGACAGGATTGTCACTCAGTTCCAACTTGCTTACACGAAATCAGCAACTCTACAAAATGCAATAAAGGGATTTCATAAAACAGGAATCTTTCCCACCAATGAAAATATATTTTCAGACTTAGACTTTGCTGCCTTGTGTAACTTAGATCAAGCGCTAGAACAATTATTGCCGCGAATATTTTCACGACATTGGAAGCTGTTCATCAACTTCGATTGGAAGGAATGGCCTTCGCAGAACAGGGAGCGTAGCAAGAAGTACATTCCTCAAGAAATGTTACCATATCGCAGACGCCCAGTATTATCCACAGAACTCGGGTTCCAAGAAAATGTTTCACTGATTTCATATGTGCCTAAGAAAAAAAAAGCAATTCTACTATTGTCGTCAGTACATTATAATAACGAAGTTGTTGATGAAGTAAGAAAAGCACAGGCGATATTATTTTACAACAAGAAAAAATGTGGTGTTGACTTAATGGATCCGATGCTAGGGGAATACACCTGTAAACGACAAATAAATCGATGGTGATGGGCGTATTTATTCAACATTTGAATGTCGCATCGTTCATAATATACAGAATAGTGAACGAAAAGCAACCAATCCAGAACACAGATGCCCGAGGAACATTTTTATATTCTTTTATGAACCAACTAGTGACTCCACAGATCACACGACGAATGAATGATTCAAAAATTGCGTCTAAATTTAATGTGAGAAATAGAATCGTAACTATCTTCGGGAAATCGCTTCCGCTCAGAATTCCAGAAATGAGCACGAGGCATTGGCCATCAGCATCTTTACCTTGTATGTTGTAAAAAAAATCTTGTTTCATTTGCCGAACTAATGATAAAATACAGAGAAATACGAGATTTTCTTGCATATCATGTGCTAACAAAAAACCAAGCAAGCAATAAAACAAGTGCTACAAATGCATTAACGAAGAAGAAGCAAATTATAAGTAGCAGTAAAATCGTGTAAACATTTTTAAACTTGATTAAAAAAAAAAATTATAGAATAAATTTCTTTCTAAAAAATGAAGAAAACAAAACAG